>JABMCL010000348.1:392500-400000 GCA_018857735.1 Alviniconcha marisindica
AGAGAGAGAGAGAGAGAGAGAGAGAGAGAGAGAGAGAGAGAGAGAGAGAATATATATATATATAGAGAGAGAGAGAGAGAGAGAGAGAGAGAGAGAGAGAGAGAGAGAGAGAGAGAGAGAGAGAGAGAGATCACCAAAAAGAATGCGTTACTCACTAATGCAGCTAGGTATGGTTCTTTTCCTTTGTATGCGCGCTTTCACAGAGAGAGAGAGAGGGGGGGGGAGGAGGGGAGAGAGAGAGAGAGAGAGAGAGAGATCTAGTGTACTAGATCTAGTTCACCGAAAGGAGTGCGTTACTCACTGATGCAGCTAGGTCTAGTTCTTTCCCTTTGTATGCTCGCTTTCACAGAGAGTGAGAGAGAGAGAGAGAGAGAGAGAGACAGACAGACAGACAGACAGACAGAGACAGAGAGAGAGAGAGACAGAGAGAGATAGAGACAGAGATCTAGTGTACTACATATAATTCACCCAAACGAGTGCATTACTCACTGGTGTAGCTAGATTTAGTTCTTTCTATTTGCATGCGCGCTTTCAATACTTCTGTTTATGGGGGTTGGGAAGAGTGGGTTGGCAGATGGGTGTGTGGGAGTGAGTGGATGGGTGGGTAGGTGGGTGGGTGGTTGAGCGGGAAGGAGATCTGGAGGAGGGAGGGAGGGATGCTGACGGAAGGTGGGTGGCAGTGAGTGGATAGGTGGGTGCTATGGGTGGGTGAGAGGGAAGGAGGTTTGGAGGAGGGGAGGGAGGGAAGGAGACGGATGGTGGGTGGACGGACAGGTGCAATGAAATGAGTGAGTGGTTGGGGAAGTGTTGAGTGGTGGGTGGATGTGTGAACGGGAAGCATGTTAGAAAGGGGAGGGATGATGAAGGGTGGATGTGTGATCGGGAAGCATGTTAGAAAGGGGAGGGATGATGAAGGGTGGTGGGTGATCGGGAAGCATGTTAGAAAGGGGAGGGATGATGAAGGGTGGTGGGTGACGGGAAGGATGTTAGAAAGGGGAGGGATGATGAAGGGTGGTGGGTGATCGGGAAGGATGTTAGAAAGGGGAGGGATGATGAAGGGTGGTGGGTGACGGGAAGGATGTTAGAAAGGGGAGGGGAGGGATGATGAAGGTGGTGGGTGACCGGGAAGGATGTTAGAAAGGGGAGGGATGATGAAGGATGGTGGGTGACGGGAAGGATGTTAGAAAGGGGAGGGATGATGAAGGGTGGTGGGTGATCGGGAAGGATGTTAGAAAGGGGAGGGATGATGAAGGATGGTGGGTGACCGGGAAGCATGTTAGAAAGGGGAGGGATGATGAAGGGTGGTGGGTGACCGGGAAGCATGTTAGAAAGGGGAGGGATGATGAAGGATGGTGGGTGACCGGGAAGATGTTAGAAAGGGGAGGGATGATGAAGGATGGTGGGTGACCGGGAAGGATGTTAGAAAGGGGAGGGATGATGAAGGATGGTGGGTGACCGGGAAGGATGTTAGAAAGGGGAGGGGAGGGATGATGAAGGGTGGTGGGTGACCGGGAAGGATGTTAGAAAGGGGAGGGATGATGAAGGATGGTGGGTGACCGGGAAGGATGTTAGAAAGGGGAGGGATGATGAAGGGTGATGGGTGACCGGCAAGGATGTTAGAAAGGGGAGGGATGATGAAGGGTGGTGGGTGACCGGATAGGTTGGTAGGTGTCCGGGTGGATGGATGGCTTAATGGGCCGGGGAGGGGGAGGGGGAAGGAGGGTAGAAGGAGGGAAGGAGGGATAGGGATGGATAAATATATGGGTTGATGAGACGCACGGGTGTGTGGGTTGTGGATGGGTGTGTGGGTTGTGGATGGGTGCGTGGGTTGTGGTTGGGTGTGTGGGTTGTGGATGGGTGTGTCGGTTGTGGATGGGTGTGTGGGTGGTTAGATAGGTGAACTAATAGATGAGTGGATTGATGCATATATTTAACTGGTTAGGTGAAGGGTTTGGGATGGTAGTGTAAACAGATCGACATTGGATTGATGAATATGTAGACCGGTTAGCGCGCATATGTTTCTATTTCTACACACGTCAATAACCAACTTTCAATGTCCCAAGGTTCACAACACCTGTCTATAGGTAACACAAATCCACACAATTCCCTCCCGCAAAATGAAACGTCGGTTACGTACCACAGGCGCAACGCTCGAAGGACCTATACAGACCTGTCAAGATCCAATAACGGCTCCTCCCAGATCGATACAACACCGACATTGCCCCTCTCGGAGATAGACCGCCTAACCTTTAACACTGTGACCCCACTCGTGGCCTACACGGTGTTTCGAGCCTCCCGCTCTTGTTGACTTTGTTCTGGCCTCAAACGCTATCGCAATATTGCAGTTTGCGATTACTCAAGCTCGGCAGGGTGGTCGTCGCGGTCCTTATAAGTGAAGACCAAGTCGTAAGTTTGTCAGTCTTCGCTGATAAAGGTATACGTTTGAGTTGTATAGGTCTTATGCACTTGACAGCTGTGCTATGTGCTATGTGCTTGGCGGGAGTCAGACGTTGTTGTTGTTGTTGTTTTTTGCAAACCAGCCTACAAGCATTCCTACTATATAAAACAAATCTGAAACAAGAATGACTGCCAGCGTTCCAAAACAAGATCCAAACATAAAAAAGGTTCAAAAGAACACTACTCATTAAGACAAAACACTACATGCGAATTTTCGGGGTAGTCCCCTTTATCAGGCTTAAAAAAAGACAAACGACAGTTAAACGGTGAAAAACGATGAAAAATAAGACGGAGAGATTATTAAGACACTTATCTGTTTTGGGCTGACCTATGCTATGTTTTGCACCGTTTTACTGTTGCTTAAGTGTCGTTTTGTAGTTTGATAAAGAGGATCACCCAGAAAATTCGCATGTTGTGTTTTGTCCTAAGGAGTAGCATTCTTTTGAACCTGTGTTTGGATCTTCCTTCTATAGGCCAGACCGACTCCCAGAAGCGCTTTAGCCGGTGTCACTGAATATGTATATATATATACCCTTACCCTCCACTTGACTTTGCTCAAAATTGTAAAAAACCGAAACAAGTAGACAGAGCACTTTCTTTGAAATCAGTCACTTCACCGTCGAAGTCCCGTTCCTGTGTTTGAGGGCAATGCTCTTCACCTTATTCCAACGGTATAATCTGAGATTTTGTTTGACCGGAATTTTTCTGTCAAAACGAACACGACCTGTTTGCCCTGCCGAGTTGTCGTTTGCCCAAACCAGCCTTTTATCTGTCAGAAACCCGCGGCTGAATGCGGAGTGCGCGTCGTAGCTTTGGATGGCTTTTAGGGGACGCCATTGCCAGTGATAAATGCCAAGGTATGATTGATGTGATGGCTCTGCTACCGATAACAGCAATGCCATTTACCTACAGCCTTTCCAGATAGACCTGTAGGCTCTAGAAGCAGTGTGCGTGTTCACTGTGGTCTAAATTTCGTTCGCATCTGTCAGTTCCTGGTGTGAGAACCCTGGGTATGAGAACCACGGTTCTTGTTGTTGATAATAACGTACAGCGCCGCGTGTCTGTAATTGTTTCCACGGTATAGCGCTACATAAGAGTTATTATTACGAAGATTGGTCGAGTGTTTTTGGTGTGCGTGTGTGTGTATGTGTGTGTGTGTGTGTGTGTGTGTGTGTGTGTGTGTGTGTGTGTGTGTGTGTGTGTGTGTGTGTGTGTGTGTATAAGTGTTGTTGTTTGTTTTGTTTGTTTGTTTTGTTTTGTTGTTGTTGTTGTTGTTGTTGTTGTTGTTTTGTGTGTGTGTGTGTGTGTGTGTGTGTGTGTGTGTGTGTGTGTGTGTGTGTGTGTGGTGTGTGTATAAGTGTTGTTGTTTGTTTGTTTTGTTTGTTTTGTTGTTGTTGTTGTTGTTGTTGTTGTTGTTGGTTTTGTGTGTGTGTGTGTGTGTGTGTGTGTGTGTGTGTGTGTGTGTGTGTGTGTGTGTGTGTGTGTGTGTGTGTGTTTTACGTTCAACGGGTGTATGTAAGTTGCACATATGTGAAGATTATAAACACAGCCTGTTTAAACAGTAAAACCAGTCTTTTAAAGCCACAGTAAAAAATCAAGCTAAAGTGGTCTTACAAGACGTGTGTGTGTGTGTGTGTGTGTGTGTGTGTGTGTGTGTGTGTGTGTGTGTGTGTGTGTGTGTGTGTGTGTGTGTGTGTGTGTTATGTTCAACGGGTGTATGTAAGTTGCACATAAAAATGTGAAGATCATAAACACAGCCTGTTTAAACAGTCAAATCAGTCTTTTAAAGCCACAGTAAAAATCAAGCTAAAGTCGTCTTACAAGACGTGTGGTCTTCAGTGAGGATAAACCTGGACATATTATTAAGCCAAACCTTTCAGGACAAATTGTCCTAAAAGAGGTGTGGACTCTCGTTTTGGTCTATCGGCATATTTGTCTACAAATCTGAAACAGAAAGAGGCCCAGAGCGCTCGTGCAGATTCAACACACAAGGGAGTTAATTAGCGCTCGAAAGACGTCACACAAGCACAACAACAAAGAGGTACATCGTACTTCTGGTGCCTTGTATTTACTCGCATGCCAGGTGTGAGTGACCGTAGGCGACTCAGGTCTTGGATGTTGTGCTTGTGTGACGTCTTTCGAGCGCTAATTAACTCACCTGTGTGTTGATATTTATCTACATATTTATTTACAGTTTCCGCCCAATGTGAAATTCACACTATGTAGCCCATAATTATTTACAGATCGTATGGTATCAGCAACAATACAAAGAGAAGGGGGGGGGGGTGACCAACTAACAACTTAACAGCTTGACGAACGAGAGAGAGACAGGCAGAGACAGAGAGACAGAGACTGGGAGACTGAGAAACAGACAGACAGACAGACGGACAGAGAGGTTTTGCCTGTTACCGTCGTGGAATCACGCAATTATTGTTCACCTTGTTTTTAATATTCTCTCATTTCTTTTTCAGCTGAGGCTTCAGTCATGTGTAGATATAAACGTAAGTATCCGGAAAAATAATGAACATGTGCCAAGCAGGTAGTTCACCCATATAATTATAATACGTAAAATGTTCACTCATGGTCTGCGTTTGTTTTCTAATGTCCTATGTTTAATGCTTGCTTGGCTGAGCTAAGCTTTATGTCGGAGAAGCTGTGCCTTTGATAAGAAAGGCAGAAAGGAAATTATAAATTTGGCTTTCGTGTGTGTGTGTGTGTGTGTGTGTGTGTGTGTGTGTGTGTGTGTGTGTGTGTGTGTGTGTGTGTGTTTGTGTGTGTGTGTGTGTGTGTGTGTGTGTGTGTGTGTGTTTGTCTGTCCGTTTGATTGTGTGTGTGTGTGTGTGTGTGTGTGTGTGTGTGTGTGTGTGTGTGTGTGTGTGTGTGTGTGTGTGTGTGTGTGTGTGTGTGTGTGTGTGTGTGTGTGTGTGTGTGTGTGTGTGTTGATATATTTCGCAGAAAGCAAAACAACAAAGAAGCTTTAGACAGTCCTATGTGGTTCTACTGTTTTCTTTTGCCGTGTACATTCTTCGTTTACACATGTCTTGTGTTGTTTTCTTATTAACTTAGGAACCAGCTTGGGTGACAGGATGCGACTACCTACCCGGAATTCGACGGGTGGCATGCTGTACAGAACGCAGTATAGCGATATGGGACAACAGAGCCAAAGGCAAATCACAGGTAATTCTCCAAGTATTCGCTAAGTTTGATATACTCCATACCATGATAAATCAAAACAGTCCATTTTTTTCTTTTCTCTTAAATAAAAAACACGCAAGTGAGAAGAAGAAAAAAAGTTAAATACTTCCTGCAACGTTCTGAGAAAAGATGAAATTGTAAATTGTTTTGTAACGCCCCTTTAACAAATCCTTCTTATGAACATGTTACCTTTTTCTGTATTTTGACACCTTTTCCTAGCATAATTGTTAAGTTTGATCTACTACTACTACTTGGGGCTTTGTGTGTGTGTGTGGTGTGTGTGTGTGTGTGTGTGTTGTGTGTGTGTGTGTGTGTGTGTGTGTGTGTGTGTGTGTGTGTGTGTGTGTGTGTGTGTGTGTGTGTGTGTGTGTGTGTGTGTGTGTGTGTGTGTTGGGGGTGGGGGTTGCGAGAGAGAAGGAGAGAACAGGACTGGAGACTTTTCCTTCAAGGGCGGGGGGAGAGAGACAGACACGTTCTTTTTGGGTGGGGGTGGGGAGTGGGGGCTGAGAGAGACAGACACGCAGCAGAGTTTATTTGTATGTCTGTGTCTGCCTACAGTAGTGGCATTGCTTTCTTCCTTCAAACAAAATACACGTTTTCAAGCCAGATGAGCTGTTTGTCTCTCCCATGTCCTGGCCGGGGACTGCGACTCCACACGCGCTGGACTTTGCTCTGAGACGTTCGCCCCACTGACTGCTGTTACTTTTAGCACATACTTCCTAATCAAGCTTGTTGGTACCCACCCCCCCCCCGCTCTTTCCCCCCCCCCCCTTACCGCTTCTTCTCAAGGTGCATGATATACGTGGGAGCAATTCCTCAGCGTTTGACTCTCCTCTGTTTGTCACAGAGATGTATTTTTTATTAGGGGATGAGATGAGAGACGTGACGACGAGAGAGAAAAAACGCCTGATGGGGTAAATTTTGGCCTTAAGTCCAAGATTTTCCTTTAGCACGTGTTCATCATCAAGCCATTCGAAACACACACACACACACACACACACACACACACACCCTCCATCTCCAAGGAGCACCCCCACCCCCATCCCCACCCCCACCCCCACCCTCCACCCCTTGTGCATGCGATAATTGTGAGCAATTTTGCAGCGCCAGACTTCCTCTGAGAGTCACAGAGACTTTTCCCTTTTCCCACCATCAAAGCCATTCGAAACCCCCCAACCCCCACACCCTTTTTTCCTTTCCAAAACATCAGAAAGGGAAACCCCTCCCCCCTCCTCCCCGAACCCCCTTCACCCAAGGTCTGATACTTATAATGTACCTTGCCCTTTTCCCCCCGCCGACTAATTTCCCCTCTGGTGTGACGGGCCTGTTTTTTCCCTTTTCAGCGTGATTATTTCATCATCAGATTCCCCAACCCCCCCTCCCCCCCCCCCCCCCTCCCCCCTCCCCCTTTTCCCCAAAGTTTAAAAAATTTTCCCGGGCTTAACTCCTTCACTGCCATGATGCCATTGGCGACCTTTAAAAGTGCAAAATTTGGGGAAACCCAACTGCTGTCTTCTTTTTTGCCGGCATGTGGAAGGATCTTCATAAACGCATAGCATTGAAAGTAGCTGTCATAGGACCGGGAAAATATACCGTTTGAAGACGCGTCCGTGCATCTTTCACCCCGTAAATGTTACAGGCTGGGGCAGTGAAGGGGTTAGTTCCCTCTGAGTGTCACGGAGCCTGTTTCTTTCCTTTCAGCATATATTCATCATCAAGCCGATCGAGCACTCCCCGCAGTGCATGACGTACGTGCCGAGTCAGCAGCCTTCCCACGAGGACATCATCCTCTTCGGTGACGACCAGGGTTACGTCAACGTCCTGGCCATCGGCGCCAAGGACCTCAAC
>JABMCL010000348.1:405000-417500 GCA_018857735.1 Alviniconcha marisindica
GGAAGAAAGAGAAAGGGAGAGACAGACAGACAGACAGACAGACAGACAGACAGACAGACAGACAGACAATACAAACAGAAAGACAGACGGACGGACAGAGATAAAGACGAACGGACGGACGGACAAACAGACAGAAAGACAGGCGGGCGGACGGACGGACAGACAGACGGACGGACGGATGGATGGACAGACGGACGGACAGACGGACGGACGGACGGACGGACGGACGGACGGACAGACAGACAGACAGACAGACGGACGGACGGACGGACGGACGGACGGACGGACGGTCAGGCAGACAGATAGAGAGAGAGAAAGACAGAGAAGACACAGAGAGTAGGGGACAGTCATTTCTGGGGGAATGAGGGGGAGGGAGAGAGACTGAACCATTTCTGAGAGAGGCAGATAGACAGAAGAATGCCAGAGAGACAGACAGAGAGTTATTTTCATTCTACGTCTGGCCTCTGGTCAGCCACGATGGTCATATCATTTCGAAGAGATTCCGAGCACTTTGTCCAGACTTTTTTTTACTGATCGGAACAGATGTTCGGACGCAGATTTAATTTTTTTGAGAAATGTCTAGGGCCCATTTTGTGCAGACTACTGTACTTCCATTATTCTGAGAGAAGAGTGTTCACGTAGGAAATATTATCTTCGTTTCTTCGTGTATAGCCAACTAAGACGGGGCGAAACCGAGATTATATGCTCATTAATTTTAAGAGGGCAAAATGATGTATTATTAAAATTTTGTGAAGTATGAAGTCAGTTTAACCGTGGTGTCTGCAGGTTCCAGCGTGATCGACGCGTGGCCGCTGACCCGTGCAGTGCAAGACACCATGCAGGTGCCACACACCCACGACAGACCTGTCGTTCAGGTAATTGTTTTTATTTATTTGCTTATTTATTTATTCAGTAAGACAACTTTATTGCGAGGTGTTAATACAATTGCACTAGGAATGTTTTGTGGTGCCAAGTACATTCATCAGACGTTCATGACAATCATAAAACATCATTAAATTACAACAACAGCAAAGAAACATCCAGGTAAAAAGTCTTTCATAGATAAATACATGAGAAATCCCTCTGACATCAAGCTGTATGCACATAGAAACTGCCTCTTCACGAGGTCCCTCTCTTACTGTCCTAATAAGAGAATTTATAAAAATTATCTACAACACACACACACACACACACACACACACACACACACACACACCACGCACGCACGCACGCACGCACGCACGCACGCACGCACGCACGCACGCACGCACGCACACGCACACTCACTCTCTCTCTCTCTCTCTCTCTCTCTCTCTCTCTCTCTCTCTCTCTCTCTCTCTCTCTCTCTCTCTCTCTCTCTCTCTCTCTCTGAACACTAGTAGTCGTTCTTGTTTTTCAGATTTTGGTAAAATCTGCAATGTACGTTTTGTTTGGATTTCAGATTCTCTCCAACAAGGAACTCAACCAGATCGTGTCGGTCTGCACAGAGTCTGTCATCAAGGTTAGTGTTCTGACCACGTGATGAGTGCTGAGATTGCATGCGACAAAGAGAGTTCATTAGAGCTTGGCATCAGTCGTGTGTGTGTTTCATGGCTAGTATATGCCAAGGTTGTAGCAACATGTTTGATGAAAATTAGGTATACGTCGTGTTTAAGCAGCACAGTTCATAAAAGACAGAACAGATCTAAGGAAATGTGCTCACCAATGCGACGAAACACAAGGAAACAATAGTACACGAGCGCTTTCGACAAAAATTGTCTTCTTCAGGTCAAGAAGATAGATAACAAAAGAAGAAAGAAGCAAAGAAGAGGACAGACAAGAAGGAGCTGATGCAAAAAATCATTAAAAACGACGTCATCATCAGATACGGAGTACAGAATACAGAATCATTATTATCTATGAATGACATGAACTTTGCCAGTAGCACACGACTGATGATGATGATGATGATGATGATGATGATGATGATGATGATGACGATGACGATGACGGCGGCGGCGGTGATGACGATGTTGACGATGACGGGTGATGAGTGAGTGATGATGATGATGATGATCCAGAGATGACGGCGAGCGGTGAGACGAGGCGGCAAGGTTGGTGATATGACCATCCCGGGAGAGCCACGGAATGGCCAACCCTCCCGGAGGCTCACGGGCCAACATGGGGACAAGTCCCCCGGGGGTACCGTCTCGTCAGTGGGGCTTTTGATGGTCAGTGCGTGCGTGCGTGCGTGCGTGCGTGCGTGCGTGCTTGCGCGCGTGCGTGCTTGCGCGCGTGCGTGCTTGCGCGCATCCGCGCGCGCGCGCGCGCGTGTGTGTGTGTGTGTGTGTGTGTGTGTGTGTGTGTGTGTGTGTGTGTGTGTGTCTGTGTGCTGTGTGCTGTGTGTGTGTGTGTGTGTTGTCAGTGTGTGTGTGTGTGTGTGTGTCAGTGTGTGTGTGTGTGTGTGTGTTTGTGTGTGTGTGTGTGTGTGTGTGTGTGTGTGTGTGTGTCGTGTCTGTGTCTGTGTGTCTGTATACGTTTGCGTGTGTGTGTGTGTGTGTGTGTGTGTGTGTGTGTGTGTGTGTGTGTCTGTGTGTCTGTGTGTCTGTGTACGTTTGCGTGTGTGCAGTGCAGGCATGCGTGCCCGCACGCGCGCGTATCTCTCTGTATGCATACACGCGTCCCAGCCCGCTCACATATGTACACGCCACTCCCATTCTCTATCGTTACCTTCAACCACTCCCATCAGTCATGCTACTAACCCTTTATTCCCTGCACTTCAAACTCAGTCACCATCAACCCCGCCTCTCGCTTCAAATGTAAGCCGGTTTGGCCTAGCGGTAGGGCGTTAGGCTGGTAAGCGGAAGGACCTCGGTTCGATACCGCTTCGGCTCTCCTTTCTCTTCAAAAAGGTTGTGGTTTGTGGACACTGTCCTGTGACTTTCTCCATCACTTCATACTGAAACATTAAAATGGCTCTCATCGCTGCCCATCTTATTGCAGGAATAATTCTGGTGGTGACAGTGTAGCGATAGGTACATAATCTCCCTCTTCCCCCACCTCCATCCCCCCCCCCCCCCCCCCCCCTTCTCCCCGTCCCTAATAAGCCCTGTGGTTTCTCTGGACGTTAAGCACCATGTTTACTTTCTCGCTTCAAACCCTCTTCCCCTGCACTTCAAACTACATCACCATGAACCCCGCCTCTCGCTTCCAACGCTCCTTCCATTGCAGGCTCGCTGAAGGTGTGGGACTTCGGAGCGGGTCAGGTGATCAAGTCCAAGACGGGCCGAGGCACTGACGAGGACCTCAGCATCACTGGACTCATCTACCAGCGCTTCCACCGCGACGACCACATCATCGTGGCCTCGGGCTGGACCAACAAGATTCGGCTCTTGGTGGTGAGCAGTAGTAGTAGTAGTAGTAGTAGTAGTAGTAGTAGTAGTAGTAGTAGTAGTAGTAGTAGTAGTAGTAGTAGTAGTAGTAGTAGTAGTAGTTGTTGTTGTTGTTGTTGTTGTTGTTGTATGATGTTCTTGTTGTATGATGATGATGATGATGATGATGATGATAATAATGATTATACGCCGTTTAAATTAAGTTAGACGCATGAGCATGTGCTGATGTTGGGCGGTCGCCGATGACGATGATGATGATGGTGATGATGATGATGATGTCCGTGATTGTTATCGTTATGGTGGTGGTTGTGGTCGTTGTGGGCGGTGATGGTAGGCCATCAGATGCGGAGTGTTGGGCACTGCAGCTTTATTGCAACACAGAATGTACCTATACAGCCACTAACTTACAGTGTCTCGAATGGACGAAATAGCTTTATTCAGACAATTCAACAGCGTACAAACAGGATGTACCTAACCTGCCACTGATTTACAATGTCTCTAATGGACTAAATGGCGTTGATCGGAAACGTTCAACAGTGTACGTAGGACACTAAATGTACATAAACTGCCAGTGATTTACAGTGTCGACTAAATACGTTCAGCAGTGTACGTACGTAATGTACCTAAACTGCCACTGACTTGCACAGACTCTAAGAGACTAAAAAGGGGAAAAAAGGAAGGGGGGGGGGGGCATTTATCAGATACACTCAACAGTGCACCAATCAATGTGCTTAATCTGCCACTGATAATTTACTGTGTCTGCAATGGACTAAACGGCATTGATCAGATCTGTTGAACAGTGTACGTACAGGATGTACCTAATCTGCCACTGATAATTTGTAGTGCCTTCTGATAGACTAAATGGCATTGATCAGATCCGTTCAACAGTGTACGTACAGGATGTACCTAATCTGCCACTGATAATTCACAGTGCCCTCTAACAGACTAAATGGCACTGATCAGATGCGTTCAACAGTGTACCAGAGGTCTTCGCGATACTGGTGTCTTGACCATGCACGTTCTTCTCTCCCTGCCTGCAGGATTCCAACGACAGCAACGACCTGACGTTACTACGGGAGTTCAATGACGTCTACTTCTGGACTCGGGAGGTCAGCCTGACCCCCACGGGCAGCCCCACCCCTCTGGGCAGCCCCGCTCCCTTGCCGGAGATCGGCCAGCCAAACGCTCAGGTCACCAGTATCTTCAGAAAGGTGTGCTGCTTGCTCGCTTCTCAGGCTTAATTCTCACAACACTTCGCAGGCGTTTGGAATGCAACTTGTGATCTGTCGAATTAATTATATGATTTGATCAATTAGTCAGTTACATTTATTATTGTAATGCTTGGTATGATTTAATCAAATGATAAATGATTCATTGAATAAATCAAATAAAAAGGAAATTCAAGGAATATTTTAAAGATTACGGTCTAGATTTTAAAAGCGCAGACTTGGACAGTAAAATAAAATAAAAAAATGTTGAAACTTCAATATAATTGATGAGTTATTATTGTATGAATAAAATGAAAAGAAAAGCAATTTTTTACAGGTGCAGTCTAATGTGAAAAAAGAAATATTTCTATGAGCCAAAACAATAACAGTTAATGTCTAGCAGTAGCCCATTTTTAAAGACGTCAATGAGACTGAAAAATAAGCAATGAAATAAGCCAAGTTGCAAATTAAAAGAAACGGTCAAAAGTTTGAAAGATGCAATCTGTGGCCGTTCGTTGTCGTCCTTAGTTCTGTCCCTGGTGTTTCGTGTGGCAGGGGAAAATATTCCTCTGAAAGGGTCGGCCTGTCTATAAAATAGCTGGCCGAAAAAAATGGATACAAATTCTCTTCAAAGTATGACACGGTAGCATCGCTGTTGGTTTATCACAGATATCTGGAATTCAGACCATCGCTTGAATATGACACTTAGCACAGACATAAAACTCACTCTCAACTTTCTGTCTGCTAAATCATTGTGTTCATGAAAGTGAATTTTGTGTTATTTCAAGACAGAAAAGCTTTGAAGCGAGGACAATTGTAATACAAATGGGCGGGGTTTATCTAGTGACATCGACAGTGCTGTGCTTTCAGTTTCACACACATCGGTCACTTCAACATTCCAAGGCCAGCCGTTACTTTCAAACAGTTGCTGAACTGTGTTTTTCTGTTCACGATTTGTGCCCCAAAGCCCCACCCCTTTTGCCTAAATAATTTAGGCAAAGGGGCGGCGCTTTGGGGCTTAAATCGTGAACAATTATTGAGTTTGACGCGAGTGTGCATGCGCGAATTTTCACAGCCCGAAAGTATACCTTCGGGAACCGAGTCTTTAGGTGAGCCGCCGAACCAAGGGAGACTGAAGAAACAAATAAAAATCTATATTTTTTACCCCATGAACTAAAACTGCAGTCGGGAGAAAACAGAGTTCACCTCCATACCTACTGTCATTGATTACCGAGAACGCTAACTCTGCTTCATGTGACGCAGCTTATGGACAAAACAAAACGTCTTCTTCATTTTTATTTTATTTTTTTTCTTCTTCTTTTTTTCTTTTTTTGGGGTGGTGGCTTAGGGGGAGTGGTTGGGAAGACGAGGAAAGGAGGAGTTGACTGTAATGATCAAGCACCTTCATCACTTCAATGAAACATGTATACCTAACTGAAGCTAGCTATTTCGTTGAGGATGTCCACCGCTACAGGGATTTGTTGAAAACTGAAACGTAGATTAAATGGACACCCAACCCTTTCATATTATGGCAATGGTCTGCGTCTTGTAGGCAGCTCAGATTAGTTATTTATTCGTTTTACGTTTAGTTTATTAATTTACGTTGAAAGATGGTACACTATACACCTCAGGAGCTGTGTTGAGTCAAAGTCGAGGTGGCCGTAAAGCAACACTGAACTGAACTGGGTAGACTGTGGCGTTCAGTAAACACTGGTGTTTACAATAGTTGTGGTGGTGGTTGCTACTTGTTTTGCACACACTGACTGCTATGGGTAGAGAAGAACTGGAGATGTTCATTCCGATCGCCTGCTGCTTTACTCGCGCGGTCTTTGTGACATTCACGTCTTTTCTCGCGAATTAAACTAATGTTTTTTCTCACTTGTCGCCACTGGGAAAACATATCTGTACAACTGCGTCCTCTTTAACGCATAATAGGATGAGGCGTTAAGTGTATAATTAGAGTGATAAAGTGTTCTGCGTCATTTGTATTTTCAGTATGCGTAAACCTTTGTTCAGTTTCGTCAGAATAAGCTCTAGAAGTAAATATAAGTAGTGTGTGTGTGTGTGTGTGTGTGTGTGTGTGTGTGCGTGCGTGTGTGTGTGCGTGCGTGCGTGCGTGCGTGCGTGCGTGCGTGTGCGTGCGTGCGTGCGTTGCGTGCGTGCGTGTGTGTTGTTGTTGTTGTTGTTCCTTTCTTCCGCAGACAGTGTAAGCATAACTGGAAAGATTCCAGTTTTTCCTCTTCTTTTTATTTTTTATTTTTTGTTTTTGTTTTTATCGCAGACGCACATCTTTAAATCCGACCTATGGTAAACGTGAATTTGTCCGTATAACAATATTCTTAGTAAACAATATGGCTGTGTTCAATATTTGCTTTCGACATTGTTCATACAGTTTAAAACAATGTTTCGTCAAAGCGATCGTGAATTTGACTTGCCCCATACCAGGTACGGTATTGTGTGTTCGTGGCGGTTTTTCTTTGCTTCCGAATGTCAGTTTGAGAGTGACGTGGTTTTCTTTTCATACCAGATTTGTTGCTCTTGTTTTAATATTTGCACAACCACAGCCAGTGGCATACTGCTTCAGATGTAGCTTTGTAGGTAAGGTCCAGAGCATCAGAAATTGCCAGTTTATTATTACCTCCGTTTCTGTTATTGGCTGATGTAGTAGCACAAGCCTTGCTGGGGCAAAGAAACACGATCTTTTTTAGTTTTAGTGGTTTTTGTTTGTTTGTTTGTTATGTCTTTTTCTTCTTCTTTTCTTCTTCTTTTTACGTATTAAACAGGTTGTTTATTTGCTTTTCGTTCTTCTGCTGTCTCTCGAAGGTTGGCATAGAGCTGGCTGAAATTCTGTGTGTGTAGAGAAACGTCAGTAGCAGAGAGAGAGGGGGGAGGGGGAGGCAGAGACAGAGAGATGAAGACAGAGAGACAGAGATCAAGATGATTTTTTTATTAGATTGTTTTCAAGGGAAACGATTTTGACACGTAGAGGCATGGTCATTCATTCATAGATATGCCAAATCTCAAGACATAAAAAGGTTAAATGCAAATTTGGGGGATAAGTCCCTTTTTCAAGCTGCAGAATAACACTTGAGCAACAGTTAAACTATGAAAAATTAAATGTATGTTGCCTATCAGCTTTTGGTTGTGGTATTTTGTTGTGTTGTTTTCGATATGCCAAAGTTTAATTGCAGCAACAGAAACAAAAATAATACCTCCTTATTGAAAATGTAATATGATGTAAGGAAACCCGAGATGGTTATGAGAAGGTTAAAACAGAGAGAGGGGCAGACAAAGACTCAATTTTATGCATCCACATTCCCTTTCCGTCTTTTCTCTCCTGTCTTTCTTATCCTTTGCATTCCCTACTCTAGAATTGAGCAGGGAATTTCTTCTTCCCTTATCATACCCATTTTGCAGACGCCTCACTCCCCCCCCCCCCCCCCCCCTCCCCCCCAGTCTGCCAATCCCCCCTCCTCCCCACAAGCTCAACCCTGTTTCTCTGGCTCTGAGTCCACCATCTTCATCCTCTCGCCAACATCCGTTAACTTATCGGTGTGGCTGGGTTTTGTGTTTGCGTGGCAGTCTGCAATTTGGTGTGATGTGAAGCAAGCTGATAATTATGAAGGTCTACCTTACTTGCACTGTGCTCAAGGATGGGTCACATAATCTATATGGAAATTGTCACGTCTGGAGTTAGCATAATCAAGTTCTACCATTGCCTTTTTTACTGAACTTCATAGAAGCCGATTTTCTGTGGCTTTGTTTTTACTATGCAATATACCTAGTCGGCGTGGAGCGCCATTTGCATGACCCCCACCCCCCGGGGAGTGCCATTTTATTATGTATGCGATGTTGAGGCGTTGAAGGCCACCCATTTTGTTTATTTCAACTTAGTAGAAGATGGTATTAGAAAAGCCCGTATACTCCCCATCCCATCTTTTGGAAGTTTCCTCGGTGTAAATTACCTTTTAAACTGTTTGAACGTTTCATCATGGATGTGTAATTAGCAGCGGGTCTTCAGATGGCACGGGATCAGTTGTTATTGATCATTAATTATACACATTAATGTGTAGTGGTTTCGTGCTGTTCTCACTTCAAAAAAGTATAAAGCATCTTCTAAATGCTGTATTAAATCCAACCATGTGTCAGAGGCAAATATACACCCATTCAGAATTTATACTGTGATATTCTCAATACGTAAAAGGAATCACGGCGAGCGCACACTTTTGTTGATTGCCTACTTGTAGTTGTATAAAGTACCATTGTTCATTTAGTCACTTAGAAGGAACTACGGACTATGCCTTATCTGAAATTTCGTGTGAAAGAACCCGCTGTACAAAATCAGTCAAACGTTGAAAAAAAAAAAAAAATGCACTTTTTGACTTGGATATTTGGTTATCTCCGCGAATACTTGATTGTCAAATACCCCTGGTTGTCATATACCCCTGATTGTGTCATATACCCCTGATTGTCATATACCCCTCTATTATTCTACAGGATTACCTGCTCACCAGTCATGAGGTCACCTGCATGACGCCAGTCAGCCGTGACGTCATCGCAACTGGGTGTAGCAACGGGAACATCATCTTCTGGCTCATAGAGAAGTCTGCAGTCGACAAAATGTAAGTGCCGACAGTGAAGCACGAGATGAAACACAACAAAAATGAAGCTCAAAAGGAATGCGGTCTTAATAATGAAGGGATGGTTTTTGCAGTGTATTTAATGCGCTGTTTGGAGCTGTTCTGTACATGGACGCATATAACGACAAAAAGAAACAACGCACACACAGGAACATGCACGCATACACACAAAAAAGGCATACGCGTGCGCGCACACACATACGCACACACACACGCACGCGCGCACACACGCACGCACGCACGCGCGCACGCACGCACGCACGCACGCACACACACACATACACACACACACGCACACATAGACGCACACACGCACACACACACACACACAAACACACACACACATACATGCGCGCGACGCCCCCCCCCCCCCCGCATCCCCACACACACACACACACACAACACGCCCCCCCCCCACACACACACACACACACACAAACACGCCCCCCCCCCCACACACACACATCTTCGACGAGCTCTATGGCCATGATGATACTTGAAGACTGATGCGGTATAACTATAGAATACGTGACTGTTAATTTAACCAAAGATTATAAATACAGTCTTTGATTTAACCGCTGTGTTGCAGATTCACTTTACCAGCACCGGAAGCTCTGAGCGCCAAGAGTCGGCACCGCATGCGACAAGCCGGAGAACGCCGAGTTAACGGCGTTAACGTACTGGTGCACAAAGTTCGGCGCCTTGACCCCGCCTACATCAAGTGAGTTCATTAGCTAAATTAGCATAAGCTCTCTCTCTCTCTCTCTCTCTCTCTCTCTCTCTCTCTCTCTCTCTCTCTCTCTCTCTCTCTCTCTCTCTCTCTCTCTCTCTCTCTCTCTCTCTCTCTCTGTTTGTTGTTGTTGTTGTTGTTGTCGTCGTCGTCGTTGTTTTTGTTTTGTTTTTTTGTCCCCCCCCCCCCCCCCTTCCACCATCCCACCTCAACTGAATTATTTGGCAGGAAAATGACCAAGCACAGTAATATAAAGGAGACATGCAATATCTCTGTCTCTGTCTCTGTCTCTGTCTCTGTCTCTCTCTGTCTCTCTCTGTCTCTCTGTCTCTCTGTCTCTTCTCTCTCTCTCTCTCTCTCTCTCTCTCTCTCTCTCTCTCTCTCTCTCTCTCTCTCTCTCTCTCTCTCTCTTCCTGAACAGTGTGTATAAACTGAGACATAACAATACGACTATTAAGAAAGGAAGGTGGGAATGGAGGACTCAGAATCGGAATCTTTATTGTACCAATACGAGTTTACACGGAATTTGAAAATTTGTTTTACGGTGCACAGTAACAAATAGAATAAACAATAGACTGATAAACACGGCAACAAAGGATAAAAACACACCAAACACGCACAACTTAGAACGAAAGAAAAGAAAGTGAGGAGAACGTAAGAAAGAAAAGAAAGTGAGAAGAAACAAAGAGAGAAAAGAAAGTGAGAAAGTAAGACGGAAAATAAGGCCCCATTTTCTTAGACTCCCCCCCCCCCCCCCCCCCCCCCCCCCAGTTATCACAAGTTCCCTTTGCCATCACATGTATCGTCTTCAAACATAAAGTTATGTGTGTTAATAACAAGGAAATATACTTCTACTTATGACTGGATTATTTTGAAATCAATCATCAAGTCTTTCACCATTAATTTCATAATTTCTGTGAATTATGTTGCCTCAGAAAGTTTCCTAAGGTGTGACTGATATTCCGGACAAGGATCCTTGAATCGTCAAATCTTTTTGCCCTTTTTTTGATTGTCTTCTTGTGTTAATGTTGCCAACTGATTTGGATATAGTGATCATTCCAGTGTGTTTGTGTGTGTGTGTGTGTGTGTGTGTGTGTGTGTGTGTGTGTGTGTGTGTGTGTGTGTGTGTGTGTGTGTGTGTGTGTGTTTGTGTGTGTGTGTGTGTGTGTGTGTTTGTGTGTATGCGTGCGTGCGTGCGTGTGTGTGTTTGTGTGTATGCGTGCGTGCGTGCGTGCGTGCGTGTATGTGTGCGTGCGTGCGTGTGTGTGTGGGGGGGGGGGGGTGAGAGAGAGAGAGAGACAGAGAGAGAGACAGAAACAGACAGAGAGAGTGAGAGAGACAGAGACAGAGATGTCGTTGTTGTCTGTTGCCTTATTTCACATTTTTCATTGCCTTCTTCTGGTGATGTTGCCACAGGAAACTGACGGGGATGCACCGGTCAGGCACAGACTACGACGACGACGAACGGGAGGATGTGTCGTTGCAGAGTCGTCGCTCCAAGCGGTCCATCGTGTCCGTGGGACAGGGACAGGATGGACAGGTCAGCCGAGACGGTACCTCCTCTGGTAGTTGTAGCGCTGTTAATGGCAACAAGCGTTGGTGTCTTTGTCGAGGTCAATGAATATACTAACGCCCTGATAACTCTGAGATCCAAACGCATAAAAGGTTAAAAATAACGTTATTTATTAGGAGAAAACACAACATGCCAATTTTCGGTGTAATTAATCCCCTTTATCAAGCTACAAAACGACACTTAGGCAACAATTTAATGGTGAAAAACGATGAAAAATGAGATGGAGAGCTTATCCATTTATCTTTTTGGGGGGTCAGCTATGTCCGGTGCTTTGAATAATCTAGCAGTCATTCTTGTTTTATAATGTGTTTCCTATTAACTCTACAAAGACGACACAGTCACGTTTTCTTTCGATCGATAGTTGTAACCATTATGACCGGTGCCATTATTCATTGCCAGTGCTACTGTCCATTTTTCGTACCCAACGAAGACGAAGGTATCCATGTTTTGACTACTGCCAGGAGTTCTATGTGATTCACGCCTTTCCTGTTCATTCAACTTCATTTTCCCAAAGTCTTCTTCAAACAGGGAAGTGAGCTGCGAGTTATGTGATATGAACAGTCAGTTAAACTTTAACTTGTAATAACATGACCAGTCAACAGACAAAGGGAGTTAAATAGCGCTGGAAGTACGTCACACGCACACAAGAACAAAGACTTGAATCGCCTGCGGCAACTCTCACCTGGCATGCGAGTAAATACAACAAGGTGCATGAACTCCTAGAAAGTTGTATCGTCGAACAGAATGAGGCTGTACCTGTGTACCTCCAAAATGGATGCATGTTTCGTGGAGTTTATTTTATTTACCATGTATTTATTCCCATGGCAGGTGAGAGTGTCCGTAGATGATTCAGGTCTCGGTTGTTGTGATCATTCCGAGCAATAATTAACTCCCATCGTTTGTTGATTCTGCACAAACGCTCTAATCCTAATTCTGTTCCAAACTGTAATATGATAAATGTTGCTTCTCCGTGACAAA
>JABMCL010000348.1:422500-432500 GCA_018857735.1 Alviniconcha marisindica
TATGTGATGGGTGTATTTCTATAAGTGGTAGTTGGATTAGTGGTTCAATATTACCTGTATTAAATATTCATTTAAAAAAAAACTAAAAAACTTACGGCTTGATTACAAAAAAGGAGGATTTTTTTGTGTGCCAGGGCCCTCTGGCTCCCATCAAACGCAAGAGTGCGACACAAAAATTGCGTGCAACGCAGGCGTTCGAGTACCCTCTCGTTTTCGACAGCCTCAAGTGAGTAGCTTGCAGAGTTGTAATTTGCTGGTATCTTCTTCTTCTTCTTCTTCTTCTTCTTCTTCTACTTCTTCTTCTTCTTCTTCTTCTTCTTCTTCTTCTCTCTTCTTCTTCTTCTTCTTCTTCGTCCTCCTCTTCCTCCTCCTCCTCCTCATTCTTCTTCTTCTTCTTCTTCTCGTCGTCATCGTCGTCGTCGACGTCGTCGTCGTCGTCGTCTTCCTCCTCCTCCTCCTCGTCTTCCTCCTCCTCCTCCTCCTTCTTCTTCTTCTTCTTCTTCTTCTTCTTCTTCTTCTTCTTCTTCTTCTTCTTGTGCTTCTTCTATTCACCGGTTTTATATGTATATATATATAATTTATGGACTGGAACTGGACTGCAAGTCTGTTAAATTATATAAAAATGTTTTGTACAATATTTAAATGAGAAACAGCAACATCGCTCCTCTCTGTGTCCCTGTTCAGATGGTTGCCGTTCCGCCGGTCAGCGTACATGGCCAAGCGACACGAGATCCTCAAGCCTGAGGACAAGAAGTTCTTCCAGGCTCTCATCAAACCAAAGGTAGTGTATGGTGATGGGTGTGTTGAAGCTCTGCTTCGTGCTGCTGGTATTTTCCTTCTTATCTTCGTTGCTGTTGTTGTTGTTGTTGTTGTTGTTTTTGCTTTGTTGTTGATGTTGTTTGTGTGTTTGTTTATGTGTTTTTGTGAGTGTTGCTGTTGTTTTTTGTTTGTTTGTTTGTTTGTTTGTTGTTTGGGTTTGTTTGTTTTTTGTAGTAGTATGTTTGTGTGTTAGTGTTAGTGTGTTAGTGTAAGTGTTAGTGTTAGTGTTAGTGTGTGTGTGTGTGTGTGTGTGTGTGTGTGTGTGTGTGTGTGTGTGTGTGTGTGTGTGTGTGTGTGTGTGTGTGTGTGTGTGTGTGTGTGTTTTTAACAGTTCGTTTGATATGAAGATGATAAATCTTGAAATAAAGCTTGCTGCCAGAAGGCGCTACTGACGTGCATACTGTATACGTCGCCTTCTCGTTTGATCTTTCTTGCGAATGAAAGTTTAGAGACGGTGATTGTGGGTAATTTTGGAAAAATCGAAATTTGAGATCATTTTTAATTATGTTTCTGTTATTCACCTTTTAAGCACGGTTAAGACGTACACACTATTGAAAAATTAATATATAATGTCAGATGTGTATCGCCCTGATATAACCGTACCGGTTGACTGGGCGTAAAACACCAACTTACTTACTTACTGTAGGCCTACATGTGAATGGACCTTGACCTAAGCTGGCGGTTTCTGTCTCGCGCAGGCCTACAACAGCCACTTGGAGAGCTTCACCACAGCGGAGAAAAAGTCAGGTGCCGTCTTCAGGGCTCTTCCTGTCTACAGGGTCAGTTTGTTTGTTGAATGCCGGCCTGCATGCCTGTCTGTCTGGTCGGTCTGTTTGTCTGGTATGGTGTGGTCTGGTCTGGTTTGTCTCAGTGTCTGGTCTTACTGTCTGGTCGGTCTGTATATCTGGTCTGGTCTGTGTGTCTCTCAATCTGATCTGCCTGCCTGTCTTCCTGACTGCTATGTTTGTCTGTCTCTGTGTCCGCTCTGTCTCTTTGTCCGCTCTGTCCGATTTATCCGTATTTCCGGTCACCCTCAATTACGTAGAAAAAGATCCTCGACCCGGCTAGATCCAAACAAGGTCCTGGACATTAGCAACCGCTGTTCCACTGTACACCTGCTGATATTTTAGCCTCAAACTTTTGCAGTCTGTGCACAATAGGACCTCGGTGTCACACTTTAGTAAAACGCAGTATGCGCTATATTTTGTTTATTCCCATGACTGAAGAAAATCGAAACACCAGGTTACTGAACAAAGTCGACAGGAGGCCAGAAAAACCAAAAAGGCGAGGGATCCCCAAAACGCACGCACTATTTTCATACTGCTGACTCTTGCTACACTCAGGTTCGAACCCCGAAGCGCCTGAAAACCCCAGAGATGAGCTACAGGCTGGAAGACGACGACGAGGAGAACATGTACGCCTCCAACATCTTTGGCGTCGCCCAAGCAGTGAAGGTAAAAACTGCTGATTGTCTCTATGTAATTATGTACACATCGGCCTTTAGCAGACAGTTATAGTCCTGAGTGTTGCTGTTTTTCCTTCGTTCTTCTTCTCTTGCCCTCCAACCCCCTCCCCCCCCCCCCCCTTCTCTCCCCCACCCCTTTTTTTTCTTTCTTCGTCCCTCCCCCCTCCCCTTCTTTCTTTCCCCCTTCCCTCCTCCTTTTTCTAGTTTGTATTTACCGCTTTACGCATGAGTCTGTGTTGTATTGCACACAATCAAGCTTTGAACGATTCCAGAACGAAATGAGTTTGATGAGCTATTACCAAAGCAAAACAAATCCACGAACATTGAAGAAAAAGGAGGAGGGTTGGGGGGGGGGGGGGGGGATCAAAGAAAGTATTGAACATTGGTAAAGACTGTGGTTTCTACACTTGTCTGACATCATGGTGAAAAGGCAGCACCAAGGGGGACTACAAGATCTCAGGTGTTCAACCTTGGGTGTCGAGAAAACTGAAAGTATTCGGCCCAAAAGAGTGCTTCATTTAATACGAATATCACACAATTTCGCACGAAGAGCCCCCATAGTGCCAACACGTTCGCCTTACAAGACAAGGCATGCGAACAGAGCGAAAGACTGGTTCATTCCAAACAAAAAGAACCTTTGAACCTTTTTGTTTTTGGATCTTGTTTTAGAACCCTAGCAGTCAATCTGTTTCAGATTTTGTAAAAAAATAAAAAAAATAAAAAAAATAAAAAAATCCAAACAAAGCCATCGAAATAGGTCACCCCACTGATGACGCTGGATTTCAGCTGCAATCAAATGAAGCCAGTTGCATTCAGCTTAACTCAGGATCCAGACTCAAATCATCATTGTAAGCTCCACAAGTCAGCACACTAGGCTTACAACATGGCGGCCAGACCGAAAGCTTGTGAGGACGTAACTATGGGAGGCTGAACCTAGAGTTAATCGTGGAACCCTCTATTTCGTTTGTTAAATCAATGGAATCGATAGGCTTGGTTGTTCAGTTAATATATACAATGCATCCCTTTGATTTTGCCTATAACAGCATGATAACTAATTTCAAAAGTATTGATTCATTCTTTGTAGACAGCTTTGTAGCTGTTTTTTCTGTTTGTAGCGCTTTCTGTTTAATTCGTACAGTGTGGTGTGATATCAAAGAGTCATATAATATATGTGTGTCGGAGTTTGATTTGCGACTGTGTACATCCTTAAAACCTTTTGTGTGTGTGTGGATTTTCTTTCTATTTTCATTGTTCTTTGTTCACGGCAGTTTAATTTGCATTTCCGCTGTCTTTCTCTAATATTGACTAACAATACTACCGTGCCTCCATAGCTGTCAGCACAAGTCTTTGGCATGAAAAGAAATGACATTATCCTTTCACGTCTGTGTGCTAAAATTTCGTGTTAAATGTTTCGTGTAATTTCATTTCACAAGATCGGAAACAGTTGAAATATTATCATCCTCTGCCAAATACATTCGAATTTGCGTTGACTTTTCTTTCACAAGCACCTGGCATATTAAGTCGATTTAAATAACACATTTTGATAGAAATACGTGTTCGTTTTTTTGAATTTTTAATCGGTCAATTTTTGATCAGCAAGAATGATTTAAATGGCCGCGTTTATCAGAACTGACTGGTGAGGTTCTCTTTTCTAACTTTTTTTTCTGAACGACGATCGGAACAAGCAGAGAAAGAAGAATTTTTAAACTTAAAATGCATTTGTTATCATAATCACGGCATTATTCCGTATAATGCTGTCAATAGTATAACAACAATCATAATCATAACATTAACAACAACAGTAATAATGATGGTAACCAACACCAATATTAAAATAATAATCGTAGTAATAATAATAATAATAATCATAACCATAATCATAATCGTAATAATATCAAACAGATTGGAAGAAGTAAGCAAACCAAAACCTTTTTGTTTCTTTTTCTTTCTTCTTCTTCTTCTTCTTCTTCTTCTTCTTCTTCTTCTTCTTCTTCTTCTTCTTCTTCTTCTTCTTTTCAATAAGCTCATATTGCTTTTAAAACAACAATCCAGATTGTCCACGTGCGGATGGGGGGCGGTGGGGTGGTGGGGGGGGGGATTGATTTAGGAACATAGTGGCTGTCTGATCACAGTTATCTAACAGCCAGTCCTTGCTGTTCTACAAACACAAATAAACACGACTAAGAAGAAGCAGAAGAAGAATGAAGAGCAAGAATATTTAGTTGGTGCTTTGAGCCCAGTCAACTGCATACGGTTATATCAGGGCTAAAAGAGGTAGGTTAGTATAGGTATAATCAAACTGAGAATAATCAGAATAACGTTATTAAGAGTCATGGTTAAAAAGAACAAGAACAGGAAGGCTAGTATAAATATAATCAAACTGAGAATAATCAGAATAATGTTAGTAAGAGTCATCGTTAAAAAAAAAATAAACGCAAATAAAACAAGAAGTCTAGTATAAGTATGATCAAAATGAGAATGATCAGAATAATATTAGTAAGATTCAAAGTTGCAAAAATAATATATAGTTAGGACTGTTTTTGTGACTTTCTAACCAAACCAAGGGCAGTAAAAACTACAAGCGGTGCTAACACAGACTCTTAATCTACAAAGTGTAACTAAGACAATGTGTTGTACTAGCTGCGCTAACCCTGAATCCTGTAGCATCTATCCTTTATAACTTGAGCGTGCTCCGTAACATACACTATTACTAACCCCTATAACCGTTGCCAATATATAACTTCTATAACCTTTGCCAATATATAACTTCTATGGCCTTTGCCAATAGATAGTCTCCTGCTATTTGTTTGTAGCTGTTTTCTTCTTTCTCGTGTGTGTGTGGGCTTGTTTTGTTGTTGTTTTTGTTTGGCGTCCTTCACCCTCACTGACCCAGCTGGGTGTTAGTTTTTCGTCCTTGACCCGTACTGACCCTAACCTGCACGTGACCTTGCAGCCTGTGCACACTCGCACTAAGCACCTTGCTCCTCTAGACCTAAGAGTGCCCCGCTTGAAAGCTGTGTATCTCGCGCTGCAGGGTGCCAAGGTCTTCAGCAAGGGCACGGAGAAGAACCGCACCGTAAGTAGTGTAGTCCGCTAGCTGTAGCTGCACGCCTAGTTCTTTCTGCCTGCATGAGCAGTGACGGATACCCTTAACCTACCTCGTTCTCAACCCTGTACTGTGTGACGTAGCTTCCGTTTCCGGGAACACTGCTTTCCGTCTGGTTGAAAAGAGAGTGGTGGAGGTGTGGGGTGGGGAGTATGTGTTGCTGTTTTTTTGTTCTGGTTGTTTTAATAGTCAGATTGAGATTATAGTTACGTTTTCTTCCGTTGTTGTTTTCACAATCAAATTGAGATTATAGTTACGTTTTCTTCCGTTGTTTTCACAGTCAAATTGAGATTATAATTACCTTTTCTTCCGTTGCTTTAATAGTCAAATTGAGATTATTGTTGCGTTGTCTTCTGTTGTTTAATAGTCAGATTGGGATTATAGTTACGAGCAGTAATTATGCTAGTGAAATGAAGTGAGGCAGTCATTGATGCTCTTTGCATTATGCTTATGAAGCAAATGAAATGTTTGCAGTTAATTCTTTTCACCCTGATATTACCTGTGTGGTTAACATGGTGCTGAGAACAAATTAAGTATCTGTTTTGTAATTAATCCTAATAAATAGTGTATTTGTTTATTAAACAACAGAAGAAAAAAACAGTTTTCGTGTTTCTTTTGCACCAGACTATGTAAGTAAATAGAGGTAGAAATAAATTTGGACGATTGTATAAATTATTGAGTTAATGAATATACTCTCTCTGTATAAATGAATTTATTTTGTCTATATAAATGAACGCTCTCTCTCTCTCTCTCTCTCTCTCTCTCTCTCTCTCTCTCTCTCTCTCTCTCTCTCTCTCTCTCTCTCTCTCTCTCTCTCTCTCTCTCTCTCTCTCTCTCTCTAGTAAGCATCAAGCATAATGTAGCTGTATTTAATTGTTTATTTAACTTCTACACTTAGTGTGGTATCTTGACTGATACATCTGCATGAAACGAGCATAGGATCAAGTCCTTGTCTGCTGTTTGTATGCATTTAATATAGGTGCTTGGATTAAGTCATCATCGTTTGCGAAGGAGCCTTATTTAATTTATTTTTACATAGACTTCGAGGGGTGAAGAGCTGAAGACACGAAATGTGATAATTAGACAATAGTCATTACCAGAACAGACCAGATTCTTCAAAATTTGAGGAGCAGTACTCACCGACTTGCCAAAAACAATCCAGGTCCTTGATACTGCTCCATCAGCAAGTCAAGATCAAAACTTATTGAAATTATCTACTAATGTGAACTCGAAGTATTTTCAGGCTGGAATACTTGATGATTATAGAAAACAAATGTTTGTGTTTATACGCTGTGTTGTGTTCTCTTTTTTTCTTGTGTGTGTGTGTGTGTGTGTGTGTGTGTGTGTGTGTGTGTGTGTGTGTGTGTGTGTGTGTGTGTGTGTGAATCTGTGTGTGTGTGTGTGTGTGTGTGTGTGTGTGTGTGTGTGTGTGTGTGTGTGTGGTGTGTGAATCTGTGTGTGTGTGTGTGTGTGTGTGTGTGTGTGTGTGCGTGCGTGCGTGCGTGCGTGCGTGCGTGCGTGCGTGCGTGCTTTGCTTTGGTTTGGTTGGTTGTTGTTGTTTTTGTTTTGAGGGGTAGGGGGGTTGTTTGTTTGTGGAAAGGCTGATGTGTTGCCAATCTCTGACACGGTGTTTCATGTATTAACAGAGACAGGCCCATTAGTTTCCAAGAAGGTATGACCGTATGGCATGCTGCACAAAATTTGCGGTGAAGTGAAATAATGTGTGTTCTGCTGTGCATACTTGTATTGTTGAATGATCATGCAATGCACGTCCTATTATTATTATTATTATTATTATTATTACTGAGTGTTTCATTGATTCTCTCACCATGCAACTACAAAAGACAGCTTTCTTCATCGAAAGCTTTGACTATGCTTATATGCCTGTGTGTATGTTTCATCTTATTTGCATTGCTACATAAACCATACTCAGAATTCACTCATAACAAAAACAGTAACGTCTCATTCGATGATAATCGATATCTATCTTGATTATCTTTGACCAGCGTCCGTCGGTGAGGTTTGGGGACAATTCTCCGACGAATTGATGTAAGATACCTGATCCTGATTGAATTGATGCCTACTCCCAACCCTTCCTCTCACTGGGCATAATGATGACTGCGTTTTGTTGAACCCGTTTTTGACCTGATGATATTGATGCCCTAACTGTGTGTATACACTGAGATTTCTTTCTATTTGTTTTCAAACAAACTCTCTCTGGCTCTCGCTCTGTCTCTGTGTGTGTGTGTGTGTGTGTGTGTGTGTGTGTGTGTGTGTGTGTGTGTGTGTGTGTGTGTGTGTGTGTGTGTGTGTGTGTGTCTCTGTCTGTCTCTCTCTGTCTCTCTCTTCTCTCTGTCTCTCTCTCTCTCTGTCTCTCTGTGTCTCTCTGTCTCTCTGTCTCTGTCTCTGTCTCTGTCTCTCTCTCTCTCTCTCTCTCTCTCTCTCTCTCTCTCTCTCTCTCTCTCTCTCTCTCTCTCTCTCTCTCTCTGTCTCTCTCTGTCTCTGTCTCTGTCTCTGTCTCTCTCTCTCTCTCTCTGTCTCTCTCTCCGTATCTCTCTCTGTTTCTCTCTGTCTCTATCTCTGTCTCTGTCTCTGTCTGTCTGTCTGTCTGTCTGTCTGTCTGTCTGTCTGTCTCTGTCTCTGTCTCTGTCTCTCTCTCTCTCTCTCTCTCTCTCTCTCTCTCTCTCTCTCTCTCTCTCTCTCTCTCTCTCTCTCTCTCTCTCTCTCTCCACACACACACACTTAATTTTGTTTTTACCTTGGAAACAACCACCCATTCCCGTTTACCACCAAGTAAGCTTTCCGGTTTCATTCTTGGATTGTTTTCCATTTAATATTTGACAACAGAAACTATAACAAAACTGGAATTGTGTGCTGAACAAAGTATCTTTTTTCGTTTATTTTTATTAATTTTTAAGGTAAGTGACTGTGTGGTGTTTACTTTTCCTCTTTTTTTTTCTCTTTTTTTTTCTCTCTCTCCTTTCTTTCTTGGTGCAACTGGTGTAATTGTTGCTGTGACCTAATTTGTTTTCGTTTGATACATTTAATTACAGTTCAGTCGTATTTTGGCCGTAAGTATTTTAAGCTGCGATCTGCATGTTATTTCATTACTTTCCTCTCGATGTTATAAATGCGCTCTAAATCAATGGCTGCAAACATATCTTGTTGACTGCATGCGTGCATGTACGATACAGAATGTATTGCATATCCTTACAGGTTCATGAACACGTTTTTAGCATACTTCTATGTACACCTTTTCGCCAGATTGTCTCAGTGAATAGTTACTGCTCTCTTCCCCACCACCACCACCTCCCCCCCCCCCCCTCTCTCTCTCTCTCTCTCTCTCTCTCTCTCTCTCTCCTCTCTCTCTCTCTCTCTCTCTCTCTCTCTCTCTCTCTCTCTCTCTCTCTCTCCCTCAATCTAACTATCTATCTCTCCACCCGCCCCTCCCTTCCTCCCTTCTCTTATCTTCTCTTCTTTCTCTTTTTCAACAATATTTAAATCTGAGCTTTCTTTTTCATCCTGCGTATGCTTACACAATCTTCATGGAAATATTGTATGCAATTTTAGACAGACATTTTATTTCTTGCTTCCCCCCCCCCCCCCCCCCCCCCCCCCCACAGAAATGACAGATCGCAACCATTCCGTTTAATAAACGCGTTGTCAACAACACCTGTGTTTAATAACTATTACCCATATATTTATTAGTACTCGCAGAATCAAGACACAAGGGAGTTAATTAGCGCTCGAAATACGTAAAACAAGTACAACAACTAAGACCTGAGTCGTCTACGGTAACTCCTGGCATGCGTGTAAATACAAGGTGCATAAACTCCACTAGAGGTACAACCTCAGCTGAATTATTATTACTCGCAGAATTCTTAACCTCGTAGCAAATCCGTCACTATGATCAGCGACAATTCCTGCAGTAAAGCTATTCCATAAAAACACTAGCCATTGCTCATGTGATATTCCGTCTCAGCCATAGCCACCATTTCTGTAATAATTAGGTCACGATTGTAATATTCCTTTGCCAGAATCAGCCAGAATTGCCGCAAAGATTCCTGTACCATCATCACGTATCTGTAAAGTTCCGTAAACAGCATATCCATCATTTCTGTACTAATTAGGTCACGACTGTAATATTCCACTGCTAGACTGAGCCAGAATTTCTGCAATAATGCCGAGGCCTTCAGCAGGCATCTACCGTATCTGTAGAAGTTCCGTAAACAGCATAGTCACCGTTTCTGTAATAATTAGGTCACGACTATAATATTCCATTGCTAGAACTGCTGTAATAATGCCGACATCATCATCATGCATCCACCGTATCTGTAGAGTTCCGCTACCAGCACCAAGCAGCTCTTGTGTGTATTATAATTTTTATTCCCACATGATGGCAGCCATCATTCCTGTAATCACTCTGTTACGTGTAGCGGTCGCTAGACCTGTAATAATACGTAGCACCGGCATCAGTCACCGCATCTGTAATAATTCTGTTACTGGGCAATTTTATCATTTCCATTTTCTTGCCTACCTTTCGTTCAACCTCTATGTCCATGGCCCCGACCCCCCCCCCCCCCCCCCCCCCCCCCCCCCCCCCCCCACCC
>JABMCL010000348.1:437500-442500 GCA_018857735.1 Alviniconcha marisindica
TACAACCTTTGCCAGTCATCTGCAGTGAGAAGATGGATTATATTTGCCATCAGTCACATGCAATGAGAAGATGGGCAATCTTTGCCAGTCACATGCATTCTCGACTGCCAACCTTTGCCAGTCGCTTGAGAAGATGGACAACCTTTTGCCAGTCACATGCAGTGAGAAGATTAACAACCATTATCAGTCATATGCAGTGAAAAGATGGACAGCGTTTGGTTTGCAACTCACAACAGAAAGATAATGGAAACCTTTGGCAATCGCATGCAATCAGAAAATGGATTGTTCTGTCTCCGTTGATTGATAATGCGAAATGGACGAGTAACTTTGCGACTCCGCACTAATAATATATCCATCACCTTTGCAGTAAGCACATTATGATTGACGGATATTTGGTTTCATTCTTAGCGGAATTGTCAATTTGTTTGGGAGAAATGGACACAATCTTGCCGATTTTGATGATAATGAGAACAACTTTTGCAACCGGCAGAGCTGGAAACGAAGGGAGCGACCAGAGCGCGGGTTTAAAATGCATGCCCTTTAGATATGTGGCCTAGTGTGTCCGTCTTCTGGACATCGTCTCTCTAACAATAATTAACATCCGTGTCTAGGACACACTCTATTAAGTAATTCTTTTGTGTCTCTCATAGCATTCCCCCCCCCCCCCCACCCCCGCCTCCTGTCTGTCTGTCTCTGTGTCTGTCTCTGTCTCTCTGTGTCTCTGTCTTTCTGTCTCTCTGTCTCTGTCTCTGTCTCTGTCTCTCTGTCTCTGTCTGTCTGTCTGGCTGCCTGTTTGTCTGTCTGTCTGTCTCTGTCTGTCTGTCTGTCTGTCTGTCTGTCTGTCTGTCTGTCTGTCTGTGTCTGTCTCTCTCTCTCTCTCTCTCTTCTCTCTCTCTCTCTCTCTCTCTCTCTCTCTCTCTCTCTCTCTCTCTCTCTCTCTCTCTCTCTCTCTCTCTCTCTCTCTTTCTCGCGCGCGCGCGCAAAACAACAGTATTTTCATGAAGCAAATGTCGGTCTCCACAGATGTAATTGTGTGTCAAGAGAGGATGTTTGCGATTATTTCGTTTATCTTTGTTTGATTGTTTCGGTTCTGTTGGTTGCTTGTTTTCTTTGTTTGTTTTGTTTTGTTGCTGTTATTTGTATTGTTGTTGGTAATGTTTGTTTTTGTTCGCTTCACCTTTTTAATTTCTTGCTGTTGTTGCTTTTAGTAACACACACACACACACACACACACACACACACACACACACACACACACACACACACACACACACACACACACACCTCGAGAGACGTTTTGCATGTACAGAACTCAACTTCTGTGTGCGCGTGCGTGTGTGGGGGGGGGGGGGGGCGTGCGTGCGTGCGTGTGTGCGTGCGTTCGCACAATGAAGGTCTTCTCCAAAGAGCGACAACAGTTTCCACTTCAGTTTTTAATTTCAGGTTATGTTATGGAGAATTCGTGTGTGTCAAAGACGAGTCTAGGTGCGGGCTGTTTGTGAATGTGCCTGAGTACCTGTGTAACAGTTTCGACTTCAGTTTTTAATTTCAGGTTATGTTATGGAGAATTCGTGTGTCAAAGACGAGTCTAGGTGCGGGCTGTTTGTGAATGTGCCTCAGTACCTGTGCGGGTATTCAGCCGCATGCTGGCAAGCATGTGTTTGTGTGTGTGTGTATGTGTGTGTGCGTGCGTGCGTGCGTGCGTGCGTGCGTGCGTGCGTGCGTGCGTGCGTGCGTGCGTGCGTGCGTGCGTGTGTGTGTGTGTGTGTGTGTGTGTGTGTGTGTGTGTTCGCGCGCGCGCGGCGTGCTTAGGTGCGCGTGTGTCTGTCTGTCGATCGGTTTGTCTGTCTGTCTGTCTGTCCGTGTCCCTTGACCAGTATTATGGACGATAGTATTCATAATTCAGCATTAAAAACAATAACCCTACTAACGTTGTAACAATTGATGTCCTTTTATGAATATAGCATTATTATACACGTTACTGTTGTGTCCCTGACGGTCAAACAATACCGAGAAGGGGACAAATAAACTTGCTATACGCCCTATAATTATAGAATTACGTAAGAAAGAGACGTTTTGTATAGCGATTTTTGTGTTGTTGTATTTGCTATTTTGCTTTTGATTGTGTGTTTTGAAAGGGAAGGGTTCATTTTGCTGTCAGAGCCTGCTGTGAAAATATTTTCACTTGTGTTTAAGATAGTTTTTTTATTTTTTATTTTTTTTATTTTTATATATATTTATTTAATGAATAAAACTGCTCTGATATAGTGCGCTGGACAGTTTACTGAGTACTTTTAACCCCTTCACTGCCACAGCCTGTAAACATTCCGGGCTGAAAAATGCACACAAATGCCTGCAAACAGTACATTTTCCGGTCCTTTAGCAAGTCCACTTTCAGTGCTTCGCGTTTTAATGGAAATCCTTTCACACACTAATTAAAAATAATAAAATAATATTTAAAAAAATAGAGAAGGATTCAAGGAATTTAAATTTAGCACTTTTATTGGTCCTTTTCAAGCGACATCGTGGCAGGGAAAGGGTTAAAGGTGATCTATGTTCCCACAGACTGTGATATTGATTGAATCTTTGGCTCTTTAATCTTTAAAAAACTTATGCATTCGTTAAGGTTTTGACCTGTCTCTGTGAATGTTTCACGGGTGGTTCGTGCGTTTTGTGACCGATTGGTTTTTGGGAGGAAGACTGTATTGAACACTTTTTAAAAATGTCACTTTTTGATATAATAAAACTCTATGACAGAATAAATCATTTTTCAGAATGTTTTATTCATCACACGCATGTTATTACATTGTGCTAACCGATACGTTTTGTTAGCTAGCTGTTTTGAAACTTGAGGTCGGCATTGAAAAAATCACGCAGAATTTTCTCTCGTCCTACCTCAGTATTTGAACAGTGATCATGAGATTCTCTCTCTCTCTCTCTCTCTCTCTCTCTCTCTCTCTCTCTCTCTCTCTCTCTCTCTCCCTCACACACACACACACACACACACACACACACACACACACACACACACACACACACACACACACACACACACACACATACACACAAGCGCATACATCCACTCACACACGCACACATAAATTATACGTTAGCATGTACACAACGCTGACGTCAATTCTTGTCATACTTTAGTATGTCTGTGGACACACTTGTGACCTCACAAGGATTCGTTTTCGACGGTATGTCGAGTGACCAGAAAAACACCTGCTATTGATTGCCAATGGTTCTTTGCAAAACTCGGACATGAAACAAATTCCCAAAAGTGAATGAGTATCAATTAACATTCATTTGCTACTTGTGGACAAATCCAGTCTATCCGCTGAAATTTCATTGCAACACAAATCAGGGAGAGAAAACAAGAGCAATTACGCTCAGAGAACTCGCATTCAATGCAAAATGGCAACAAATGTGTTGATTATCTCCCTTAAATACACAACCGAGTCACACAAAGCGATTGTGCATGATCTTAATGTATGTAACACACACGTAACGTTTAAATGAGGTCGAACACAAAGAAGTACAATCTGCAATGTTACCAGCGCACTGGTTGTCTTGAAGCAAAGTCAAAGTCATCAAACAGGAGAAGAATTTGTAGACCTCATGCAAGGTTATAGTCATGCAAAGTTTGAACGACCTGACTTTGACAGTGTCCGAGAAAACGTCAACAAAGTTTTTGTCAAATCAGAAACACGTCAATTATCTCCCTTGAATACCTGCGAAAGTCGAAGGTGGTGATATTTTCATGATTGAGTCAAGCAGTGACTCAGTTAACTGAGTCAATTTGCAGAGTTGACTGAGTCAATTTGCAGACTTCAAGCAAGGTTATAAACATGCAAAGTTTGAACGACCTAGCTTTGACAGTGTCCGTGAAAACTTAACAAAGTTTTTATCAAATCAGAAACACGTCAATTATCTCCCTTCAATACCTGCGAAAGTCGAAAGTGGTGATATATTTTCATGACTGAGTCAACGTAATAAAAAATCACGCAAAGTTTGAAATTAAATCGGATAAGGAAAAGAAACTGAAAACTGGCCAATTTGGCTGAAAGTGGTGCGAGCAGGTAAAGCACAGTGAGTAGTACCATCATGAACGTTGGACATTTAACACGTTAAAGGTGTCTGAAAAATCGCAACTTTTTGGACGTTTCCGACACGCCAAACACTAAAGTATCAAACTAATCGGATAATAAAAGAAAAATGGCCAAGGTTGTCGAAAGAGGTATGAAAAGGTATAGTTCAATGAGTGTGACATTTATCACATTAACGTGATTCGCCCCCCCCCCCCCAACAACAAAACAAACAAACAAACAAACAAACAAACAAACAAAACGGAACGTTAAAGTTTCGACACTCCAAGCATTCAGACGGACTAACATTGATCATTTACATGGACTCACATTTTTCATGCGAGTCCGAAAAACAGCATGTGTAACCATTATTGAAATACGACTGGTATTATATACAGCAAATTTATCTCTTAAGACACAGTTTCCCTATGTTAGCGGACGCGAAACCCCAGTTTCCATTCCGCCATCTTACCTTCACTTCATAAACTGCAGATCTAAATTGCCGACAGCAAAAAAATAGCTTGGCATATCTTTGCTGTAAAAAACTAATCTGAAACAGAGTTAACTGGCAGCGTTATGAAACAAGATAAAAACTCACAAAATGTTGAAAAGAACGATTGTTTTAATCAGACAATACAAAACTTCAAAGTAAACCGCTTTTTCAAGCAATACAGAAAGATAATACACTAAGAAACTATGGGAGGAATACTGGTGGGTTTGTGTGTGTGTGTGTGTGTGTGTGTTGTGTGTGTGTGTGTGTGTGTGTGTGTGTGTGTGTGTGTGTGTGTGTGTGTGTGTGTGTGTGTGTGTGTGTGTGTGTGTGTGTGTGGAGGAGAGAGGTGTGTGTGTGTGTGTGTGTGTGTGTGTGTGTGTGTGTGTGTGTGTGTGTTGTGTTGTGTGTGTGTGTGTGTG
>JABMCL010000348.1:445000-455000 GCA_018857735.1 Alviniconcha marisindica
TCCTCTGTCTGACAATTAGTGTTATAGGTGGATTGCCTCCATCTTCCGTCTGAAAATTACTGTTCTAAGTAGCTTTCCTCCCTCTTCCGTAAAACTTACTATTCTAAATGGCTTGCTCCATCTTCCAACTGAAAATTACTGTTTTAAGTGGCTTCCTCCTCCATCTTCCACTGAATATTACTGTTCCAGGTGTCTTTCCACCATCGTCCAATTGAAAACTACCTTTCTATGTGGCTTTCTTCCATCTTCCATCGGTAATTTACTGTTCTTGGTGCCTTTTTCCCATCAACCAGTTGAAAATGACTGTTCTCGGTGGCTTTTCACTATCTTCCATCTGTAAATTACTGGTGGTCTGAGTGGCTCTCCTCCATCTTCCATCTGAAAATTACTGTTCTAGGTGACTTTCCTCCATCTTCCATCTGAAAATTACTGTTCAAGATGATTTTCCTCCATCTTCCATCTGAAAATTACTGTTCTAGGTGACTTTCCTCCATCTTCCATCTGAAAATTACTGTTCAAGATGACTTTCCTCCATCTTCCATCTGAAAATCGCTATCCTTGGAATCGACGCAGAATACACAGTCAAACTGATATATGCTTGATACATAATTATATCAGTCGCAGTTGAAATCGATGCATTTATGTATAAACAGCAAGACACTTTCACATGTACTCCAGCAAAAATCCGTTTACAACCACCATGGACATATCACGAATCGATTCATAATCCCCAAATTCCTGAAAGCTTACTCCTTCGGCTATTTTCTCTGCAGAATTCAAACTGGTTCCCAGTCAAACTAGTATGCATGCCATACAAGGCATCTGCAATCAGACAGGTTTCAGCTTGCATCTTCCAACGAAATGTTTTCGTCTGCTCTGTGAATGTGTATTAACTCCAAGAGACATTTCTAACTCCTCAGTCATTTTTCCCCTCAGACTGTGCGCTTTTGCAAGCCTTACACATTAAGCGATTTGCCACCTGCCTTTTAACCCTTTCTTTCCTTATATGTCTGTTTATTCATTTGTTGATTTAATACTTGGTTCAAGCGCATGCTTTCTTTCTTTATTTGTCTGTTTATTTATTCAATACTTGGTTCAAGCATCTCCTTTCTTTGTTTCTTTGTCTGTTTATTTATTCAATACTTGGTTCAAACACCTCCTTCCTTTCTTTATTTGTCTGCTTATTTACTCAATACTTGGTTCAAGCATCACCTTTTTTTCTTTTCTTTGTGTGTGTCTGTTTATTTATTCAATACTTGTTTCAAGCACCTCCTTTCTTTCTTCGTTTGTCTGTATATTTATCTATTTAATACCTATTATTTACACTGATTAGTTCCAGCACCGTTTCCTCGTTTCGTCCCCACGCCATATTGATTGATTTTCACCTGCACTTTACCTTTTTTATTCCTGACATTATTATCCATGATATCTTCTTCCCTACCCTCTTCCCCCCCTCGCAATCCTGCTTCCCTCCCCACCCACCCTACCCCTTAACCACCACGCACCCCCTCTCCCATCTTCCCCTCGTCACATTCATCCATACCCCCCTCCCTGTCTTCGTTTACATGGAATGTGTCCTCCCTCCCATGCCCCTCCCACCGCTGTAGATGGCTTTGTCGGCCATCCGCTCTTTCTCCCTTTCCCGCTCCCTCTCTTTTTCCTTCTCCCGTTCCTTGCGGTGTCTGTAGCCTTCCATGGCCAGTTCGCGCAGGTCGCTCATGTCGGTGCGTGCCGCCTGCTTCATCCAGGGCGTGGCCAGAACAGCATGGATATCGGGCCTCGGGCGGAAATCGTAGGTGAACAGGCGCAACACCAACTCTGGGGAACAAAGCAGGTCCGGATCAGATTGATTGATGATCGCTTATATAGCAGACTGCACATACACACACACACACACCACACGCACATACACACACACGCAACATATGCATACACGCACACACACACACACACACACACACACACACACACACACACACACACACACACACACACACACACAGAGATGTAACGCATGGAACACACACACACACACACACACACACACACACACACACACACACACACACACACACACATATATGTATATGCACGCACGGACACACCATGACACACTCACACACGCACATGCACCCACGCACGCACGCGCGCACACACACACACACTCTCTCTCTGTGACACACACACACACACACACACACACACACACACACACACACACACACACACACACAAACGTTCGTTCGTCCCACAACAACAACAACAACAACAACAACAACAACAACCTACACTTAAGCACGGTCACCTCTTTCATCCGGTGTGACTTTTTTGTACTTCCTCCACGGGAACTCCAGCCGCCTCTGCTCTTCCAGAACCCCAGCGTTGCCCCGGCTCTCGTCAAAGGGCATCTTGCCCGTGATGAAGATGTAGAGGATAACGCCGATGGCCCACGTGTCCGCCTTCTTCGGGTCGTACGGCTCGCCTAGAAGAATTTCCGGCGCCGCGTACGACTTCGACCCGCAGTACGTTCTGTGGAGTTAGTTAGTTAAGTCAGTTAGCGCTTGGAGTCTAACGTCCTGTCATCCGTATACGTTCACCTCGGGACGAACAACGCTATTTTAAAACGCTATTTGTTTTTTGTTTTTTGTTTTTTGTTTTTATCACATCATGATGAGCAACGTTGTTTCAAATCACATATTTGACGACTACATCAGGACGAACAACTTTGTTTCAAATCACCCTCTCTCTCTCTCTCTCTCTCTCTCTCTCTCTCTCTCTCTCTCTCTCTCTCTCTCTCTCTTTAACACATCAGGACGAACAACGTTATTTTCAATCACACATTTTTGAACCACACAGGGACGAACAACGTTGTTTCAAATTACACATTTTTTAACCACATCAGGACGAACAACGTTGTTTCAAATCACACGTTTTTCAACGACATCAGGACGAACAACGTTATTTTTAAATCACATATTTTTGAATCACACCAGGACGAACAACGTTACAAATCACACATTTTGAACCACATCAGGACGAACAACGTTGTTTCAAATCACACATTTTTGTACTACATCAGGACGAATATCGTTATTTTAAACCACACAATTTAAAACCACATCAGGACGGACAAACGCAGGTTTAAATCGCACATTAATTTTTAGAACCACATCAGGGAGAACACGAGTCGTCATCTCAAAAGGAAAAACAACTGGCTCACAGTTTCGGACATAACTGTCACGGTCTAAATAACATTATATACTTTTTGATGCTTTACAACTGGTAAAAATACATTTTTGTCCGTTAGAAATCCAAACTATCTTCCACATAGGTATTTTTTAGCAAAGTTCTCGGAGATCATACCTGAAAGCATCTTTCTGTGTGATCTCCGCTAAATCCACAGTGTGATAAAGTGTGTTTTAACGTAAGAAACTCATCACAGGGAATGTACACACAGGGCGTTTTCCTCCTTTGAGAGACCAAAGGAGAAGATGCTGTGGTCCGGAGCAAGGGAAATATATTTTGACGTCACTTGTTTCTAACTGCTTATGAATGTGTGCAGTGTATCGTGGGTGAAAACAGTGCGTGGGAAACTTTCTTTCTTTGAGACATGCGCAGATTCCTCAATGTATCCTGAGTGGGTACTGCGGGTGCAGAAGTTCAGTTCCCCTCTTTTGAAAACCCAGAGCTAACAAATTAGTGTCCTCCATTGAAAGCACGCAGTTGGTCAAAATATTGCCATGCATGCTTCGCCCCTGCCAGGAATTTCTTCCTTGTCCTAATTTCGGCCTTCGTGGTCCATTCACCTTCATTTTTTCCAAATCCTCTCCCTATTTTTCAACTGCGTTAGTGTTTGGCTAACGCAGTTTCCCGTGTGGGCCTCGGAATAAAATAGGTCACCCTGTTCAGTAGTCACAAGTGATTTAAGCAGGTTCCCGTGTTGAGTGCCTGCGGAAAATAAATAGGCACAAAAACATGTGTTATTGTGCATCATTACAGTACCATGTTAGGCATGTTTGCACTTTGATCGATTGTGTTTTAATTTCGTTCTGAGCACGTCTCAGGGATTCCGTCTGGAAGTATCTTTCTCAGTTGTAAATAAGTGAGATGGAAAAAATGACTTGGTTGTGATCGCCATTGGTTGTGTTATGTGTAGCACTGTGAATCAGCTTTTTGTTTGTGTTTTGATGACTTGCGTTTCGGCCTCGTGTAGAGTAACTGTGAGTGATTCGTCCTGAGGTGACCCTGTGAGGTTGACTGGACGTACAAATCCATGAACTAATTAATCTGCGATGTGGCTACCTAGGTTTGTTTCTTCGGTTGTTTTGGTGTGGGTTTTTTCTTTTTTCTTTTCTTCTTTTTTCTTTTTTTCTTTTTCTGGTTGGTTGGTTGGTTGGTTTATTTGTTTGTTGTTATTTGGTTGGGTTTGTTTGTGTGTGTGTGTGTGTGTGTGTGTGTGTGTGTGTGTGTGTGTGTGTGTGTGTGTGTGTGTGTGTGTGTGTGTGTGGTGTAGCGTGTGTGTGTGTGTGTGTGTGTGTGTGTGTGTGTGTGTGTGTGTGTGTGTGGTTGTTTTGTTTGTTGTACGCGCATAGAGCTCAGTTGCGAAAGGGTGGCCCAAGACCCCATGATTATTATTGATTATTTTAACAAATGTGCCAACTTCATTCAAAGCCATGGTGTGCAAAATGTTCTTTGGTAACTGTGGTAACAACAGTATAAACATCAATGCATCCATGCAAATTAGGTACCTGCTGAGGTCAGCGAGGCAGTCTCCCTTGACAAAACCGAAGTCGCAGATCTTGATGTGGAAGTTACGATCCAACAGAAGGTTTTCCAGCTTCAGGTCGCGATGAGTGATGTTCTGGTCGTGCAAATAGCGGGCTGCGTCACATACCTGAAGCACATGAGATGGAGCACTTCATGTTTTATAGTGTCCGAAACTATTGCCTTCATCTGACCTCCAGTGAAGTGTCGCTGTAAAACACTTTTGGGTCGGACGTATTGTATAAAATGCCACTCAGCCTCAGGAAGCAATGGCCCTAATATGTCAACCCGACATCCGAGGACATGAAACCCCACATCATCATCATCATCAGGAAGCAATGTTGCTTTTTGTTGTTGTTGTTTTTGAGCGCGTGCGTTTTTTCCAATTCCATTCCACTTTCAGATCAACGTTGTAGAACATTTTCAGACGTTTTGCTTTGCACTATTTCCTTCAACAATCGCCATTTTGTATTGTGTACGACGTCACTGAAACACAAGACAGCTACGGAATATGAATTGATACCGGCATGAATTATGCGTTGGACAGGTGATAGAGTAATGAAAGTGTGAGAGAGAGAAAAATACACACAGTTTTATGAAGCTGAATGGCTTTTTCTACTTTTCTTTCTTTTTTAAAACAAAGTCTCCAAATGCGAGCCCAAAATTGTCAATGGTACATTTGCCCCTTTTGTAAACAGAAGGAAAATTCCTACCTCTAATTATACCAAACACTTTCCGATATCACGCTTTGAGTCTCTCTCTCTCTCTCTCTCTCTCTCTCTCTCTCTCTCTCTCTCTCTCTCTCTCTCTCTCTCTCTCTCTCTCTCTCTCTCTCAGACACACACACTTTGCCAAATCAAATTTGACCAAATCGCTGATTTTTGTTAAATGGTGCGGATGAAGGCATTCATCTAACAGCGTTCTGTGACAATTCCAGTGTCATAATGTCATCATATTGCGGACTAATTCCATGTTGCAGAAAAAAATCAACTGGAGCTGAAGAAGTATCTAGGTTGTTGTTGTTTGCTTTTTGTTTTTGTTTTGTTTGTTTGTTGTTTGTTTTGTTTGTTTGTTTGTGTGTTTGTTTGTTTGTTTGTGTTGTTTGTTTGTTTGTTGTTGTTGTTGTTGTTGTTGTTGTTGTTGTTGTTGTTGTTTTTCTTTTTCTTTTCTTTTCCCCCCCCCCCCCCTTCCACCACCCCACCCCAACTGAATTATTTGGCAGGAAAACGACCAAGCACAGTAATATAAAGGAGACATGCAGGTATGCACAATCTCTCTCTCTCTCTCTCTCTCTCTCTCTCTCTCTCTCTCTCTCTCTCTCTCTCTCTCTGCTTCTGTTTTTTTGTTTTTTTTATTGATTTTTCAAAGCAAGGAAATAATTCAAATATAATATGCATTCAATACGAATGCTCTCACTCTCCCCATGCATTCACTGTATCACGTTTAAAAGTATATATTCTACCCCCCAATTCTTATGAGGTGGGAAGGAAGAGAGAGAAACACAACCGCTCTTCCCTGCACGACTGCCTATTCAGATCTACCTGCCACGTCCAGGACTGAGCCAGCGGTTCGTTGAGGGCGCCCACTTTCTGAATGTAGCGCAGAACGTCGCCGTTTTCCTGGTAGTCGAGGATCATGTAGACACGGCGCCCGTCGTCAAAGGTCTCCAGCACGCGAACGATGTTCGGGTGACGCAGACGTGGCCACACATCCAGTTCACGGGGCAAAAACTTGGTCTGGAAATCGGACGGGGCTCGGTTTCTGAATAAGAAGAAATCTACGTTTTACTTGTGGGCGCTGTCGCACAAACGCAACCACAGACGTACATCTACACACATACAGGTCCAAGCAGAGGCGTAAACGCGATCACACAAACTCTCTCTCTCTCTCTCTCTCTCTCTCTCTCTCTCTCTCTCTCTCTCTCTCTCTCTCTCTCTCTCTCTCTCACACACACACACACACACACACACACACACACACACACACACACATACCTCACAATGTGTTTGAATACTTCTAAGTTTAGAGAAACAAAATATCAAGAAAATGTCCAGACAAAATCATAAATATATCGAAATTGATTTCACAGCATAAAAAGCGGTCACTTCGTAAAGTTTCAATATTGCTAGTAACCCGAGAAATAATGGGTGGAGTTCCTGGGTACGAACGGTCCTATGGTCGAACTCCTCTGGATACAAAGGTCTAAACGAGATGTTTCACGTGCACAAACGTTAACGGAGTAGCTTCACACGGGCAAAGTGACGTTGCTTTACATGGGCACAGATCACTGGCTGGCACTTCAAATGAACAAATGTAGCTATTAATCACAAGAGATGAAAGGCTTTATAACTGCTTCCCGTAAGCAGGAGCTACTTCGCACGGGCAGAAGGCGGATTTACTTAAAATAGACCCCCCAAAAAAGTGGTTGTTTCACTTGGACACACGGAGCAGTTTCATTTTGTGTTCATTCTATTTGTCCCACGCGGACAGGAGTGATGCTGCATCCATGGGCTAACTGGGCTGCTAGTTTCAAAGTGCTTGCTATACGTTGGCAAAAGTGAACCTCACATCAGACTGCAAGAGTTAGTGATATTTCGCCACACTGTCTTCCTGTCTCCAGACTTAACCAAACACGTCTAATATCTTGACCTGCTCGGTATTGCTTCTTCTTCTTCTGTGGCTAGTTTCTATGTCACCCGCGCATGCCCCATAGTGCGTGCGTCAGTGAGTGAGCCAATGAGTGAGCGAGCCCGTGAGTGAGTCAGTCAAAATGGAGTGAGTCAGAGAGTGAGCCAGTGAGCGAGTCAATGAGTGACTAGTGAGTGAGTGAGCCAGTGAGCGAGTCAATGAGTGAGCCAGTGAGTGAGTGAGCCAGTGAGTGAGCGAGTCAATGAATGAGCCAGTGAGTGAGTGAACCAGACAGCCATAGCATGCCAACCCGTTGGTAAATATTCATGAACCAACCTGTCCACGATCTTGATGGCGACCGCCTCCTTGTTCCTGGATAGTGAGATGGCCAGTTTCACCTTGGAGTAGCTACCGTTGCCTAGCGTCTTGCGTACCAGGTAGTTGTGCTTGGCCAGGATGGCTCGGTATGTTGGCCGGTACGTCACCGTACCACCTCCACCTTCCGCGCGAGACTGAGAACCACGGCGAGAGCTGATCGGCTCCACTTCGCCCCGTAGTGCCAGCAGCTCTTCCTGCGTTGGAACGCCCAGTGGGTGAGTGAGTTAGTGAGTCAGTGAGTGAGCCAGTGAGTGAGCTAGTGAATAGGTCAATGAGTGAGCCAGTGAGTGTGTCAGTGAGTGAGCCAGTGTGTGTGTGTGTCAGTGAGTGAGTGAATCAATGAATGATCCAATGAGTGAGTCAGTGAGTCAGCCAGTCAGTGAGTCAGCCAGTCAGTGAGTTAGTGAATAAGTCAATGAGTGAGCCAGTGAGTGTGTCAGTGAGTGAGCTAGTGTGAGTGTCAGTGAGTGAGTGAATCAATGAATGATCCAATGAGTGAGTCAGTGAGTCAGCCAGTCAGTGAGTCAGCCAATCAGTGAGTCAAGAAGTGAGTCAGCGAGTGAGTCAGTCAGTGAGTCAATGAGTGAACCAGTGAGTGAGCCACAGAGTTAACCAGAGAGCGAGAGAGCGTGTGGTGGTGGAGAAAAATAGAGAAGTCTGTCTATCATCGATTAATTTCACACATTGTGATGAGTTATTTTTGGTTGTTTGTTTCGTTTCGTTTCGTTTCGTTTGTCTATTATCGCTTTTATGTGCTTTATTTATGTGCGAGTTGACACTGTAATGTCCCGTAATGGGATGAATAAAGTAGTCTGTATTCTGTACTAAACATCACAAATGAATTGCTCCCGAAGAAGAACACCAGAAACACATTCAGTAACAGTGTTGCACGCTGTTGGACCGTTTCCCGAGACAAGGTTAACGTGCACGAAATGCTAGGCTCATACAAAGACTTTCAGGAATCTGTTCAGCAAGGACAAATTAATGAAACTTCATAGTTATTCCATGATTTCGATGAACGAAAAACCGTATCTTCAGCATGCTTACAACTAAAGCAGGACAGGTGTTTTGGCTAAAAAGGGAAACGGGACGGGGAAAGGGTCGCGAAGTTGACAAACAAGTCTTCTTCAACTGAACTGAACTCGACTCAACTTACAACAGTTGGCCCTCGCATCAGACTTCGGCGAGAAAAACAATCAAGTCAAAAGGTAATGCCTTACAACAATCCGCACATTCTTTCAAGCATGTTTCATTCAAAACGACACACCGATTTTATGATGTGTTTCAACCATCATGGTGGACGACAATTTTAGTCTATTCACCTGCAGTGTGGGACGGCCATCTTCAGCCATGCCAAGTCGCGGCCTCTTTGCCGGAAACATAAATCTGGAGATTTACTACTCCACCTCCAGTCCTGGTGTTTTCGTTAGGTCCCCGTGTTTGGCCTGATGTAGCTTTCAAATTTTGTTTTGCTGCCAATGCAGACGGTAGATTGGAATCGCTTTGTGTGCTGTTTGTACCACTGTTTTATCTCTGACGAATACATCCAGACGTCATAGAAGAACTTACGTCACTAAGCTGTTTTCTAAATGACGCCATCAATCATGGTGATAGATGGTGTGATAGCAGGTTTGTGAGCAAGAGATCTATGAACTGAAAAGAATGTGAAAGACTTTGTCGGAAAGGATCATTTTGTGCGTTGGTTAATAGGAGAATCCCTCCTACAAGTCTGCATGTATGCTCAAGCTTTTTTCGGACATGAGCGCTGCCGTCAAGGAGTTTACGTGCACCGATGATGAAGTCTACCTCAAGAAACTCGGCTACAGCATCGGCACAACCATTGGCGAGGGGTCTTATGCCAAAGTCAAGAGTGCTTACAGCGAAAAACTCCAGAAACGGGTGGCGATGAAAATTATAAACCGCCGAAAGGCACCAAAAGATTTTAAGGAAAAGTTTCTGCCCAGAGAGCTGAAAGTTTTGAAAGTTGTGAATCATCCGAACGTCATAAAGCTCTACGAAATAGTAGAATTTGAACACAAGGTATGTTTTGGGGGAAAAGCAAACAACAGACCATTCAAACATAGTCAAACCAAATAATGCCTGTGACTTGCTTTTTATGGTGCATATAAAAACTTTCTTGTGCGTTTGCACGGGGAAAACAAATCTGTCATCTAGCATTGTGTCTCGCAGCCCGTCTTGCTGTCTGCAATGAAACTCGGAAGGTGATAAT
>JABMCL010000348.1:465000-470000 GCA_018857735.1 Alviniconcha marisindica
GACGGGAGGGGAGGGGGGGCATTGATGGGGGTGAGGGAGGGGTAGCGAGCAACGGCAAGAAATACGAAAAGCACAAGAAGAAGCAGATCATCGAGATTGTCGTTACTATGGCGTACACCGGAAACGGAAATACGGGTACAAAGATATGGAGAGGCCATTTATTAGTCTTCTATTTATGTATTTATTTTTTCTCAAGAAGATATAGTTCTTGCATGGTGAAAAAGTGTAGCATCAATGTGAATAGCCAAGTACATAAAAATGTGTGACAACAACAACAAAAAAACTCAATAATTTGTATGTAAAGATTAATGAACGTGTTTAAAGAAAGAAAATGCTGTCCTAGAATTAACAGGAAGTTGCTGTGATGAAGAAATATATAGCTACGAACTGAACCGGAAGAAGCATTAGTATGTTGCAGATAAAAAATAACACACACACACACACACACACACGCACGCACGCACGCACGCACGCACGCACGCACGCACGCACACACACACACACACACACACACACACACACCCAGCACGAACGCACACACACACACACACACACACACACACACACACACACACACACACACACACACACACACACACACACGGGCACGCACGCACGCACTCACGCAACCACACACACACACAGGCAACACACACGACACACCACTGCAACACACACACACACACCACACACACACACACACACACACCACCACACACACACGGCACCCCACAACGACACACACAACACACACACACACCACACACACCACCACACACCCACACAGCACGCACAGCACTCAGACACAAAAAGGCACGCAAGCACACTGACACACGCACTCGCACACACACGCACGCGCTCGCATTTGAGAAAGAGGGACTACTATAGTGTGAACAAAAAATAAACGTTAGTACAATAGAGAAAGATTGCTGCGATAATCCGGTGGTATTAGGGTAAAAACAAAATGGAGAAAGCCGCAGATTTTACTCTTTTTTTCTTTTCTTTTCTTTTTAACGGTCTCAACACGAAGACGTGTTTCTGTGGCGGAGCATTATGGCTGCTACGAGAACAATCAAATCGCCACTACTGTGTGACATCAGAAGGGTAAAGTAATGGCGTAAAAATTAGAGCGGATGTTTCTCGACGAAGATTCGCTGTCAAGGCCTGAGGAAGAAGACGCGTTGTTTGTGTCGGAAACGAAGAGACAGATGCATGTAGCTACTAGTTAAAACATGCATCGCAAACAGGTGTAACTCTGCTATGGACCAACCAAAAATAAGATTTATGTCGAGAAAAAAGAAAACTCGCTGTCAATATTCGCTGCCTGAGCAAGAAGACGCGTTGGTTGTGTCAGAAACGAAGAGACAGATGCATGTAGCTACTAGTAAAAACATGCATCGCAAACAGGAGTAACTCTGCTATGGACCAACCCAAAATAAGATTTATGTCGAGAAAAAAGAAAACTCGCTGTCAATATTCGCTGCCTGAGCAAGAAGATGCGTTGTTTGTGTCAGAAACGAAGAGGCAGATGCATGTAGCTACTAGTAAAAACATGCATCGCAAACAGGAGTAACTCTGCTATGGACCAACCAAAAACAAGATTTATGTCGAGAAAAAAGAAAACTGGTTGCTTGGCATACGTATGCATACAAAGAAACCGGAAAGGATAACAAGGAGGGAAGGAGTTAAGTGAGAGAAAAAGTTAATCCGAGCAAACGAAAAGAAAACGGAAATGTTTAAGAAAGGAAGCAGAGAGCAGAGGTACGTGAAAAGAAGAACGGAAGGCAAAGAAAGGAGTGTCCGTAGAAGAGAAACGAGTCTTGTGATGTCGTTTTGCCCGCACGGTGCTAGACGAATGATGGCCATTTCTGGGTGGCAGAAAGTTAAATGGTGGCAACTGTGTGTCAGTTACTACCGTGTGGAAGTAAAACTGAGCACGGTGGCAAAGGTAAGTACAGGTATTTTTGTCATACTTCAAAATGAATCCGAATTGTTGTCAGTCACACTTCTCATCAGTCAACAGGAGTCGTATGGCTCACTGATTTGTGTGGACTTGTACGAAAAAGACAATGTTTTAAAAGTGGTACAATTATTATAGCCATGTCAGAATTAGAATTTACTGTTTAGTGTCGCGATCAATATTTGATTCTATTTGATTCTGAAATTTTACAAGTCACAAAAGTAAAGCAATGATTAATCCATGTTTGTTCGGCAATGTTTTGTTCCTGTTTGAGTCAGTTTTGCTTTGCTGTTCTTGTTTTGCGGGGATTTCCCAGTTGATGTAATACATCGTAAAAGGGAAAGGAAACAAAACAAAAGGGACGTTTTCCAAGTCTAAATCCACTGATGTTCGGTCTGGCACTACATTTACTGCACCCTCTCTCTCTCTCTCTCTCTCTCTCTCTCTCTCTCTCTCTCTCTCTCTCTCTCTCTCTTCTTTTTTTTTTCTTTTTTCTCTCCCCAATCGAGTCGATATCAATCATTGACACTTATTTTCACTCACATGAAGGAGAACGTCTTTTTAATGATTAGTAATAATAATAGGAACAAAAAGAAGAAAGGACTTGTATTATACGCCTGATCCATCGAGAAACACAATAACAAGGGGCGCGTGCAATGGCAAATTATTAATCAACAGTTAGTACACCGACACTGACACACCCCTACACACACACACACACACACACACACACACATACCACAGGAAAATATGCTCTCTCTTTTTTTTCCTTCTTTTTTTTTTGTGTGGGGGGGGGGGGGGGGGTTCTGTTTTTACCTTCTCGGAGACAACTGAGTCGTTTTTGACTACGAAACCCTTAGGGTGGGCATTTTTTCAGATAATCTTCATGAAGTGTCTTTCAAACTTTGATCGATAATAACTTTAATAAGTTATAGCTCTCAATCAACAAACAAGGGAGTTAATATGCTCTTGAAAGACATCACACAAACACATAAACAAAGACCTGGGTCGCTTACGGTAACTCTTACCTGGCGTGCGAATAAATACAAGGTCCACCGGAAGTACAGCTCCACCTGAAGCACAGCCTCCAACTATAGCTCTACCCTTTCGTATGAGTTTTTAGAATCTTGATCTTCTTCGTGTTCAGATGGACGTTCCAAAGATGGAGCTGGTAGCTTTGCTTTGCGTATAATACTTATGGTTGTACCATTCATAGACAAGATCCTGTATAAATAACGTTTCATATCTTTGTCAAGTCACAGCAGCCTTGAAAACATAAAAATTAAGGTTGTTGGGCTTTTTTTTATATTTATTTTTATTTAATTTAATTATTGTTCTCTCCGCAACAAGTCAAGTTTGAACTCTGTGTGATTGTTACATACAAGGATATGATCATGACCATAATGCTTTAAAAGACTTTGCTGTTCGTTTAAGAACTGAGAATTCTGATGGTTAGACTTCCAAATATTTTGCCGACCATGACCTAGTTTGGATAGTTTTTTTTAAAAGGAAGCAGTTATGTTTTCCCGTTCTGCCGTTGCTCTTCCTGATTTCTGTTCATTGTTCTGAGGCGAACTTGAATATATACACAGACAGGGATATTCGTGCGTGGACACAAACGTAGAAACAAAGAAATACAATGCATTTACATTACGAGGTAATATATATATATATATTATATATATATATATATATAATATATATATATATATATATATATATATATATATATATGCAGTTTTTTATTGTTGTTTTTCGACCCTCGTAATGTAAGTGCATTCTACTTGTTTCTGTGTTTGTGTCCACGCACGAATATCCTTGTCTGTGTTTTTTAATACAGTGCCATACCAGTAATACATGTGATCCTTTGAAATAAATTTGTAGAATACTTCTTATGTCTGAGTGGTTATTTACTCGAAGCTTTTTGTGGGCTGTTTGGGTGTGAGGGATCGGTTCAATGTCTTTATTTGTTTGTTGTTTTTTGTTTTTTTTTAGGTCAAACTGGATTGGATGAGTTTAAGTATTTGAGTCTTCTTTTTTTAAGACTAATGTACACTTAATGCATCTGAATGTTTCGTCGTTTGATTGAGTTGATTGCCGATTTTAGGGTACTGCATGGCTGGTGTATTTCTCTGCCTCGTGGTCATTTGGCTGAGTTTAATGCCAATTTTAAGGCTGATGCATGTTGACTGACGTATTTGAATGCCTTGTTGCTCGGTCGACTTCAGTGTCTATTTTTAGACCAGTGCATAGCTGCTGTCATTTACAGTGCGTGGTCGGTTCACCAGTTGTTGGTATGTTTGAGCTCTCGCTCGGTTGGTTGTCGCCTCGGAGGGCGCAGGCTGATTAGATATTTTTAGTTTAGCCTGTTAGTAGTTTGAGGTCTCGGGTTCTATGACACCCTCTTGAACTGGCCCGTAAGCAGTTGGGCCATTCGGAAATTGAGAATGAAAATGAAATGTTCCTGTTTAGTCAGAGATGCTACAGCAAGTGTAGTGTATATAGTGTCTCTGGTCCAACGAAGTCAACCAATCACAACCCGCTGGACGAATTGGGCAAAAATCGTCTCTGTTCTAAGGGCCAGTTCGACAAGCTTATTCTCTGGATGATTCTCTCTCTCTCTCTCTCTCTCTCTCTCTCTCTCTCTCTCCTCTCTCTCTCTCTCTCTCTCTTCTTTTTTTTCTTCTTTTTTCTCTCACCAATCGAGTCGATATCAATCATTGATACTTATTTTCACTCACATGAAGGAGAAAGTTAGTCTTTTTAATGATTAATAATAATAATAGGAACAAAAAGAAGAAAGGACTTGTATTATATATCCATGTGCTGCTCCAACCTGTGTTGTGCTGCTTCAGGCAGCCCATACATTTTGTGTGTCTGTGCTCTATGTGCATGTAGTTTTCGATGACAAACATGTTCTTAATCTTATGTGCGTGCGCACTGTATGTGTTTACCCCAGATCAAGCTAATTTTTCTATGTATATATATTTTTTTATGATCATTATCGACTTGTTTCTCGTTTACTGATGTCCATTTCAAC
>JABMCL010000348.1:472500-480000 GCA_018857735.1 Alviniconcha marisindica
GAGCACAGAAAGGCTGCTCACAGTTACTGGCCTAGCTCTTTCCCAGGCTGAGCACAGCAAGAGTTGCTCACAGCTACTAGCCTACCTCTTTCCCAGTTTCCCAAGCTGAGCACAGCAAGGGTTGCTCACAGCTACTAGCCTAGCTCATACCCAGGCTGAACACAGCAGGGGCTGCTCACAGCTACTAAACTAGCCTAGCTCATACCCAGGCTGAGCACAGCAGGGGCTGCTCACAGCTACTAGCCTAGCTCATACCCAGGCTGAACACAGCAGGGCCTGCTCACAGCTACTAGCCTAGCTCATACCCAGGCTGAACACCGCAGGGGCTGCTCACAGCTACTAGCCTAGCTCATACCCAGGCTGAACACAGCAAGGGGCTGCTTACAGCCTGTTACATCTCAACCTGTCTGCGGCTGTGATTGGTTGAAAGGATCATCCATTCAAGCATCAGTGTCCTCAGACAAAACATCAACACAAAATTATAGTCATAAGTTTACGTCACATTTCATGACGTAGTTAATGGAACAGATCTAGGAAAATGTACTCACCAATAAGACGAAATACAGGGTAAGTAAGTAAGTTGGTGTTTTACGCCCAGTCAACCAGTACGAAATACAGGGAAACAATTTATAACACACAAGTGTTTTCGGCGATTCGTCTTCTTCAGGTCAAAGAAAATTGACATAGTTAATGTATTATTGTGTTTTGGGTCAAAGGGTCTTGTGCAGTCTCCAATGTGTGGACATGGAACATCAAACCGAATCTGTTTGCCCGAACTGCTCATGACAGGTTCATCGCGGCAGCTTTTGGGATATTTTATTTATTTATTTTTTATTTCAATTTAAATCTAGTCATGTTTGCTGTGTGTGATATGTCATTATTGCAATGCAAGCATTAAACATTGATAATATATGAAATAAAATAATATCCCACAGATCTATAAAATTAAGGGGCAGTAGCTACCTCTGGCATTACAATGGCGGGACAGAATGGCGTCGCTGTTTGGGCCAAAAGAGCTGCTCCAATTGGAGCTGCTAATTTTACAGAGTGAATTTGCTGGCAAACCGCACTGCCTGCTCCTCGTCACCAGCAACAAACCTTCGGTTTCCTTTTTGCTTTCATTGTCGCCATAGCCGTAACTCGACCTCTTTACCTTTTTTTCTTTTCTTTTTCTTTTCTGATGCGGGCTTGATACCGGAATATGATTATGGACCCGAAGTTATTGCGTAATTATCTGGTTTCCAACCATGCCTAACACCTTTAGCAGTCAACGGTGTCTTACTCTTTGATTACTTTCTGAACGTAATTCGGATTTAATTCCTGGCCATATGGGACAGGCCCCCAACTCCCACCCGAACCCTTTTGTCTTTCCTCCCCCCCCCCCCCCCCAACTCCACACACACACACACAAAATCAGTCTAACTTGAACAAAACGCAATCGATTGTATAATTTTACGTTCTGTTTTCCATCTCGTTGACGGCCTCTTGCCTTTCCTCGGGCAAATAAAGCACAGCGCTCTCCTGGGACCGGGTGGGCGAGCTTGTGTTACACCGGAAACTAGTGTCGAGGCGTGTTGCACGTGCGAAGCTCGCAGACCGGAGGCGGGCAGCGGTGGTATTTTTTTGCCGCGCGACAGCCGATCGTCTCCCTTCCCTCTGGAAGGCTTGAAAGGAGTTACGGTTGTGGCGGAGAGGTCAGGAGCTCCGAGGGGGTTCGTTTTTTTGCTGGATTGGGAAGGAAATTTGAAGGAAGCGAGGATACTGGAAACTGGAATTGAAGTTATTCTTAGTAACTGGAGCAACGGAAACATTGAAAAAGAACTGCAGTTATTACCCCCAAAAAATCCATTTATTTCTGTGTCTAAACTATTAATGCTGATCAAAGGATAGGCTACTAAGTGCTGAGAATTTAAATATTAAGTGTAAACTATAAAAATAATAAAGTTTCCACGGTAAAACAGAGCTGGCTCTTGAGGAATTTGCCGGCCTTGTTCATGACGTCACTAATACAGACTACTGGGAACAAAATGGCAGCACTGACTGTCTTGTCTTGGTGATCTTTCACTAAACCGTCGATTATTTGACAAACCGGACGAGAAATCGAGTGAAAACCCGTGGCGATATACTTCCTCCTCCTCCTCCTCCTCCTCCTCTTTTTTTCTTTTCTTTTTTTCTCCCACTGTCCTTATCAATAGCGCTCGTGACAAGGTGTGGAATTGCTACCTTAGGGAAGCAAGATTCACTCTACTAGTTCCTTTGTCCGTGCACTCAGTATCTATTATGTCCTCGGACATTTTGAAGCTGCAATAGTTGGCCTAGTCATCTTTTTCTTCCTCTGTTATCCCATAACTTTTTTCAAACTTAGATAACGGTGTAGCGGTGTGATTCGCATTGGCATCCGCCCAGAGCTCACCTCGGTTGGCTGAGAATGAAACAGACAGCAATGATCATGCAGTACTAGCAGTCATGCAGATCCGATAATGTTCAGAGAAAGCTGACTGTTCAAGCTTCCCAAGACCACTCTCTAATCTGTTCAGTTCAAAATGGTATATATGGGCTCGTCAGAACCCACGATATACGCTCGACCCAGTTTCCCCAACGTTGCCTTTCAAACTGCTGCAATGTTCCTCGGATTGACGACTGCCCTTTCTCTTACGCTTCCTAATTCTACGCTTCCCTCCACCAGATGATCGATGGTGTAATGCCCTTGGCTTAATGCCCGCAGGTAGTCTTTCAAGCTCCTCAACACTTTAGATCATCAGAGACGTAAGCCACTTGGGATGGTTGTATGCTTTGCCCGCCAGTCCGCGTGCTCGATTATTTAGTCGGACTCACCGTTCTTTCTTGATGCTGCGAGGAAACTGGTTGGGTCCTGCGTGCAGATACAACAAAGATACCTTAAGGCTCACACTCTAAACAACGAGTAGCGGCCTGCGTGGTGAAGATTAGTCAGGTAGTCGCTGCTGGGGGTGTGCTTCAGGCCGACACACAAAGGCCCAAAGCCAGGTACCCGCCCTGTCCGGTTTTCTGCCACATTCCCTCCATTCGACACGCAAGGAGCCACATTCGGTGCTTGTATCTACTGGGGCTACTGACCTAATCATATTTTAAGTCCGCGGTTGTGACAGTGGACTGCTACAGTTGAAGACTGGACTCTACACCATGTCAAGTACTAAAGCAATACCCGTCTTTACCTGTGTAACTGCTGTGTGGATTTTGTTACGGCTTTGGTCTAGCCTGTTAGTAACTGAGTATCATTTTTTTACCGCATGAGCTTAATCTTGAATGGATTTGTGAAGATCCTCATTTACCGTTGACGCAAAGTCAATAAGTGACTGTGTTTTACGCCCAGTCAACTAGTACGGTTATATCAGAGCGATCTGTTGAAGAAGAAAAAAGAAGAAAAAATGTCTGGACATACCGTCCGCCCAGCAATATCGTTTTTGTCTATTCTGCGGATAGCTGTTGTGTTTTTGTTGTTGTTGTTGTTTGTTTGTTTGTTTGTTTTGTCGTTTTTCTCCATCAGGATCACACGCACGAGAATGCTGCTGCTGCTGTTCTTTAAGAATGTATGCCTATTTCTGGATCTGTTGTTTTGTGTAGCACACACACACACACACACACACACACACACACACACACACACACACACACACACACACACCCTCTTCCAACTTCAAACACGCAACTGCCACGACCCCCCCCAAAAATCAGAGTAATCGTTCCTTCATTCCAGGCTATAAAACCAAATTCCTTCCTTCCACCAGTTCCAGGCTATGAAACAAAGCCAAAAAACAAAAACAAAACAAAAAAAGTTCAAACAGTGCACCCATCCAGACGGCGCGACACACAAAACCCCACACCCCAAAACCCGGCCTCATTCTCTTGTCCTTTTGTCCCTCCCTTTTCCCCGACTCGCTCAAAAAGTCTCTCCGGGGACTCACCCCAAAGGCAATGATTAATGGTTACGTGCGCCCAGTGCATTATTGTGCATTACCGAAATTAGGCGTCCTGAGCTGCCCTGCCAGTGCCAGGCAGCGTGGAAAAAAAAAGCCTGTAAAGTTATTAGAAGCGCAGGCTCAAACAAACAGTTAATTTCGACGCTCCTAGCAGGGGGTCAGACCCCTTCTCCGGCACTCTCCCATCGGAGAGATCGCGCTCCCTTGAGACAGATCCCGGCTCCTGGACGCGCGGGGAGTTCAGCATAATGCGATTTGTCATTCAGGGCCGTGGCACCGCCCGCTTTTGGGCGATTTGATTTAGTGTTGTCATTAATTGAGATGAAAAATTACGCAAGATAAATGATTTTGTCGGATTGCGTTTTGGAGAAGTGCGGTCGCTTGGTTTGTCCTTCCTAACCCCTTTCCTACCCTCTTCCTACCCCCTCCCAACTCCTCCTCACCCTGTCCAGTGTCTATATCCTTGGTCTTGTCATCCGTTGTTGTTGTTGTTGTTGTTGCTGGTTTTTGTTATTGTTCTTTTTTCTTTCTTTCTTTTGTTTGTGTGTGTGTGTGGATGTGGGTGGGTGGGTGGGTGGGTGCGTGCGTGCTTCTGTGTGTGTGTGTGTGTGTGTGCGTGTGTGTGTGTGTGTGTGTTGTTTTGTTTGTTTTTGCAGTCTTTTTGTTGTTGTTGTTGTTTTGTTTTTTGGTTGGGGGGATTAAATGCCATAAAATTCAAGTCTTTTACTGTCAGGATGTCAACAGGATTTTTTTCTTTCTTTTTCTTCTTCTTTGTTAAAAAAATTGGATAAACTACAAAAGCTTTCTATTCAGTATAATAATCTTGAATCTTTGTTTCCCTGAAGACTAATGTCAAATATTTCATCTCTGCCTGATAGTCTTTTAGTTGTATCATCGGATGTTATTTCATAACTTATTCGCTTTTCGGGGCTCTGTAGCATGAAACTGTCTGTCAGCGGAAAAGTGTCCTGGTAGCTAAAAGTATCTGCCGTTAACTTGTTCCGACAGAACAGAGTCAAAACGTCGTGACTTGGGACAGTTGTTATAATGTCCGGACAGGAATCTTTCGACTCATGACATTGGAACGGGTGCCAAAATGTCCCAAAGTGTAAATGTCAAAATGTCCTGGAGTGGCACGCAATCGATGTTCAAAGATACGGAAATGGACCGGAATGGATGTCCAAATGTCCAGAAGTGGATCAGAATGGATGTCAAACTGTCCGGGCAAGAAATATTGCGTCTGCAAATACGATGCTTGTGAGGTTTCGAAGCGCGGCAAAATTGGCTGCCGACAGAAATGTCAGAGCAAGCTAGATGCCGTATGGTCGCATGGGACATTAATTTATTTGTAATAACCATCAAACCGGGGGATGTCAAATTGCCATGGGGCAGAGCGAATCAATTTCATGGCATGGAGATCTTAAAGTTGCCTGATCTGTGGAAAGCGATTCGCTTTCAGAAAATCCGCGCAGCTTTCATCAACAAACTTTGATCATTTTCCTCGACAAATAGGTTAGGCCTTGCATGGTCACGATTCCGCGACCGACAAAACGCAATCCACGGACAAGTTTAACAGGAGTTCATTTCAGTTCAAATGGTATCTATGCGCTCGGAAAACTCCATAATATGCTCTCCACCCTATTACTCAGACGTTCCCCCAACATTGCCTTGGAAACAGTTCCAAAGTTCGTCTGAATGACGATGGCCCTTTCTCGTCCTTTCTCAAGGAAGGTCGTCTAGCTCTTCCTCTTTCCACGCCTCTCTCCTCCAGACGAGCGATGGTGCGATGTCCTTGGCTTTGTACCCACAGGCAGTGTCTCAGGCTCCTCAACACTTCAGATATTCCTAGACGCAAGGTCCTAAGACGTAGCGAGTAAATAGTTTGTTTGTTTTTACGCCCAGTCAAACAGGACGGCTATATCAGGGCGAAGGATCTAACGAACTAGCGCGATATGGAAGCAGTTCACCAACAGGGAAATAGGAGAGGTCTCAAGATCCTCAACACTTCGGATCTTCCGAGACGCAAGCCGCTAACATGATCTAACAAACAAACGTGACTTGGAAGTAGTTCACGAACAAGGAGAGGCGGCGTTGTTAATTCCGGAAGAATATGACATCAGCGCTGGTTCGTGCCAGCAGCTTGAAATCCGTCACACGCTGCATGATCATGCGTGTCGAACCAGCCGTCATTTCAGCCGGGTGCCGCTGAGTGTCGTTGAACGTCGTCAATTCCATCAATTCCAGCAATTCACCCCTAAAAAGAACTTCACCGCACGTCGCCCCCCGCAAGTCAAGGGAACAGCATTTCCGAGTCGAGGACAGTTGTATTTATTAATACGGCCGCGCAGTTGACAATTACCATCGGCTGTCAACTCAGACGCCCTTTTGAATTCATGCCGAGATGAAGACGAGGGGGCCCCGGGCCACTGCTGGCAGCAAAGCGTTTACACAGATTCCCTGCAAAGAAGGGGAAGAGGGCTGGGGAGGGTCTGGGTGTGGTGGGCCTGAGGAGGGTTCAAGGCGAAGGGGGGGGGGGGGGGGGGGGGGGGGGGGGGGGGGGGGGGGGGGGGACGGGAGGGGGGTAGGGGGAGGGGGGTTGAAGGGTCGCGCCGGGCTTGACAGTCCATTGATGAAGGGATATTGGCCCGGTTAAGGAAATTAATGCGGCTGGCTGCTCGGTCCTTGTCCCTTGGGGAGAGAGCGGTCGCTAATCTGCTTCGGTAATGTTTCATTCTGGCCCCGGGTTCTCTGCGGGGCGTCGGCTCTGGAAGTCAGGCACCCGATCGGGGGCCGAGAGAATGAAACCCTTGCTGCTTCCCTCCACAACTGCCCATCTCCCCTCCCCTTTTTTCTTTTCTTTTTTTTTGGTCTTCTTCTTCCCCGGTGTCAAGCCCCGGCTTTGATCTCATTTTTTGTCATTATCATCGGGAGCGCGTCATCGCATTGTCTGTCTCTACACACCAGTCAGCCCCCCCCCCCCCCCCCCCCCCCGCCACCCAGCCCCCCTCCCCCCACGCACCACCGAACCCTACCCTCCGACCCCTCCCTTTCCCTTCTTTACACCCTACCCTTTTGTGATCTCCCATTCTTTTTTATTCTCCACACCGCCACCGCCGCCGTCACCATCACCACCACCACCGTCCCTCTCATCCTCTCAGATATCTTTTTCGCTCTTGCAAAACATCTGCGGGCATTTTCCTCTCTCCGTCTGCCCCCGGCCCCCACCCCCCACCCACCCTCTCCCACCCCCTTAAAAAGAAAAGAAAAGAAAAAAGACCCAACGTCATTTTCCGGTTCTCGCGAGTTACGCTACTTCCGGCGGAGCGACAGTTCGCTGCTTTGTCGCCAGGGGGCGGTCCCGTCGCCACTTTTGTCGTCTGCTGGCATGCTTGGGGATAATTCAAGACAGAGAGAAAGAAAGAGATAAAAAAATAAAAAAATGGAAAAAAAATGGCAGATAATAACCCGCATTGTGATGCCAGCCAACAAAGAATTTTTTCATCAGCCGGGAATGACAGGATCAAATCCGGAGACTTAATTG
>JABMCL010000348.1:492500-497500 GCA_018857735.1 Alviniconcha marisindica
AATTCGCATGTTATGTTTTGTCCTAATAAACTGCGTTATTCTGAACCTTTAATGTGTTCGGATCTTATTTAGAACATCTACACACTACTACTGAAGCAAGCAAAAATAACCCAGAACAGGTACCTTTCTTCCCACAGACACAGATTCTGTTTCAACTCCTCATAACCAAACGAAAAATTATCCAGACAAGGTATGTCGTGTACACAGGGGGTATGATACCCAACCCCGGACGATACAGTTATAATCACAATACATCATCCATGTATCCTGTTCGAGATGCGATCGTGGCAAGATTGGCAGCAGGATTTGCAACAGCTTCGCTTCTCACTGATACGCACGAAATTCTTCGCGTTCGACAGGAAAACCTATTATACACAGCCGGTGACAACCAGGCGAGTCAATATTGCTGGGTGCAATTATTCTTTTGCTCATTTTCGCCTGAAACATTGGTTTGTTCAGTTGAGGCTTGTGGCGCAGATGGTCGCGGAGTTTGTAAACGCTGTAGAAGCTAATAGATTCTGGTCTCTGCAAAACCCAAAATAAACATCAACGGTTACAGCAGCGCTCGAAAAACGTAACACAAGTACAACAACAAAGACCTGAGTCGCCTACGGTAACTCTCACCTGGCATGCGTGTAAATACAAGGTGCATAAACTCCACCAGAGGTGCATTCTCATTTATCTTATCTTCTTCTTCTTCTCTTCTTCTTCTCTCTCTCTCTCTCTCTCTCTCTCTCTCTCTCTCTCTCTCTCTCTCTCTCTCTCTCTCTCTCTCTCTCTCTCTCTCTCTCTCTCTCTCTCTCTCTCTCTGCAGAACAGTAAAACCCAAATAAATAAAAAAAGCCAGCGACAACAAACACAAATGAATGTAACTGTCCAGTTCATTTCACTTCAGTTCACTTCAAGATGGTACCTATGCGCTCGGAATAGCCCCTAATTATTCTCCTTATAATCAAAGACGATTTCTGCAGCCAGTCTCCCAGATGTTGTCTAAACGTTGCCTTTGAAACACTTCACTTCCAGTGTGATTTTTCCCTGACGGCCATGCCAGTCTTCTTTTGTAATTGTCATCACCTTTCTCAGGACATGTCCTACTGTCCTTCCGGTAGAACAGATCAAAGCACAAACTTCAAACCATGGCTTTTGCTTTGACGATGTACTTTTGGCGGAGTTGATGTACTTATGTAGTTTATGTATTTACTCGTGTGCCAGGTGAGAGTTACCGTAGTTAGAACTCAGGCTGATGTGGTCTTGTGACGTCTTTCGAGCGCTAATACTCAGCTGTTTCTGTATCGAATTAGACACCGAGTTTCACGTTAGACTGACGATTAGGGGTACTGGACCTACAGTTTGTTTGGTTAAATTGGTTTAACGCCGAGTTGTCTCCGCAGAGGCACTGGCGGGGGCCGAGATCCCAGGAGGTGGGGGAAGATGGAAACTCTACCTAACGTTACACTGTCACTACCAGGATGAAAACTGAAATCCCAGGAGGTGGGGAAAAGAGGGAGACTATACCTGACAGTAACACTGTCACCACCAAAATGAATCCTGCATAAAGATGAGCACCGATGAGATACATTTTTGATGTTTCTTTAGTTCTGATAGACAAAGTCACAAGACAGTGTCCACAGACCACAACTTCTGAAGAGAGAGGAGAGCCGAAGCAGAATCAAACCGAGGTCCCCCTGCTTGTTGTCAGCCTAACGCTTTACCGCTAGGCCAAATCGGCTCTCATCGGACCTACAGAACGCCATCAAATCCCAGCTCACCTGTCAAACAGTGACTTTTTTCATGTTCGGCACAAAATGTGCGTGTGCTGTTGCCCTCATAGAAGATACACCACAGAGTCCGTGACGACGAAACTTTGGGACATCCGTGACATTTGATGGTGTTTTGTAAATCCGATTTCGCTAAGCGACGTTCACAAAAGTTTTGTCTGAATACGATTTAGAAGCGACGAGTTCAATATGTTTTGTCTGGATTTGATTTAGAAGCAACGAGGTCGATATGTTTTGTCTGAATTCGATTTAGAAGCAACGAGTTCAACATAGCACAAAATAGATTTTTTTTTAAACGGGGGGTCATCTCTTCTAACAGTAGGTCAAAATGTGTTTTACTAGAAACCTTTCAGTTTGTAGCAGGTCACAATAATATAGCATTGCATGTTCTGTCTACAGAGTGGGGAATCATATCATTCTAATTATGTCTTCTATGTTCATTCAGCTTCGTTTTGTGCACAGCATATGTGTGGTTCTGTGTGTGTCTGTATCTGTGTGTGACTCCGTGTGTGTCTGTGTCTGTGTGTGGCTCTGTGTGTCTGTGTGTGGCTCTGAGTGTCTCTGTGTCTGTGTGTGGCTCTGAGTGGCTCTGTGTCTGTGTGTGGCTCTGTGTGTGTCTGTATCTGTGTGTGGCTCCGTGTGTGTCTGTGTCTGTGTGTGGCTCTGTGTGTCTGTGTGTGGCTCTGAGTGTCTCTGTGTCTGTGTGTGGCTCTGAGTGGCTCTGTGTCTGTGTGTGGATCCGTGTGCGTCTGTGCCTGTGTGTGGCTCTGTGTGTCTGTGTCTGTGTCTATGTGTGTGACTCTGTGTGTGGCTGTGTTTGTGTGTGGCTCTGTGTGTATTTGTGTCTGTGTCTGTGTGTGGCTCTGTGTGTCTGTGTCTGTGTCTGTGTCTTTGTGTGTGACTCTGTGTGTGGCTCTGTGTGTCTGTGTGTGGCTCTGTGTGTCTGTGTCTGTGTCTATGTGTGTGACTCTGTGTGTGGCTGTGTCTGTGTGTGGCTCTGTATGTATTTGTGTCTGTATCTGTGTGTGGCTCTGTGTGTGTCTGTATCTGTGTGTGGCTCCGTATGTGTCTGTGTCTGTGTGTGACTCCGTGTGTGTCTGTGTCTGTGTGTGGCTCTGTGTGTCTGTGTGTGGCTCTGAGTGCTCTGTGTCTGTGTGTGGCTCTGAGTGGCTCTGTGTCTGTGTGTGGTTCCGTGTGCGTCTGTGCCCGTGTGTGGCTCTGTGTGTCTGTGTCTGTGTCTATGTGTGTGACTCTGTGTGTGGCTGTGTTTGTGTGTGGCTCTGTGTGTATTTGTGTCAGTGTCTGTGTGTGGCTCTGTGTCTGTGTCTTTGTGTGTGACTCTGTGTGTGTCTGTGTCTGTGTGTGGCTCTGTGTGTCTGTGTCTATGTGTGTGACTCTGTGTGTGACTGTGTCTGTGTGTGGCTCTGTATGTATTTGTGTCTGTATCTGTGTGTGGCTCTGTGTGTCTGTGTCTGTGTCTATGTGTGTGACTCTGTATGTGGCTGTGGCTGTGTGTGGCTCTGTGTGTCTGTGTCTATGTGTGTGACTGTGTGTGTCTGTATCTGTGTGTGGCTATGTGTGTCTGTGTCTATGTGTGGCTCTGTGTGTATTTGTGTCTGTGTCTGTGTGTGGCTCTGTGTGTCTGTGTCTGTGTCTATGTGCGTGACTCTGTGCTTGTCTGTGTCTGTGTGTGGCTATGTGTGTGTCTGTGTGTGGCTCTGTGTGTCTGTGTCTGTGGCTATGTGTGTGACTATGTGTGTGGCTGTGTCTGTGCGTGGCTCTGTGTGTTTTTGTGTCTGTGTCTGTGTGTGGCTCTGTGTCTGTGTCTGAGTCTTTGTGTGTGACTGTGTGTGGCTGTGTCTGTGTGTGGCTCTGTGTGTCTGTGTCTATGTGTGTGACTCTGTGTGTGGCTGTGTCTATGTGTGGCTCTGTGTGTATTTATGTCTGTGTCTGTGTGTGGCCCTGTGTGTCTGTGTCTGAGCCTGTGTGTGACTGTGCGTGCCTGTGCCTGTATGTGACTCTGTGCGTGTCTGTGTCTGTGTGTGTGGCTCTCTGTGTGTCTGTGTCTGTGTCTGTGTGTGATTCTCTGTGCGTCTGTCTGTGCGTGGCTCTGTGTGTATTTGTGTCTGTGTGTGGCTCTCTCTCTGTGTCTGCGTCTGTGTGTTGTCACTGATGAGAGTTTCAAGCTAATCTTGCCAATAATTCTTTTGCCTCTTCTTGCTCTTCTTCCTCTGTTCTTGACCGACCAAGTCGAGTGGAAGAGTCACTCTTGCCGCTTTCTGTCACCGACTTGCCAATAACCTTCCACATTATATTTGTTGCTCTTCAGGCTTAGTGCAGACAAAGCCACTGACACCGTAAAAACCCACCGTCGGTCAGCTGTAGAACAGCGTGTATCAGCTGCAAATAACTGTATAAGACTTGGTCGGAATGTAACAGTGGGCATTTCATAACTTCACCCACCTAACCCCCCACTCCCATGATGCTATCTCTTTCAGAAGCTGCAAGGTGTTACCGCCCATGATGATTTTGCTGCTGTCGCCTTATGATTAAAACGGCCAATACGGCACGGAGAGATCTGAGTCCTCTGACACTTAGATGCCGCAAGTGAATTTATAGCACGTAAATTTGGTCCTTGGTCCACTGACCAGAGACCAAAAAAATCAAGACTAACAAGACAGGCTATAATTATATCTTTATGTAATTATGCAGATTCAGAATCATTCGGAATCACATGCGACAAGAACGCAGTGAAACATATCAAACAATGGGAACTCATTAATATTTAGAGCTGTCCTAGACTTCACTGCCAAGGCTGGTCGTTTTGCTATCGAATGACAAACCCAACGAAATAGTTACTGGCATAAGAGCACTCTCTCTCTCTCTCTCTCTCTCTCTCTCTCTCTCTCTCTCTCTCTCTCTCTCTCTCTCTCTCTCTCTCTCTCTCTCTCTCTCTTGATTTTTGACTTATTTTCTGTTGTTTTAATATTGTTTAACATAAAAAATGCCCGTTGTTGCAAAATGAATTTAGTAAATAATGCTTGTGAGCGTTTGCTTAGCTTGTTTAATGCTCATGCAATGATTTAGATTTCTCATATATTCATGAATGTAAATAAACTTGGCTTAAACCAACGTAGTAAGTCTGCTCTATAATGTCCAACTAGCAGGCGAAATAAGGTTAATCAGCATTATCTCCCTTGTAGAGATATTTGCACATGCGCC
>JABMCL010000348.1:507500-525000 GCA_018857735.1 Alviniconcha marisindica
ATGATAACTATGGCTGCTTCGATATATATAAAAAATTAAAGACAAGAGAAATGAGAAGTGTTTTGTGCGCCAAGACAAAAAATCATTTATTATAATATACTACAAAGGTAAAAATCCTAGCTCCTTGGTGGTAATTTTCTTTTTAAGGGTTAAAGTATTCTACTGTTTCGAGAGTGTTCTACTTTTACAGTCACTGTTTCGTACTGAAATTTAGGTAAGCGCTGCAGTGCAAAACTATCACTAACATGAATCACCAAACAAGGGAGATAAAAACGTTCGACAGACGTCACACGAACACACAAACAAAGACCTGAGTCGCCTTAGGTTCGTCTCATCTGGCATGCGAGTAAGTACAAGGTACATAAACTCCAAGACCTGAGTCGCCTTAGGTTCGTCTCATCTGGCATGCGAGTAAGTACAAGGTACATAAACTCCACCAAAAGTACACGCAGGCGACTCAGGGTTTTGTTGTTGTGTTTGTGTTTGTGTGACGTCACTCGAGCGCTAATTAACTCCCTTGCTCGTTGACTGTACCTGGGCGCTCCGGGCCTCATTCTTTTTCAGTTTAAAGCTAACTTAATGTACAATGTTTTACACGCACAGCATATGTTTTTCTCCTTACACAAAAAGGAGAAGAAGAAAATACTGCTTCAACAGGAACAGGCACAACTGGGGAAGGCAAGGCAAAGAAAAAAATATTCATAGTTAACAAAGACACACACAAAAACGGTTCGACTTTACACAAAATGATGGGAATCAACTACCAAAAAAGTATTTATAACAAGAAGGGAAATTTCGCCATTTTCAGTGTTGTACATACAGCACGTGTGTTTTCCAGGCCCCTGGAAAACGCTTGAGTGTTATATATATAACAGTACATGGAACGTCTTTCTGCCGCCAAAACAAAAAAATGTAGGATTGGACGGGGGATGGTGTCAACAGGACGGGTTGAAGCGGCAAAACAGTGCAGGGAATGGGAGGTACTAGGGGTATGGGGTAAGGGGGTTGGGTCCGTGGGTCAGTGGTGGGTGGGTGGGTAGGCGGGTGGGTGGGGGTGGGGGGGGGGCGAGGGTTCTGGGAAGGATGCGATTGACGAATAAAGAGATAAAAAGATACTTTATTATTGCTTATTTATCTACCCCCCCCCCCCCTTTTTTTTCCCTTCTCCCCCCCCCCCCCCCCCCGCCCCCTTCCTTTTCCCCCCAACGAGTTAAAGAGACTTTATTATTGCTTATTTCTCCTCCCCCCCCGCCCCCCCCCCCCCCCCCCCCGAGATAAAGAGATACTTTATCATTGCTTATTTCTCCTCCCCCCCGCTCCCCCCCCCCCTCCCGAGATAAAGAGATACTTTATCATTGCTTATTTCGACCTTCTTCTTTTTTTCTTTTGTTTTTTTGACCGGTTTTGATTATCTTTTCTTTTTTGTCTTTTTTTTAAATACTTTTTTTCTTCATATTTTTATACCTAATAATTTTATTTATTGCAGGGGGTGGGGTGTGGTGGGGGGGGGGGGTATCTGTTTGGTAGCGATTGAGGATTACACCTGGTCGGGAGACAAAGACATCGTATCAAGAACATGTAAAGACCGGGAGGGCTTTCCTTGCTAATCAGAAAAATAACATTTCGAAGAACACAAATGTTATTCAGGAGAGAGAAGAAAAAAGAAAAAAGAAAAAAACATCGAGATGTTACATTAACGAAATTTTCGGAAGGAATGCAACAGGTGCGAAATGCCCACACACAAACCTTTGTCGGGGAAACACAAGACTTGGAGAAATTGTGAGGGTGGATAGCTGAACCGGAAAGTGGGTGGGGACAACATAGGGCAAGGAATGGTGAGTATAAACGGCACTTATTGAAGACACATATCAAATGGTACAAGCCTGTACATGGAAAGACTATAATACGAAAACTATGTAAACAAGTTTGATATATATATATACACAATACAATTTTAAAACACGTTTGAAATGCAATACAAACAAGAAGCTGAACACAACAAATCGAGCTCCGTAGGATTATTGACTCTTCCATCATTGTGGGACACACAGTTCAGTCACTCACTCTTCACAATCAAACTGTCTGTACAAGGATTCATAGTTATACAGTCAATTCCAATACTGTCATGCGTATAGCTCTCCATGAAGTTACAAGTAAAGAGATTCCATCAATATAATTATAATCCTAATTATACTGCACATCAGCATATGCCAAACATCATTATTGCACGTATACACGTCGCATTGTTTTCTGCGCAGGGCTAGAAAAATATGTAGCCATGAGCAAAAATGAAAATAAAACAGAGGTCAAATAGTTAGCCAATTCAACATGAACCCGAATGAGTTAATTACTTTCAAATTAAGAAGCTGTTCTGTCCTAATGTACGTTGCTGTCGTAATTAATATCCTATGTCATTATCATCAAACCAAATCGAAATTAATGTATAGTAATTGTTAGTTGTTATTGATATTATTATTATTGTTATTGTTATTGTTGTAATCGTTATTATTATCAGCACAACCAAAACTGTAAGAAAGCTTCGGTCAACTGCTTATAGGCTTTTATCATCCCATCATTAAAACTGAAATACGTGATAAAAATAATGATTGGTATTATAAAGGTAAAAACAACAATGATAATAATGAAACTGGGTAATAATTGACGCCACCAACAGACAACAGGACAGAATATATTCTTTGAACGTAATACTCAATGCAGCACGCTGTTCTTTTTTCTTTTTCTTTTTTTATTTCCCCTCAAATGCATGTTTTCACCCCAGAAACAATCAAACCAAACCATCCCTCGGTCGGTATGTTATTTTTTCTAATGGCTGACAAATATTTCCAGGTTCCTCATGAATTGGCCTAAGCAGTCATACCGTTTTTCAAGAGATCACTTTATCGAGACTAAGTCGCAAAAATGGATAAGGAATGTTGAAGCTGCCTGAAGCAAAACAAAATCAAATGTAAAGATGTCTGCTACAAATACAGTAAAAACAGACGAGAAAAAGAAAACAAAATTGTATGCTAATTCTTTCAAAAACAAGGCAAAAACTGAAACAAAATAACACAAACATTTTTATCAAAACTGGAGCATTCAAACACTATGAACGGAACAAAAACCAAAGAAGTTTTTTTATTCAATACAGATTGCACAGAACCGAATAAAATATATGACGAGACAGATACATTCGAATCAGTATATTCGAATGAAAAATAAATCAATTGCACTGATGAAATAATCTGTGTATACATGGCAATAGTATAAAACACAAGTAATGCTTTTGTTGTATACGAAAAAAATATATCCGATCTTCCGAAATAAAATCAAAATAGAACTTTGTGCCAAAATGGGCATGTATAAATAGCCTCTCAAATAAGAACTCTCTCTCTCTCTCTCTCTCTCTCTCTCTCTCTCTCTCTCTCTCTCTCTCCTCTCTCTCTCTCTTAGAGACCCTCTGGTTATGGAAAAAAATTCCACGCAAACATAGCTATAGGACTTATAAACATTCCTTTATACTCTTGTTGAAAATGGCATTTGTCATAACAATGGTACGAACAGCTGACACAATGAATACACGTACATCAATGTCAAGGCCATTTATTAACCATTCAAAACACAAATGTTACGTATACCAACAACGGCAAAATGTGTGTTTATAGATATGCGATTAATTCATGAATAAGGCATTTTGTAAAATACCACTTCCAAATCCACATAATTATGTGACTTGTAAGGAAAATCACCGACCAAAAAAGAAAAAGTACTGACGTAATACCTTTAAAGGCACAGGAATGCTTATATAAGCGTACTTGCGTCCGCTGTTTTGTTATTTAAAAAAAAAAAAGACAGGTCAACAGTTTGAACACGTTAACAATAAACGACTTTCAAAACCGGGCAAAAACGCCCTTACAACGATTCAGCATTAGGATTCCGCGAAGATTTCTTTCATGCACATACTTTATGCACCACGTGGACCAAATTCAGCAGAAGGAATATTTATACAGATGACACGCAGTGGCGAAGTCCATAGCAAACGCAAGCAAGAGAAGAAGAAAAACTCGAAGGGCATACAAGGGGCGGATTTAATGCTTTGAGCGAGAACTGAATGGACCTGACTCAACCTAACAGTGTAGCCAATCTACAGCCTGTGTCTAATACTGTAGTTCCGAAAGGAAAACGGAGGACGCTCTGGAGACCCTTGAGAACAGACAAAGAACAGAAAGCGAGATGGAAGACGCTTTGAAGTCCCCCGAGAACAGTAAATGACAGACAGTGAAACAGAGGAGGTTATGAAGTCCCTGGACAAAGACAACGGACAAAGGACAACAAAAATGAGATCGAGGATGCTATGAAGTCCCGCGAAAAACGGACAAAGGACAGAAAGGGAGGTGAAAGATGCTTTGAAGTCTCTCGAGTGCAGAAAAGGGACAGAACATGTGACAGAGCACGCTTGAGAAAAATTAAAGTGACCTGGATGGCGGTATGAAGTCTTTAGAAAACCAAAAAAGAGCCCAAAGTGTATGACGCTATGATGTTCCTCGAGAACGGAAAAAGAACGGAAAATGAGACAGGTTGCTATGACGTTCTTCGAGAACAGAGAAAGGACAGAAAGTGAGACAGAGGACGCTATGACGTTCCTCGAACGGACAAAGGACAGAAAGTGAGACGGGTGACGCTACGATGTTCCTCGATAACGGACAAAGAACAGAAAGTGAGACGGAGGACGCTATAACGTTCCTATAACGTTCCTCGAGAGCGGACAAAGGACAGAAAAAGAGACGGAGGGAGCGGACAAAGGACAGAAAAAGAGACGGAGGATGCTATGATGTTCCTCGAGAGGTGACAAAGAACTGAAAGTGAGACGGAGAACGCTATGCAGTCCCTTGAGAATGAACAAAGGACAGAAAGTGAGATGGCGGACACTGTGCAGTCCCTCGAAAACGTACAAAGAGCAGAAAGTGAACCAAACGATGCTATAACGTTTCTCGAGAAAGGACACAGCACAGAAAGTGAGCCGGACGACATTATGATGTCCCCTAAGAACAGCATAAAAAAGAGTATAAAGTTAGCCGGACGACACTATGAAGACAAGTCCCACGCAGACAGACAAAGCAAAAAAGACAAAAAGTGAAATAGGGGACACTGTGATATGCCCCTGTGACAGACAACCTCCAAGACTAGACGCCTTACATGTAGAAATACTAATAGCCAGAGATCAAAGAACGCATATATGTATATATGACAGATAGTGAAACTATAGAGATATAGAATATATATACACATAAAACAGCGAGGATTCCGTCAGAACTTTCCGACTCCTTTTTCACGTGGAACGAAGAGACGACTGCGAAAGACTGGTCTCAAGGGCACAATCAGAAAACAAGCAAAATCACAGCTAAGGACACTTAAAAGCTGGGAATTTAAACGCTGCAGACGTCCCAAATAATTAGCATGGAGAAAATGACATGTGCGACAGGCACAATGTGTAATGCTCTCCGTCCCGAAAGCAAAAAACGAAAGCAGAATATACGTGTGAGAAGATGGCTTTTCTGTGTGTTTGAACTAGGCTTCTAAAACAGCGTCAACGCTTCCGGAGAAGAAGAAAAAAAAAAGTGTTCTCAACAAGATAAGAACAACCATACGGTTTTTGGACCTTTTATATCGGTGGACAGATCATCATATTATCAATCCGATCAAGAGCCGGCTAACATGCGAAAGGCAAAGACACTTCTGCAGTGCTGTTTTGTTTATTATAAGAGCAGAGAACGACTGATTCAAGGCACAATTTTTAGCTGAAGGCAAAATCTGACAGCAGATGTTTTTTTGAAGGCAAATTGGATCGACTTTTATAACCATTAATTTTTGTACTGCGCAAAATGTCCAAGACGCATTGAGTTTCCCAACACATCAGAATTCAAGGACAGAATCACATTTCTTCAAAGAAGAAACAAGTGGATAAATAATTATATGATGATATGATGATAACCGGTTCAAACAGAGCTGATGGTAAAATAATAAAAGCAGAATAAAGAAAGGAAAGGAAGACTCAACGCACAATGGAGTTAATTAGCGCTCGAAATACGTAGCACAAATACAACAAAGACCTGAGTCGTCTACGGTCACTCTCACCTGGCATGCCCGTAAATACAAGGTACGTAAACTCCGCCAGAGGTACATCCTCTGGAAATGGGGAAGATTTATTTCTTCTCTCTCTCTCTCTCTCTCTCTCTCTCTCTCTCTCTCTCTCTCTCTCTCTCTCTCTCTCCTCTCTCTCTCTCTCTCTTCATCAGTAGCTTAGCAAGGACTAGTTGTTAGATAGGTTTTTGACTGAACCTAAACTACAATCCTTGTCAAATAAAGTTTCGAGTTGAGTTCGAGTTCTCTCTCTCTCTCTCTCTCTCTCTCTCTCTCTCTCTCTCTCTCTCTCTCTCTCTCTCTCTCTCTCGTTTCTGTTCTTCTCTTTTTCTTCTTTTTTCAGTCCATCGGTGGGTCGGTGGGTCTTTCAGTCCTTACGCTTGTAGCTTAATAGTTAAAGGAAAGTTGAATTTGGAGATACTTCCAGAAAAGCTTTGGGTAAAACTGCTTATTTACTGGCTTCTAGATTAACATTTTCAAAAGTATGCAGCACACTCCCCTCACTTCCCCATCTCTCTCTCTCTCTCTCTCTCTCTCTCTCTCTCTCTCTCTCTCTCTCCCCCCCCCCCCCCACCCCCCCTCTCTCTCTCTTCGTTCTCCTAAAGACCCCCCCCCCCACCTCCTGCTTTTTTCCTCCCCCGCAAATAGGAGGAAACATACTACAGGCAACGACGTGAAAATAGATAAATTCATAAATTTATGCTTCACTATCAAATCAAGGCGGCGACAAAAGGCTAATCTCTTGTGCAAATAACACTCTATCATAAAAGGCCGCCGTGAATATCGAGCCGCTACAAAAACCGACTCGGAAAGGAAACGAACCGCGCCGACTTGACAGAGCCACAGGGAATTTGTTTACAAACGATCCGGTCGCGGCCCGTGGGGATGGTCGTGGGAAGAAAGAAATAGCTCCATAAGGATAATACTCGTGCCAAGACATGACTAATATTTTAATTAGCATGCAACGGAATGAGTCACTTTCAAGATTTGAGTAATCAAAACTTCTAACACCCGTCGTTCTGACTCTGTCAAAGGGAGGCTATTGTGCTTTCGCGCCGTGACTCATGAAACAAGGGGCGCAATCGATCCGTCCCATACAGCGCCGCTAAAAGGGACGGCGATCAGAAAGCGATTAGGACTACACCGCAGCGAAGCGGGACACCCTTCCGTGGACACAATGGATTCAAATAAATCCTAGTGGGTGAAGATCTAGAGTGGAGCGTCAATTGAAGACTGGGTCCCGTGTGAGCTGAAAGTCTGTTCAGGTTCAATGTTGCTTTCTAGGCTAAGCGTAAAATGTTCATTTTTTTATGCTTTGATGAATAATGAAGATTGATTTCATTTGATTTACGTCCAATGACACCATCAAAAGGCTTATTATGGACAGGTAGCCGAAGATGGCCACCTCGACTTTTACACAGCTCCTGAGCTCTGTTGCAAGGTAGGTAGGTAGGTAGTGTTGCTTAATGTCCTCAGATGTCAGTTGACATATTAGGGACAAGCTGAGACCAATGCCGAAGCATGGTTCAGTATAGCTTTACGTCCACGGAAACCAAAACGCTCGTTAGGACGGACAGCCCAGGACGGCCACCTCGACTCTCACACAGCTCCTGAGCTCTGTTGCAAGTCTAAGTAGGACCTATTTAAGTCACCTTCCAGAAGTTATTCCATGGTGTCCGCCCTGATATAACCGTAATGGTTGACTGGGCGTAAAACACCAAATTACCCACTTACTTACGTTGCCTATGTTGCCAAGAGAGAGGGGGCGGAGGGAGAGGGAGGGGGGACCTGGACGCAAAAGAATTGTGTCTACCCCACTACCCTTCTAAATTAAAATTCATTCGCTCATTATTATACAGGTACATGATTATTTACAACCATCTTAAACAGACAATAAAGAGGCGGAGGACTTGAGGCGGAGCAAAATAGCAACGCGAAGCGGAAAACAATCATAATTATCAGAGCTATTATTTTCGAGAAAAGAAATATGTCTTGAGGTCAGAACTGATTTGAATGACTCCAGAGAGGGTTTCTCAGTTTCGAAGAAGAACGGGACGGTGATTCCATGTACAGGAGCCGAGGCTGGAAAAGGCGCAGGAACTGCGGAAAGTCTGGTACCAGGAATCTGGAGGCTGAGAGTATCGGAAACAACGGAAAGGGTGTGTGAAGTTGAAGACAGCCACAGTGATAAGATGGAGTACAACAACGAGCACAAAACTCGGCGTTAAGCCAGTACAAAATTTGTCCCCTCTTACTTGAATTTTGATCCTCGCTAATACTCTCCGGAAAAACTCGGCATTAGGCCAGTACATCTCTTTCTTGCATTTTGATCGCCGTCTCCTTTGCAGTCGAAGGCGTATAATACCTCTGCTCAGCTTTATAGAATCTATATAGCTGTGTCAATTAATTTAGCAGCCCCATGCCGACTGTAACAGCTGGATACAATATGACTGTACGGAAGCGTTTAATGGAATGTTTGCGATAGCATCTCTTCCTGCTGGAACTCCCTCCAGTTGCTATTACTAAGCGGCATATGTGGTCTCTTCTGGCGTAGCGGTTTATTGCAAGAACGACATTCCGTCAAATGGAGTTACTTGCTGATCCAGATTAATGGCGAAATCGACTCCACAATGGTAAGTGCTGCTAGTCATTAGAAGGTCAATTGGTATGTCATGACTGCATCGAGATTAATGTACAAAACAATGTACGCCGAAGAACATCCCGATGTTAGCTCTCTCTCTCTCTCTCTCTCTCTCTCTCTCTCTCTCTCTCTCTCTCTCTCTCTCTCTCTCTCTCTCTCTCTCTTTCTTAATATTTTGTCTACAATTCCTACAGTTGTCTTCGGCGTCGTTCGAGTTATCCGTAGAGTTTCTAGACTTATTCGTATCGAGAAATAGCCTAAATTATTGATATTATTGTAATTTATAATTATTGTAAAAGTTGTCTTTTTAATTGAACTGGTTTTCCATGACCAATAGAGGGATGAACAGAACGTAGTGAGCCATTCCATTCAGTACATGAAAGCACGAAGGACATACATTTAAGTGAAATTATTGCAAGTAATAGTAAGTAAGTAAACATGATGCTTTGAAATTATTGTAAAGTAGTCTGTGTTGTAAGTGAGCTGGTTTTCCTTGACTCAAAGAGAGGTGAAGATTGTGTGGTGAGTCATTCCGTTAACCGCATAAAAGCGTCATAACCGTAAAGACACAGTCTGTAGAGTTGAAAAAGGCCGCGAGTGAATTAACACAACGTCGAGTAAAAGGAGGCGGGGTGCAGGGCGGGGGGTGGGGGGAGGGGGGGGAGGGAGGCAGGGGGGGGGGGGGGGGAGAGTTATGTGTTGTTTCTCTCTAACGATTCAGGCACTGTTTATTTTGATTGATTCTCTTTTACTTTACTTATCATCATTTTCATCAAAAGGTTATTGTCGCACACACCGCACAGAGCATTCACCGTGTATCCCAAACACAAACTCAAATCTCCGTTCAGCGGTTGTTGATGACAAAATCATTGATCCATTATTGGAATGATTACCTCCCCACCCCACTCCCCGAGTAACAAGACGGCAAGCAAGATGAAAGGGGTCTGACAGGGTTAATTAACAGCGAATAAATGAGTGACAAAATAATGCAAATAGCCAAAACTCATGAAGGATCGGTCAGTCAGTACTTATACTCTTTGGTTTCATTACATCAGAGCAGTTATCACCACAATATTTTCAATCTCGACTGAATACAACAATCATTGGTTCATACCTATATCATAATGCATTAAACATTTCTGGACAAAAACACAGACTTTACATAATTATGCCATTCAACCAAAATGTGTTCTGCACAGATCCAGTACAAATGTTTTGAGTGTATTCAAATACTAGTTTGGAGTTATATATCTCACGGAATGTTTAAGAAAGCAGTAATGTCACAATATGAATTTATTTTCAAGGCAAAAACACACAAAAAAGCACAATGGCATAGCAGCGCCCGTTGTTTCTTAACAATACTGATCATCGGTCACACCATTCACCACAGTTCTCAAACATTCCATGCAGAAAAAAGGTTCAAAGCCTGACTCCGTTCAACCATCGAAGAAGACTGACCCAGATCAACACAAAATCCTGCCCTTTCAAACGCATGATGGTGAAAGCCAACAGTTTCTTTCCCCACAGTTCAATGGACCATTTCTCTGGGCATATTACCAGTAGCGAAGAAATTCGTCCATGATTCTTCTTCTCTTTCCGGCGATGGACATGCAGTTTTGCCAATAATGGTGACAATGGCCTATTATGCAGATAAGTCTACATGTACTTTACATCCCCCCACCCCGTATCAGTTTCGAAATAAAAGACAATAAGCCGAGGTGAAACGTACCTGCATGCCTGCACCCGCAGATCCAGCAGCTTCTTCTGACGACTGGCACCTGCTCATCTAACTGCTTCTGCTGACGACAGGTACTTGCCTCTCTGACATTGTCTTCTGACCGGGCACCTGCCGATCTCATTGTCTTCTGACCGGGCACCTGCCGATCTCAAATGTTCTTCTGAAGGACACCTGCCGCTCTGACAGGTTCTGCTGAGGGACACCTGCTGCTCTGACAACGCCTTCTGGCGGGCACCTGCCGATCTGATGGGTTCTTCCAACGGGCACCCGCTGCTCTAACAGGTTCTGCTGCCAGGCACCTGCCGATCTGACAACGCCTTCTGACGGGCACCTGCCGATCTGACAACGTCTTCTGACGGGCACCTGCCGATCTGACAACGTCTTCTGACGGGCACCTGCCGATCTGACAACGTCTTCTGACGCTCTAGCAGGTTCTGCTGACGGGCAGCTGCAGGAGGATGACCTGGCGGTTCTCTGTGGGGTGGCACTTGTTGATGTGCCGCGTGAGGCCGGGCGAGCTGTGGAAGGTGTTGTCGCAGTACTTGCAAGGGAACGTCTCCCGCGAGTGGGATCGCAGGTGCTTCTCCAGCGCCGCTTTGCTGGGGCAGGTTCCTCTGCAGACGGAGCACACCAGGTCTTTTGCGGCGGGTGGCAGGGTGAGGGTGGTGCTGCTGGTGGTGGTGGTGGTGGTAGTGGTGGTGCTGGCAGGAGTGGTAGTGGTGATGGCGGCGATCAGGCCTTTGGGAGACAGGGTAGGCGTGGCGAGGATGGGGCCTTTGGGTTGCTGATGGGCTAAGTGGTGGTGGTGGTGGTGGTGGTGGTTATTGTTGTGGGTGTGGTGGGTGTGGTTGTCCACGGAGGAAGGTCTGTTGTTGTCCACGGCGGTGGTGGTGGTGGTGGTGGTGGTGGTGGGCGAGAATCTCGGCGAGCTGATGTTGGGGCTGACGTTGTTGTTGTTGTTGTTGTTGTTGTTGACGAGGTTGTTGTTGACCAGGTGACTCTTGTGCTCCGCTTCATGCTTCAGACGCTCGTTCTCATTCAGCAGGGCCTTCCCGCACAGGACACACGGCTTAGGACGCGCTGACCCCGACCCAGACCCCGATCCTGACCCGGACCCGGACCCCGACCCTGCTCTGGCCCCATCGGTCCCGGCCTTGACCCTGCTGTGGCTCTGCGCGTGCTTCCTCAGGTACGCCTGCCTCCGGAACTTCTTCCCGCAAATTTCGCACGAGAAGGGAGCCTCCTCCGACAGGTGTTCACCTCCGCCGACTTTCTGGTCCTCGCTCCCGGACAGGACAGGCTTCCCGTCGACGAACCTCGTCAGCAGGAGCTTCTCCGGGTCTGTGGTGGCCGTGGGGACGATGCCAGTGCCGTGGACGACCGGAGGAGCAGTGGTGGACGTCCTCTGGCCTTGGGGTCGGTGCGGCGCGGGCAGCAAGGATCGGCTGGAGGAGGAGGAGGAGGAGGCTTTGCCGGAAGGGCTGGACCCGGGGGTGGGGCGAGGCTTGTGCCAACGGCGGTGGCTGGCCAGGTTGGCTGGGCAGTTGAAGACCTTGTCGCACTCTGGGCATCTGCAGGGGGGGTGGGATGGAGAGAGAGAGAGAGAAGAAAGAGAAATGGACGAGTCGGTTAGAGTTTGGTTTTATGGTGAACGGGGCGGGTTACCTCCGTGCGTGGTGAGGTGTGTAGAATGTGTGGATGGTGCGGGACACACACACACACACACACACACACACACACACACACACACACACACACACACATTCACAGCACACACACACACACACACACACACACACACACACACACACACACATCACACACACACACACACACACACACACACACACACACACACACACACACACACACACACACACACAACACACACACACACGCACAACACACACACACACACACAACACACACCACCATCAAACACCACACACACACACACACACACACCACACACACACACACACAACACACAACACACCACACCACACACACACACCACACACCACACACAACACACAAAACACACAAACACACCTTGCACACAAACAAACAAAATATTCAGACAGCCAACAAAACACTCGAGAATGTGAACTGAATGCACAGAAGGAAACGCACCGCTACGAGATTCACAGAGAACACGCAGCTCCTCCAAGAAGCACGCACGACACAAACGTAAAGCAGATAGACAGAGCGACAGACAGACAAACAGAACGACAGACAGAGCGATAGACAGACCACAGCGCGAGAGCTCCAAACTCCTATCTCATCTGTGCTCGACGTGCACGATGCAAACGTCAAGCAGACAGACAGAGCGACAGGCAGGCAGACAGACAGAGAGACAGACCACAAAGCGAGAGCAGCTTCAACCCCCTCACCTGTACTCGACGTGCACGATGCAAACATCACAGCAGACAGACAGAGCGACAGGCAGGCAGACAGACAGAGAGACAGACCACAAAGCGAGAGCAGCTTCAACCTCCTCACCTGTACTCGACGTGCACGATGCAAACATCAAGCAAGACAGACAGAGGCGGACAGACAGACAGAGAGACAGACCACAAAGCGAGAGCAGCTTCAACCTCCTCACCTGTACTCGACGTGCACGATGCAAACATCAAGCAGACAGAGCGACAGACAGACAGAGAGACAGACCACAAAGCGAGAGCAGCTTCAACCTCCTCACCTGTACTCGACGTGCGCGATGCAAGCATCAAGCAGACAGAGCGACAGACAGACAGAGAGAGAGACCACAAAGCGAGAGCGGCTTCAACCCCCTCACCTGTACTCGACGTGCACGATGCAAACATCAAGCAGACAGAGCGACAGACAGACAGAGAGACAGACCACAAAGCGAGAGCAGCTTCAACCTCCTCACCTGTACTCGACGTGCACGATGCGGGAACAGCGGTGCTGAGCCAGCTGGAAGGCGTCCTCGTACAGCTCCTTGCACAGCTGGCACACGTAGTCGCCCAGCTTGTTCTCGATCTTGTCCAGCTCCGCCCGGGCTTCCGGGGTGATCTCCACCAGGTTGAAGCTGGGCTCGATGTCCCCGTACACCGTCACCTTGCCCGGCTCGTCCTCGCTGTCCGACAGCTCCTTGATGATCGTGCCGGACACGGGCGAGGTGGTGTCCACGTCGAAGTTGATCCGCCGAGCCGCCTTCAGCTTCTTGGGCGAGGGGGCCTTCTTCGCCGAGGACGTAAGGGTCTTCTCGTCCGTGTGGCTGCCGCTGCGCTTCCGGTTGGGGCTGTACGGGGCCGGGGAGAGGGAGTGTCCGCGCTCGGAGACGGCCGGGCTGGCTCCACGGGCTTTGTCGCTGTTGTTGTTGCTTGCTGCTGCTGCTGTTGCTGCTGGTGGTGCTGCTGCTGCCGTTGTTGCCGTTGCCGTTCTTGACGCACAGGCTGAGCGTGTCGAAGGCCGTGAAGGTCAGAGGCGAAGGCTGGTTGGCCAGCACGTTGCACAGCGTGTTCGTGGATAGCGGGCCTCCGCCGCCGTGAGTAGTGGTAGTTTTATTCGGGGTGCACGGCGCCGACTTGACAGAAGGAGACGACAACGACGACGACGAAGACGAGGGCGAAAAGGACGTCAGCCGGGCCGAGGCGGAGGAGGAAGGGAAAGAGGACGAGCAGGACGTCAACGCCAGAGGGAAAGAACTCGCCACCACCGACGTCGTCCACGAGTTGGTGATGGTGTGCGAGTTCTCCCGGTCCCAGCTGCTCGCCCTGTCCTTGGTCGTCAAGGAGACGGGCCCGGGGCTGAGGGAAAAGCCCGAGTCAGGTGACCCGTAGCACGTGCTGGTGAACGGCCCGTCCAGCTCCGACCCGCTGTCACTGGCCCTCTCATCGTCAGAGCCCCGTCGCTCCCTGTAACTGAAGGCGGGGTGGTGCTGGGAGCGCTTGACCAGGAATCCGCGAGGCATGCTTACGACGTGGTGACGTCGATGTCTCTGCGGTGACGCGCTGCTGGGTCAGCTGGCTGGAGGGGAAGGGAGGGGGTGGGGTAGGGGTAAGGGGGTGGGGGTAGAATCGATGATTAATCTCTGTCTTTGGCGGCCGCAAGGTGCTTTCAGCTGTCAGTGTTTTTCTTCGGGCTGCGTTGACAGAATTCCCTAGTCTCTTCAGCTGCGGTTATCTCAATTCGCACGCGCGTTGTTGGATTCCTTCGTCTTTAATTCTGCTGTAGTGTCTTGGTTCCAGGCGCAGAGAGAGGGGCTGTTTTGTTTTCTCTTACTGTTTTATTTTCTGTGTTCATTTCTCTTCGGGTCTTTTTCCTTGAAGCGTATTTCTGAAAGACAAGGAAAACAAAGCTTTAACGCGTGAGTATGACTTCAAAGTACGATGATTTATGTTCCGGATCTTTTGCTACTGGACACTTCTGAGTACTACTCATGTTAAAACGTTCTATCATTTTGCATCTGAATGCTGAAAGGAATGCAGTTTCGCTGGCTACCTCGCCTGTCATCGCCTACCTCATCCTGAAAACCGATTCGAGACAATGTCTGATTACTTTAACACAGGAGAGAGAGAGAGAGAGAGAGAGAGAGAGAGAGAGAGAGAGAGAGAGAGAGAGAGGAGAGAGAGAGAGAGAGAGAGAGAGAGACAGACAGACAGACAGACAGACAGACAGACAGACAGACAGACAGACAGACAGAGACAGAGAGACAGACAGACAGACAGACAGACAGACAGACAGGGACAGAGAGAGACAGAGAGAGAGAAAGAGAGAGACAGACAGACAGAGACAGAGACCGAGAGAGAATACTGTCCGTCAACTACGTGATCGCAGAAAGGCAATGAACATTCCCGAAACGTTTCCTGCGTGTGCTCCCCCACCTCAACTCTCCACTCCTCCCTCCTCCTCGTCTTCCCACCCCACCCCCCACCCCCCAACCCCCTTCCACCCCGCACCCCCCTCCACCCCGCACCTCCCTACCCTTCCGCCCGTAACAGTGCTTGTGTTTTCGGAAATTCTAGGCGGTGGTATAAGTGACTTTGCTGAAGATTTGTGTTATATTTGTGAGCCGGTTTGGCCTAGCGGTAAGGCGTTAGGCTGGTAAGCGGAGGGACCTCGGTTCGAATCCGCTTCGGCTCTCCTTTCTCTTCAAAAGTTGTGGTCTGTGGACACTGTCTTGTGACTTTGTCCCTCACAATCAATGAAACATTAAAATGGCTCTCATCGCTGCCCACCTTAATGCATAAGTCATTCTGGTGGTGACAGTGTAGCGATAGGTATATAATCTCCCCTCCCCCCCACCCCCACCACCTCCATACCCCCTTCCCCCCTTCTCCCCGTCCCTAATAAACCTTATGGTTTCTGTGGACGTTAAGCACCATGTTTACTATTTGTGTTATCTCGCTTGGAGCACGGACTTATATATGCAGCCTATAATATACTCTTATATTTGCCTACACTGAATTTCCTTTTTAAAGATTAATAAAGTATTATTGTATTGTATTGTATTGTATTGTATTTATACACAAACACATTAGCCACATTTAATAAAGCGGAGACCACCTAGCTGTAAATTATCTCCCCTGCGCTCGCAAAGCATCACTGGGCACAGTTGTTCGGTCACTGCAAGCGGAAGCCAGCAAAGCCGCCCATTCGGCGACTGAACGCCAGCTCTCGTCGTCAAAGAGACAGATATCAACTGAAAGGGAATGAGGTTTCGGGCGCTGACGTAGAATCAAAGGGAGCTAATTATCACGCGAAAGACGTCACTAGAACACCAGAACAAATACCTGAATCGCCTACGGTAACTCTCACCTAATATACAGGTACGTACAAGGTACGTAAAGTCCAACAAAAGTACTCCCTCAACCGATTTTCCTTTCCAAGGATTAATCAAATATTATTGGTCGCCCTGATATAACCGTACTGGTTGACTGGGCATAAAACACCAAGTTACTGACTGACTGACTGACTGACTGACTGACTGACTGACTGACTGACTGACTGACTGACTGACTGACTTACTTACTTACTTACTTACTTACTTACTTACTTACTTACTTACTTACTTACTTACTGTATTTACTCGCCTGCCAGGTGGGTTACCATAGGCGATTGAGATCTGTGTTGCTGTGCTCATGTGATGGCTTTAGGTCGCTAATTAACTTCCTTTGTTTGCGAAAGAGACAGCCCCAAAATGAGCATTCAAATCAACTGTGGTATAAACGAGTTGCATAACAAAAACTATGTTTTTTTTCTACAGCTAGACCTATCGTTTTACATCAAACGTCGACCGGTTAAATTCAGTGTGCTGTTCCTTTCGTGCATGGCGATTTCGGTGACAAACTGACATTCTCCCCCGCTGTCAGTGGAATGAATCATCGACTTAAAGCGTTCGTCTGCATTGTTAGGAAAAGCTGTTCACTTCTTCCCTATCCCTTACCCCCCCCCCCACTCCACCCCCCCTACCACCCCCCACCCCACCCCACCTACCCCCCGCAACAACTCCACCCAGTATGCCTGCTGATTAACTCCACCGACTGTTCGAATGCCTTCCTGGACGAAACAGCTAGGCAAGTGATGGATGAACTCAGTCTCTGCAGCTCAAAGTAAACTGTACTACACTGCACACATGTTCCTACCTCAGTAAACTACGTCCACAAAACATAAATAATTATGTGGATGGAAGGCTTATATATTCACTGGTCTAACTCCCTTCGACATACGGTCAATTTCACGCGTACTCTGCACGTGGAGGACACGCGACAAACGGGCCCGATGTGTTCGTACACATTACCAGTTTTGCTAGGATGACGTACCAGTAAAACAATTAATTAGTTTCAGGAATCATTAAACTGATGCCACCGCATGACAAAGCCTAGACTTACTCCTGCATGCAATTGTTGGACAGTATCAAGTATGACTTTGCAGTCACTGAGCAGTCGTTGGACATTTTCAAGTATGCGTTTGCAGACACTGAGCATTTGTTGGAAAGCTGGACAGTTTCTAGTATA
>JABMCL010000348.1:535000-537500 GCA_018857735.1 Alviniconcha marisindica
TTCGGTCGTCCAGGCGGTCATCTCTCATTAAATAGCACTCTGGCCACCAACAGTGAGAAACGGAGATGGCGAGGGCGGCGGTGTTGGAAAGGGACACTGTCCATAAAAGTGAAAATTGAAACTCTCGGGCTGCTGATTAATTAGAGTGAACACAGCCCCTTGTCGCTGCTACGGGACGGGGTCCGCGCTCAAATTATGCATTGATTTCCTTTGAACTCTGAGCCGCGTGGCTCTTCCGGCTTTGTCGGCGCGTTTTGCTGCCGTCTCCTGCTTTAGGGGAGGTCAATAACGGCTATAGTATCTGCTGGGCTCTTTCCGGGCGGTTACGGTTATAGTTACAGCTGTGGTGCTTGGCTTGTTGCCGTGATGAATCTTGATGGCAGTCTCTGAGTCTGTCCGTCTCTCTCTCTCTCTCTCTCTCTCTCTCTCTCTCTCTCTCTCTCTTCTCTCTCTCTCTGTCTCTTCTCTCTCTTCTCTCTCGTCCCTCTTTCTCTCTTGTCTCTGTCTCTCTTCTCTGGTCTCTGTCTCTCTGTCTCATCTGTGTGTCTGTCTTGTCTTCTTCTCTCCTCTCTCTCTCTCTCTCTCTCTCTCTCTCTCTCTCTCTCTCTCTCCCCCCTTGTCTCTGTCTCTGTCTCTTCCCCCTGTGTCTGTCTCTGTGTCGAGACAGAGACAGACAGGACAGACAGACAGACAGAGACACACAGAGAGCCGGTGCCGTTCCAATGAATCTTGGCAATTGTCTCCTAGTCCTAGAGAATCCGGGCGGTGTTTCAGTGAAGCTCTGCATTGTCTCAGTTCAAGAGAATCGCTTCAGGTTGTGTGGGCGGGCTCGTGGCTCAAGCATTGAAAGAACAGAGGAGATTTCTCCGCCTATTCACGCATGCGCAAGCAAGCGTCTTCGGCCATCATGTGTAACTGTAATTAGAGGTTATTTTGAGACTGGCTTCAATGTCGGGTTGGGGTATGGGGAAGGGAGGAGGAGGACGGGTGGTGGGAAGGGGTACTTCAGTGGACAAAAGATGGCTGTGGATGAACACCTGTGTCTTCAGCAGCTGTCTTTAAATTAAAGAGGCGCTCAACGGTCACATTGTACCGTTAGGAACGGAAACGCGTGGCTTGAGTGACATTAGCCTAACATCACGAGCGAGTTACAATTTTCACCACGGGCTCTAGACTACAGCTGGATCGTGTAAAGGCTAAGATTTCACTTTGAACACGGTCACAATTGTGACTACGGCATGTACGATGAGTTGCCGTGGGAACAGACAGACCGTGACGTCACCGCCGAGCGTATGATCGTGTCACGTTGATTTCAAACTTCGTTCTCATCTGATCCTGAGCTGACTGAAACCGTCTGATAGCCAATGAAAATCACGTATCGCATAATTATAATAGGCGTTTTTGGTAAGCCAAGCCTACTGCTAATAATTATGTAATGTATTTGATCTGATAAACCGAGACTAATACTTAGATGCTAAGTATTGAACTCATCGTCTTTCCGCCGATCACTGCACGAAAGTGTGGCAAGAGATGCTATTAGACATCTGCTGGTGACGTGTTACATCATGTTGTAGTCACATGACCGTGCTCGAAAGTGGATCATGCCTTAAAGCAACAGTGGAAAGTCAGAAACAGGCTGAATAGTTATGTAACTGTGCTTTCCATAACTATATCAGTCTGTTGATCTTATTCTTTAATAGTTGTTCGCCCTGATATAACCGCAGTGGTTGAGTGGGCGTAAAACACCAAGTTACTTACTTACTTTAATTGTTGCGTGTTGTGTCCTTTGTGATCAACCTTGCACTTGTGATTTCTTTGTTGTTGTTGTTTGATGTGTGTGTGTTGTGTGTGTGTGTGTGTGTGTGTGTGTGTGTGTGTGTGTGTGTGTGTGTGTGTGTGTGTGTGTGTGTGTGTGTGTGTGTGTGTGTGTGTGTGTGTGTGTGTGTGTGTGTGTGTGTGTGTGTGTGTGTGTGTGTGTGTGTGTGTGTGTGTGTGTGTGTGTGTGTGTGTGTGTGTGTGTGTGTGTGTGTGTGTGTGTGTGTGTGTGTGTGTGTGTGTGTGTGTGTGTGTGTGTGTGTGTGTGTGTGTGTGTGTGTGTGTGTGTGTGTGTGTGTGTGTGTGTGTGTGTGTGTGTGTGTGTTTCGGGGCCAAAATAATTATCTGAATACCGTAATTCGAAATCATCCAGTCGGGAGACTAGTTGTACACATGTTACAGTTATAACCGTTGATGCGATCGTGTGCTGCATCTATGCCTTCAATGCAATGCTGCCTGTTTAGAGGGTGGTTTTGTTGGTTAGTCGTCGTTGTTGTTGCAGTTTTTCCCCTGTCTTTTCTGCCATTTCTGTATAATGAATAGGCCGAATACAGCTAAATATGAATTGCAAAATCGATAAGTGCACACCTTTTTACCTCACCCCCCCCCCCCACCCCCAGCCCCCAACTGCCCCCCACCGCCCCCTCCACCAATATGAATTGCAAAATCGTTAAGTGGACACCTT
>JABMCL010000348.1:552500-560000 GCA_018857735.1 Alviniconcha marisindica
AGGGTCATTTCTGTTGTTAATAACTGGAGGACTACAACAGCAGAGGACTCTACTTTGATTAGCGTGGTATTACATAGTTCATGTCATTCGTAAGGAAACATGCAAAAAGACTAAATCTGCACAGATCATCCTCGTGATCTGGTCGCTATCATTCTTCCTCAGATCTTCCTCGTGATTTGGTCGCTAACATTCTTCCTCAGGTCTTCTCGTGATCTGGTCGCTATCATTCTTCCTCAGGTCTTCCTCGTGATCTGGTCGCTATCATTCTTCCTCAGGTCTTGTCGTGATCTGGTCGCTATCATTCTTCCTCAGGTCTTGTCGTGATCTGGTCGCTATCATTCTTCCTCAGGTCTTGTCGTGATCTGGTCGCTATCATTCTTCCTCAGGTCTTGTCGTGATCTGGTCGCTATCATTCTTCCTCAGGTCTTGTCGTGATCTGGTCGCTATCATTCTTCCTCAGGTCTTCCTCGTGAACTGGTCGCTTTCATTCTTCTTTAGATCTTCCTCATGATCTGGTCGCTTCCCTCTTCCTCGGGTCCTCCTTATGTACTGGTCGGTGTCATTCTTCCTCAGGTCTTCCTCGTGATCTGGTCGCTATCATTCTTCCTCAGGTCTTCCTCGTGATCTGGTCGCTACCGTTCTTCCCGGGGTCTTCTTCGTGAACCGGTGTGTCTACCCTTCAATTCAGTAATGCACCACCGATGTGCACACGAAACAAAAGTGACATTTTCATATCCGGAATCCGATCTCTGTCCACGTTAATCTGCATTCCTCTCTCTCCGTCTCTCTCGTGCATTCAGAGAGACAAAGCCTGCGGATAAATACCATATCAATTAACCGACAGCCGTAAAACGGGTCGTTTGGATTGAAAACCCCTTCGTCTTTTGATCTTTTTACGGCCGTTTTTCTCGTCTGCTGATGTCATCAGTCCGGCCCTGGTGCATGGAGAGATAATTGGCCAACCGCTGCTCTCGTCTCGTCTTTCCTGCCTCCGCCATCGTGGACCGGCCTGGCTCCATCATTGGCAGATGATTTGGAGACAACTTTCATGACATCTGATGACCGTAATGACCGTCTTCCAGACTGGAGCTCTTTTTTCCCGCTAGCTTCTTCCTCGCGGAGCCGCTCGGAGAAACAAGTGGAGTTATTGACAACATTATCATTGCTTTTGCTTTGTGAGGGCTGATTTATTGTCGGGGGCTGCCGGCCAGTTACCGTTTTGTCACGAACTGTCTCGCGTTTCTAACGAGGGTCTCGGCTCGCACGGCTATCATTACCGGTAGCGTTTTCTCCGTGGGCAGATGAGAAAGGATGGAGGCTTGTTGGCAGTATTTCATACTTGTAATCCGAATCAGCGTGGTTAATCAGAGGCTAGGTTGTCAGTCAAAGGCTAGGCTGTCTGGGTTAATCATGTAATCTCTCTCTCTCTCTCTCTCTCTCTCTCTCTCTCTCTCTCTCTCTCTCTCTCTCTCTCTCTCTCTCTCTCTCTCTCTGTGGGTGTGTATGTGGTGTGTGTGTGTGTGTGAGAGAGAGAGAGAGAAACACAGAGAGAGAGAGTCTGTGCCTCTGTCGGTCTGGCTCTCTCTCTCTCTCTCTCTCTCTCTCTCTCTCTCTCTCTCTCTCTCTCTCTCTCTCTCTCTGGGTGTGTATGAGTGGGTGGTGTGTGAAGGAGAGAGAGAGAGAGAGAGAGAACACACAGAGAGAGAGAGTCTGTGCCTCTGTCGGTCTGGCTCTGTCTGTCTGTCTGTCTGTCTGTCTGTCTGCTCTCTCTCTCTCTCTCTCTCTCTCTCTCTCTCTCTCTCTCTCTCTCTCTCTCTCTCTCTCTCTCTCTCTGCCTTCCAGGTCTGTTCAGCTTCATTTTTTTCTCCAAATCGTTTCTCGAGTTTTTCGCTGCATTAATTTTAACGAAAGCGAGTTTACCGTGCAGGCCTGTGGAACAAAACGGGTCATTCTGCTTGTCGTCACAGTCGAGTGATTCAGGTTCCCATGCTGGGTGCTCGCGGAAAATAAATCAGCTCCAAAACATGTGAGACTGTTTTGCTACATGAATCAAAAATGTGTTTGTGATTCAAAAACAATTTCCCGCCTCGGTTGAGTCCCTACAGTGCATAATAACTGTTTGAAGGTTCCTTCGTGGAAGATGTGAAAGCTCTTGCCCTTGTAGTTCGGTAAAATTTAGGGGAGCGATAATAGCCCAGTGGTTAGATTGCCGGACTGGTGATCGAAATGTCGCGGGTTCAGATCCCTGCAGGAGCGGCAGGAGAATTTGCTTCTCCGTGGTCAACTTTCTGTGCTGATTCTTATTTTGGTTTCCGTTCCACCCCCGTGTTACCGCAGTAGCACGTAAAAGATCTCTGTCATTCTGCTAAAAGTGCAGGTGGCAGGTTACAGCTAAATACGCGTGCACCTGACGTATGTGGCTTTTCATGAAGTGACTGAATGAATGAAAATTTATGCATAGCGCATAAAAAAAAACTTCCACACAAAACCTCGCGTGTTCACAGCGCCAAATATACAGTGCATACATGTAAGCTCTCGCAAGCTAAAAACTACCAAAGGACACGGTACATGGTTGTATGGTATACACAGAACGCGCCGAGATGGCAACAGTTTCATGTGGCACCAGCTATGCCAGTGCTGTAAGTACACCACTTCGATGGATATTCAAAAACGCGCTATAAAAAGCTATTCACTCATGTAGAATCACATGCGAACGCAGTGAATCTATTCGAGAGCGGAGAATAGCGCTATATAAAACTGATCAACCATAACAAATACTGAGATGTGCTTGTTTTGGGCCGTTTTTAAGTTGGTTGTGTTTACTGTTGACTGTTCGCCCTGACAGAACCGAACTGGTTGACTGGGCGTAAACCACCAAGTACTTACTTACGTACTGCTTACGCTGTTGACTGTGTTGTGTTTGGAACTAATCCGCTGTTTGACTTGTGATTTAGTGACTTGTGTTTTGAACTGATGTAAAATCATTTCGAATCTGTGATTCGTCCTGAAGTGGTTGACGGGACGTTAAAATCAAAGAACTCTCTCTCTCTCTCTCTCTCTCTCTCTCTCTCTCTCTCTCTCTCTCTCTCTCTCTCTCTCTCTCTCTCTCTCTCTCTCTCTCTCTCTCTCTCTCTCTCACATTCATACCCCCTTCCCCCCATTCTCACAGTCCCTAATAAGCCTTATGGTTTCTGTGGACCTTAAGCACCGTGTTTACTTACTTACTCTCTGTCTCTCTCTGTCGCTCTCTGTCGCTCTCTCCGTCTGTCTGTCTGTCTGTCTGTCTGTCTGTCTGTCTGTCTGTCTGTCTGTCTGTCTGTCTCTCTCTCTCTCTCTCTCTCTCTCTCTCTCTCTCTCTCTCTCTCTCTCTCTCTCTCTCTCTCTCTCTCTCTCTCTCTCTCTCTCTCTCTCTCTCTCTCTCAAAACCCAGTGTGCTCTGCTCTCCTCCTCTCTTCTCCTGTTGTCAGATTTTATTCCACCCCCTTTTCCTTCCTCAAATTTCATTCCACCCCTTTACCACGCTTCTCCGACGGTCGCCATTGTGTCTCTTTGTTAGACCGGCACGCGCTGATCGCGTGCCGCTGTCTCGCGCATGCGTGCGGGCTGAATCTTTCAACTCGCGCAGCTCTTTGAATCATAACGGTCCTGATCTCAGATTTCATCGTTCATCGTCTAGGTCTCCTCTCCGGTACCACCACGGATCCACTCCCCCCCCCCCACCCCCACCCCCCCTCCACCCCCCCTCCCCCGTCCTAATGTCGTTGACTGCATATTACGTCAGATGCTCTGCTATAAAGCATCAGAGATAAATAATAACAATAATAATTATAGAAGGGGGTTTCTATAACGCCCATCTTCTACACAAGGTGGGAGCCCATAACATATGTATACATATGCATACACACACACACACACACACACACACACACACACACACACACACACACACACACACACACACACACACACACACACACACACACGCACACGCGCGCACACACACACGCACACACGCGCGCACCAGACAGATAGGCCAGTGCGGGATGTGCCAGAAATGGAACTGAAGCAGTTAGTTGAAATTCTGTATTTAATGCCATGAACAACAACAAAATTGAAGGAATAATTATAGTACAAATTAATATGTCACCTGTATCTATACGCCGATTGTCCCCGCTTGTACCTGCTATACGTATCTCAAAATATACGAAAGGTAAGGTAGGTAGGTAGTGTTGCTTAATGTCCTCAGATGTCAGATGACATATTAGGGACAAGCTGAGACCAATGCCGAAGCATGGTTCAATATAGCTTTACGTCCACGGAAACCAGAAGGCTCGTTAGGACGGACAGCCCAGGACGGCCACCTCGACTCTCACACAGCTCCTGAACTATGACGAAAGGTAAGAAAGAACTACGCTTTTTATAGGGACCCAAACGAGGTTCTAAACAATCTGCAAACTTTCGGCATAAATTGCCTTCTTCCGAGAAACGAACTAACGGTTACGTTACACAAGAACCACAAGAAAACGTAGAAGGAACTACTTGATTGTCTGCGCTGAGTGTTTCTCTTACACTGCAATCGAAAAATTATTATTATTCTCTCATTTGCTGACGTTTTGATCTTCTTCTTCTTCTTCTTCTTCTTCTTCTTCTTCTTCTTCTTCTTCTCCTTCTCCTCCTCCTCTTTCTTTTTTTTTCTTTTTTTTTCTTTCTTCTTTTTTTCTTGTGTGCATGCCGCAGTTACCTTTGTTCGGATGTTTTTCAGGCCTATTCCTACGCCAGGCTACATCCAACTACGCATGGCTACATCCAACTACGCATGGCTACATCCAATTACGCAAGGCTACATCCAACTACGCAAGGCTACATCCAGTACATCCAACTACCCGGGCTACATCCAACAACGTCAGGCTAGATCCAGTACATCCAACTACCCCAGGCTACATCCAACAACGTCATGCTACATCCACTACACCCAGCTACCCCAGGCTACACCCAGCTACCCCAGGCTACATCCACTACATCCACCTACCCCAGGCTACACCCAGCTACCCCAGGCTACACCCAGCTACCCCAGGCTACACCCAGCTACCCCAGGCTACATCCAAGCTCCATTCCGCACTGCGGTCCTGCAACGCAGCAATAGATCCGCTGAGGGAGACGTCACATTGCCGGTAGGCCACCATCTGGAGGAGATCCCGCACTCCTGCCGAGTCACCTCACTGGTGATAGGTGATGCTTCGTTCGGATTCGACATACACCTGCAGTCTCCTCGACACTGACGGTACGACAGTGTTAGCCAAGTCGCGGAGCCAGACTGATTGAGTGACCCCTCCAGAGAGCAGACGGCCACTGTAGCAACGTCCCTCCATCAATCCGCTTAAGTGGACTCTCTGGCGTTGACGGCATTGATCAGAACTGCCCCGGGGCGAGGGAGGAGTCAGGAAGGTTGGCACCGAGTTCACCAAGAGAGCAAGAGTGCAAGGGCCACAGTGGTTGACCCCTTCTCTCTCTCTCTCTCTCTCTCTCTCTCTCTCTCTCTCTCTCTCTCTCTCTCTCTCTCTCTCTCTCTCTCTCTCTCTCTCTCTCTCTCTCTCTCTCTTACCCCACACCATGCAGTGATGAACGAGGTTGACAGCTGATGATGCTGTGGGGTTCCATTTCGGTTTGGGACTACCACTTGATAGAGCTGCTGACCACGTTTCCTGTCATAATTGTCTCTGGTGTCAGCCAGCCCTGTGGACGACGACAACTGCGATTTCGGACAAGTAATTAATTAGAGCAACATTCTCAAAGATGCATCCGTGCAGTGTACGTCTTGTGTCTTCTGACTGGGACAGAGAACGTGAACAGTCTGCCGTTTCCCCTCTCTCTCTCTCTCTCTCTCTCTCTCTCTCTCTCTCTCTCTCTCTCTCTCTCTCTCTCTCTCTCTCTCTCACGACACACACAACACGCTCGCGCACACGCACACCCCCCCCGCCCCACACACACACACTCACACTGAGTCAAAGGAAGCCTTTAACTCTTTGCCACCGTATTCCGCACACGCCATGTCCAAAGCTACAAGACTTGAAGCTGTGGTAATTTCGGTAATTCGGCCAATTCTGTTTTAGCTGTGGCAATTTCGGTAATTCGGCCAATTCTGTTTTAGCTGTGGCAATTTCGGTAATTCGGTCAATTCTGTTTTAGCTGTGGCAATTCGGCCAATTCTGTTTTAGCTGTGGCAATTTCGGTAATTCGGCCATTCTGTTTTAGCTGTGGCAATTTCGGTAATCGGCCAATTCTGTTTTAGCTGTGGCAATTTCGGTAATTCGGCCAATTCTGTTTTAGTTTGTGGGATTTGGTTGGTAATTGTGTTTTGGTGTGTGGTTTGTGTTTGGTGTGTTGTGTGTTTGTTTGTTTGTTGTGTTGGGTGTGTGTGTGTGTGTGTGTGTGTGTGTGTGTGTGTGTGTGTGTGTGTGTATGTGTGTGTGTGTGTGTGTGTGTGTGTGTGTGTGTGTGTGTGTGTTTTGTGTGTGTGTGTGTGTGTGTGTGTGTGTGTGTGTGTGTGTGTGTGTGTGTGTGTGGAGTGTGTGAATGTGTGTGTGTGTGTGTGTGTGTGTGTGTGTGTGTGTGTGTGTGTGTGTGTGTGTGTGTGTTTTTTGTGTTGTGTGTGTGTGTGTGTGTGTGTGTGTGTGTGTGTGTGTGTGTGTGTGTGTGTTTGTTTTGTGTGTGTGTGTGTGTGTGTGTGTGTGTGTGTGTGTGTGTGTGTGTGTGTTACTATCCGCATCAGTACCCAACACGCAGTGTAGCGTTTTGTGTCCGGGGAGACCGACTCTCGCCCCCTCGTCTGGAGCAGAGAGTTGAGTAACGCGTGCAAGCGGGGTTTCCGTCAGCAAAGAGTTAAAATCTGAAGACCTACCTGTTCCGAGAAATCGCCCTGATATAACCGCACTGGTTGACTGGGCGTAAAACACCAATTTGCTTACTTAATTACCTGTTCTGAGATATTAGATTTTGTTCGAAAAGTGGCACCGGAAACGTGCTGACTGATGTCGCTCCTGCTTCCCCTTTCTTCTCCTTGCCCCCTTCTCTCCCCCCCTTCCACCTCACTCTCCCCCCACCCCCGCCCCAGTGCCCCTCACCCCACCCCCTGGCTATCGCAATAAACTTGCTGTTGTAGCATGGACATATTCAATGCTCTATAAATCGTCGGTCAACATCATCACCATCATCATCATCATCATCATCATCATCGTAGTTGTACTGTCGTGAACTTGGTCTGTTACTGCAGACTCCTTCAAAAAACACGTGAGCGTCGTATTAATTAAAGCAGCCGACGGTTATTGCTCCGTGCGCGTTAATTATGATACGCTTCAGTAATTTTGTGGAGCTGAGTTCATGTTGCCGGACGAAATAACGCCACGGTCTCGCTACTGCTACAACCGAACACGCCCTTTGATCGGGAAAACAAAAGGCAACAACAAAAATAAGAGAAAATAACATCTATCGGCATGCAATGGT
>JABMCL010000348.1:567500-572500 GCA_018857735.1 Alviniconcha marisindica
TTTCCCAGTCCCTAATAAGCCTTAAGGTTTCTGTGGACGTTAAGCACCATGTTTACTTACTTAATTACTATTTTAAATCAGGGACATAGTAAACGAGTGTGCATGAATAAGCAAGGGACAAGACAAGGAGTCGCGGATGGGAGTAGACAAAGTGTTTAGGAAAGACCGACTTTCCAAATGGTTTCTAACGGGTCAACGCAGGGGTCCCGGCCCCGGAAGAAGCATAGCCTCGAACAACGCGAGGGACTGGGCAGAGATACTATACCGCAAAGGACTTGGGAAGGATGCAGGGAAGCCGGAGAGATGGACACGCTTTTTTGTTGTTGTTGTTTTGTTTTTTGTTTTTAACACAAGGTCAACCATGGCGGTTATATCAGGGCGGGAAACCGGGAGATGGCAAAAAATTCAGTCAGGAACTTAGAGCAAGGGTCTCAGAAGGGGCATAGCAAGAAATACTGCAAAGGGCTTGGCAAGGATTCGAGCAGGAACAAGGCAATTGTTCCAGGAGAGAACTGGGCAAGGAATGCGGGAAAGGATACCGCAAAAGTCGTACTTGGGAAGGGGCATGCCAAAAGGATCCAGGCAAGGACAGTACAATGAGGGTCTCAGGAAGGGGCATGGCCAAGAACTGGGCAAAGAACCCAGCAAGGGGTTCTACATACGACTAAACAAGGTTTTCAAGGTTCAAGGTTTTATTGAGCTTTTTGCCCCTGGGGGCTAGAAAGCGAAGTTACATTCGCACACGACATTCCTTATGAGCAAGTACATAAGTTCTACTAATAAATAACTACCACACTTTATAGAGAGAGAGAAGGTGGAAGGATAGAAATGGGAGAGAAAGAGAGAGAGGGATGAGGGATAGAAAGGAGAGAGAGAGAGAGGGAGAGAGAGAGGGGGGGGAGAGAGAGAGAGATGAGGGATAGAAAGAGAGAGTGAGGGAGAGAGAGATGAGGGATAGAAAGGAGAGAGAGAGAGAGAGTGAGGGAGAGAGAGATGAGGGATAGAAAGGAGAGAGAGAGAGAGTGAGGGAGAGAGAGATGAGGGATAGAAAGCAGAGAGAGAGGGGGGGGAGAGAGAGAGATGAGGGATAGAAAGGAGAGAGAGAGAGAGTGAGGGAGAGAGAGATGAGGGATAGAAAGGAGAGAGAGGGGTGGTGAGGGATACAAAGGAGAGAGAGAGAGACAGAGACAGAGAGACAGACAGACAGACAGACAGAGAGAAAGAGAGAATCAATAAGAACCGCCCTTTAAGAGACCACAAATCATTCAAAATTGCGAACTAATGTCAAGTGTTTCTTCAATACATTCATTTAAAGCCGCGTGGTACGTGACTTGCATTCAAAATTGTAAACCTGATGTATGCATGCTACGGTATTTGAATAGCAACAGCGTGCATGCGTTGCCCAGCTTGCCCATTGTGTACGACCCCAGACTATACCGACTATGAAATATGGCGACAATGCACTGAGATCAATGGACAATCTCTTTCTTTTCATCCCATCCCATCTCACCGCCCCGGGCATGACTGTTAAGTATATAAGCTGCAGTAAAACTGGAACAATCATGGTGATAACGACGTTGTTGATGAGATGGTGGTGGTAGTGGTGGTATTTAGCTTTTCTTCTTGTTCTTCTTCTTCTTCTTCTTCTTCCAACGAATACACACAAACAGAGATCAAGCATCGTTATAATGAGAACGCAGAGGTGAAGCTCAAAAACGTAAACAAAGCTTAAACATCGCGAACGAGGACGCACAAAGCTCAAACATTTATGCCGAGGACGCACAAAGTTCAAACATTTATGCCGAGGACGCACAAAGTTCAAACATTTATGCCGAGGACGCACAAAGTTCAAACATTTATGCCGAGGACGCACAAAGTTCAAACATTTATGCCGAGGACGCACAAAGTTCAAACATTTATGCCGAGGACGCACAAAGCTCAAACATTTCTGCCGAGGACGCACAAAGCGCTATAGTTGCCTCGATATGAGGCGTTCGACAAGTGTTCAAACACACAAAGAAACAAAACATAAATAAATAAACAACGCTTAAACGTCGCTATTTCGAGGACGCACAAACAAGCTCAAACATCGCTAACAGGGAAGCACAAACGGAGGCCCTGTTTCACCAGAGGACACTCAAACTGAGATCAAACGTCACCAAGTAACGATCGACGCACAAATGGGAATTACACGTCTGTAACGACGACGCATAAAATGGGATCGGAGGTCGCAAATTTAGGATCTCACGTCGCCAGTAAAGACGTGCAAACGGGGATTATGTATCGCTAAGCTAAAAGGAGGACTCAGTAATGTTTATGAGGTAGACAACGTAGAGGCAATTTTGATGCTTTATCTGACATTATTTACACTTTTTTTCTTCTTCTTTTTCCTATTTTTTGCTTGTTTACGTTTTGTTTTGTGTTTTGTTTTTTGTGGAGGGGGGGCTGTTTGTTAGGTGTGTGTGTGTGTGTGTGTGTGTGTGTGTGTGTGTGTGTGTTGGTTGTGGGGTGTGTGTGTGTTGTTGTGGTGGTGGTGTGTGTGTGTGTGGTGTGTGTGTGTGTGTTTGTGGGGTGTGTTTGTGTGTGTGTGTGTGTGTGTGTGTGTGGTGTGTGTGTGTGTGTGTGTTTTGTGTGTGTGGTGTGTGTGTGTGGTGTTGTGTGGTGTGTGTGTGTGTGTGTGTGGTGGTTGGTGTGTGTGTGTGTGTGTGTGTGTGTGTGTGTGTGTGTGTGTGTGTGTGTGTGTGTGTGTGTGTGTGTGTGTGTGTGTAGGTGTGTGTGTGTGGTGTGTGTGTGTGTGTGTGTGTGTGTGGTGTGTGTGTGTGTGTGTGTGTGTGTGTGTGTGTGGTGGTGTGTGTGTGTGTGTGTGTGTGTGTGTGTGTGTGCGATGTGTGTGTTTGAGGTGTGTGTGTGTGTGTGTGTGTGTGTGTGTGTGTGTGTGTGTGTGTGTGTGTGTGTGTGTGTGTGTGTGTTCATTTGTAGTGCTGTGGGGTATGTTGTGTTTTGGGTGTGTGTGTGTGTGGTGGTGTGTGTGGTGTGTCTGGTGGTGTGATGTGTGTGTGTGTGTGTTGTCGTGGTGTGTGGTGTGGTGTTGTGTGTGTGTGTGTGTGTGTGTGTGTGTGTGTGTGTGTGTGTGTGTGTGTGTGTGTGTGTGTGTGCACGCGCGCACGCGCTCGCGTGCGTGTGTGTATTTCACAATACTTCCCATGAATATCTTGATTAATAAAGTCTTATGCCATTGATTAATTTATGTGCAAATATTTACGCTTTGCACGTTTTCCTTTTAAGTTCTTAAAGCGCTTCGAGTTTCTCAAACCGCTCTTATAGATTCTCCTATCATTACGTACAGTCGGAGATCACACCTCTAAGAACGCCCACACTTTGCGAGCACGTGTCGCTCAGGACACACAAGCGGGAGTCACGTGCTGCTATCGAGGCCACACAAAGGTACAGCTGTGGACGCTTTCAGCGACGAGTACACTGTGTGAATCACTTGCGCTTCTGGGCTTTTTTCATTCCGACCCGTCAGTCGCAGTCCCTGACACGAACGAGTATTTGTTTATCGGAAAGAATCAAATCAGGGAAAAAGCTGCTGATCTCGAAAAGAAAGACAGAATTAAACATCAGAGGGGAAGAAAGAAAGAAAAAAGTAGAAGAAAAAGAAGAAGAAATGAAAAGATTTGTGCTGCCAAAATATATCAGTACAGCTGAACCTTCGACGAGAATGTAGAGTTTGGTCGAGGTGCAGTTTATGTACCTTGTATCTACTCGCATGGCAGGTGAGAGTTGCTGTAGGTTTTTTCTGGGGTTGTTCTTTCGTCAAACAATCGACACACAAGGGAGTTAATAAGCACCCGAAAGACGTCAGACAGACACAACAACAAAGATCCAAGCACATCAAAGGTTCAAAAGAACGCTTATTTATTATGACACAGACACACAGTCTGCACATTTTCGGGGTAATCCCCTTTGTCAAGCTACAAAACGACAACTTAAACAACAGTTAAACGGTTAAAAACGATAAAGAATGAGAAGAGAAGCGAAATAACTTTGTTTTTGTTTGTTGTTTTTTGGTGTGTGTGTTTTTTGGGGGGTTTTTTGGTTTTTTTTTGGTTGAGCTGTTGTTTCAGCGCTTGGAAGAATCTAATCTAATCTAATCCAGTGCTTGGAAGAAGAAAAACGCTAGCAAACCATTCCTGTTTCAGATTTTTACAACAACAAAGACCAGAGTCGCCTACAGAAAGTAAGTAACATGACTGGGCGTAAACCACCAAGTTACTTACTTACTGTAGGCGACTCAGGTGTTTGTTGCTGCATTCGTGTGACGTCTTTCGAGTGCTGATTAACTTCCTTGTGTGTTGATTCTTTGACGAAAGAACAACCCCAGAGTTAAGATAAGTGGTCTCAACAGAAACACCAACAATATGTCTTGATCATTTTGTGATGTTTGTCCCCGTACATTCAGTTGCATGGTTTTGTTTTCAGTATCTGTAATTATCTTTAACCAATACATTAATTCACGTAATAAACATGTTCAGAATGTGAATAGCTCAAAAAGACGTGATTGTGTCGAAAAGTAAGTTTCGGGGGTGGAGGTGGAACAAGTACTTTCTTTGCTTTGCAAAAAAGAGAGAGAGACAGAGACACAGAGACACACACAGAGAGACAGAGACAGAGAGAGACAAAGAGAGAGAGAGAAGACAAACAGACAGAGACAGAGAGACAGAGAAGACAGAGAGGATTCTACACCTCTGACACTTCCGACAAAAACTGACTTCTTGCTAAAAAAATAAAAAATCTGAAGCAAAATTGACTGCTAGCGTTGTGAAACAAGATCCAAACAAACAAAGGGTTGAACAGAACGCTGATTTTAAGGTGACAACACAAACACAACACAGAACTTCCAGACACGCCAGCACCAACAACCGAAACAGGCATTTAGACAATTTTCAGTTTTCATTTATCATCGTTCACCTGTCAGTCTGCTGCGTGGAAAAAAAGAG
>JABMCL010000348.1:577500-585000 GCA_018857735.1 Alviniconcha marisindica
TCTGGGTCTCGCGCCACATAGCCTTAACCACACACAGTCCGCGGCCCCCGCTGAATGCACAAAGGCGGAACACCATCAACTGTGTCTGTCTGTAGTCTGTATAACTGCTCTGATGTTTGTTTGTTTGTTTGTTTGCTCGTTCGTTTGTTTGTTGTTTGTTTTTTGATGTTTTTATTGTTGTTTTTGTCGGGCGTGGGGGTGTTGCTGTTGATGATGATGATGATTGTTTTAGTTTTTTTTCCTCTCTTTTTTTCTTTTCCCCCCTTCAATTTTTCCTCTTTTTTCCCCCTTTTTTTTTGGGGGGGTGGGGGTGTGGGTGGGGTGGGGTGGTGATGCTGTTTTGTTGTTGTTGTTGTTGGTTCTTAGTTTTGTTTGTTTGTTTCTTGTTGCTGTTTCTTGGGGGGTTGTTTTGTTTTGCCACTAAGAAGGAACCTTTGATAGCTCTGGATTCTCAGCACTAAGAGGGGGCCTCAATTTCTGCATCCATGGTTTCCTACCACCGGTCGTGCTTGAACAACAGGCGTGGAACTGCGTGGGTAGAAAATGTGTGTCGGGAAAATTCTTTTTCAAAACTAACACAGAACTCTCAATCAAGGCGCGCCATTTTGTGTATGGTACAGGGGAAGGGTAGGGCGATTGAAAACACGTCCATACAGTTCTGTACATGTATACGAATCTATTATGTGGTTTACATTAAATGTGCGATTCTCTGCAGGGCAAAACACAGCATTTTGCGCTTGCAGATTATTTTATTTTTGAAGGAACTGCATGATTTGTACATGGTTATTGCTGTGCATGATGAAAAGTTGACATGTTTCGTGGACTTGTAAGCTGAAGACAATAATTAAAACGTCAAAGGGTCAACAAACAAAAAAGCGCCGATCGAGGCCACTCGCACTGTAAACCTTCGTGTAGATGTCCAACGGTCCAACTGTCTTTACAATACAGCTGGTTGCCCGAAGGCAAAATCAAGATGAAACAAGTCTTCAAATCACAGGAAAAGGTCCGATTAGTTTTCTTCGCAGTCGCAAATCCAGATCATGGACAAACAAAGAAACAAACGATGAAAAAGAGTAAACAGTGTGATAGGTTAATTACATCATGGCGGTTAATTGAATATTCTAGTGATATTAGAGACATAATCTTTTGCTGGTTGTAATCGATCCTGTCATCCTGTAATCGATCCTGTCTTGATGTCATCTTCTTGAAAACGAACCTGTTTCTGTTGTAGTTGGTGACAAGGAGGACGAGGCAGTAGTGACAGAATTTTGGTTCCAAGTTGTATTGAAGCTGTTTACATTTTTATATAAGTGTTGAGATCCTCAAAGAGATGTGTCCAACAATTTGACAACCAATCTGTTATAAGATGTTAACTACACGGGACACATAGTCTCGGTTGCCTCTGATTACCTTCCTGATCGAGTGCGGTATGTTTGTACAACTTTGTCTCTCTCAACAGAATGGGTTCAGTTTTCGCCTGATAGATTTCCTCTCCGAGCTATCGCCTTCAGACTTTCAGTTAGTTACCTGCCTGTCTGCCTGCCTGTGGACTATACTGCCTGTCGGTCAGCCTGCCTATCCGGGTACAATCTATTCGCCTACCTGTCGACCTGACTGCCTGCCTCCCCTCTCCCCCACCCCACCCTCTTTTCTTCCGGGTCCTTGCCTGACCTCCCCCCTCTTTCTCTCTCATTCATCTTTTATATATCTGTATGTAATTGATGCCTTGTAATTATTTGCTCATCAGAAGTTTAGCAAGGACTAGTTTAAACGTGGCTGAACCTAAACTACAATCCTTGTAAAATAAAGTTTTCAAGTTCGATTTTTCTCTGACTCTCTGTCTCTCTGTCTCTGTCTCTGTCTCTGTCTCTGTCTCTGTCTCTCTCTGTCTCTCTCTCTCTCTCTCTCTCTCTCTCTCTCTCTTCTCTCTCTCTCTCTCTCTCTCTCTCTCTCTCTCTCTCTCTCTCTTCTCTTCTCTCTCTCTCTCTCGTTGCCAGACAGGTCTAAATGAACCTAAACTACAATCCTTGGAAAATAAAGTTCTCGAGTTCGAATTCGAGTTCGACTTCTCTCCCAAAACAAAGAGCCTCCTTTTTTTCCTTTTTTCTTTTTCCCCTTTCCTTTTTTCACAATTGTGAACTGCCTCTTACCCACCGTGCTTTCTCCGCCTTCGCTTTTTGTGAGTATGTATATCTATACATACCCGGCTGCCTTTCTGCTAGGCTGCCTGCCTTCCTGTCTTGTGTTTTTCTCCCTTTCCGGCAGCCTCACATCACTCTATAATTCTTTCCTCATCCTAATAATCAACAGTGTGCAAAACGGCGCTTAATGTCTCTGCTACCACGCTTCTTCCCAAAAGGACCCCAAATTTGGTGCTCTATTATAATCACGCACTCTCGCAGACGCTGGAAGCCCAGTCGCATCAGTGAAAGGGGAGGGGACTCGGGAAGCGTGGAGGGGGTGGGGGTGGGGGTGGGGGTAAGGGTTGGGGGTAAGGGGTGGGGACTGGTGCCGAGGGGTGGAGTCAAAGAGCAGCCGCGTGCATAATTGGCCTTTTATGGTGTGCGCAAAGATTGGGGTTTAAACGTGACGATCAGTGATTCATGAATTTGGACCATTGTTAGAATGTATATTTAGATTTAAAAAATAAAAGAAGAAAGAGAAGGTGATGATGATGACGATGATGATGATGATGATGAAGAAGAATGTGTTGTTTTAGGGTTCATTCACTTTACGAAGTAACCAGTTTGCCCGTCTGTCAATCTTGGGAAAATTACATTTACACGTTGAAAAACAAAATTATTAGAGAGGAGAGAGAGAGAGAGAGAGAGAGAGAGAGAGAGAGAGAGAGAGAGAGAGAGAGAGAGAGAGAGAGAATACATTTTATTTTACGAGGGTAGTGGAGCAGACACAGGGTCATCTTACATCCTCGCCCATGAGGGACTAATTCTACTAAGACAGACAGAGAGACAGACAGACAGAGACACACGGAGACAGAGACACACACATAGATGGTTTATGGTTTGTTATGCTATAAGCGGGATACAAAGCAAATGAATTTTAACGTATCATGGACACAAAGGGAGGATCTTCCTTCCCATCACAGACATGGTATCAGCTCCGCGTCAGTACTGTAAAGTCTTATATCCACCGTGTCTTAATTCTCACCTGGGTCTGGTCCACAGAACTGATGACAAGCCTGTCGATACCGCACCGATCCCTCTGGCCTTCTCGTAAGACATGATCTACGCCCTTCCTCTGGCCTTCCTCTTACCTTGTAAGACATGATCTACGCCCTTCTTTTGGCCTTCCTCTTACCTTGTAAGACATGATCTACGCCCTTCCTTTGGCCTTCCTCTTACCTTGTAAGACATGATCTACGCCCTTCCTCTGGCCTTCCTCTTACCTTGTAAGACATGATCTACGCCCTTCCTTTAGCCTTCCTCTTACCTTGTAAGACATGATCTACGCCCTTCCTTTGGCCTTCCTCTTACCTTGTAAGACATGATCTACGCCCTTCCTTTGGCCTTCCTCTTACCTTGTAAGACATGATCTACGCCCTTCCTCTGACCTTCTCGTGAGACATGATCTACCCCCACCATCTGGCCTCCTTAAAACGTATCCGCCTCTTCCTCTGGTCTTGTAAGACTTACTGGTCTTTTCGTAAGACGTACCCACCCCATCCTCTGGCCTTCTTAAAGACGTACCCACCCCTTCCTCTGGCCTTCTTAAAGACGTACCCACCCCTTTCTCTGGCCTTCTCGTAACACGTACCCACCCCTTCCTTTTGCCTTCTTAAAGACGTACCCACCCCTTCCTTTTGCCTTCTTAAAGACGTACCCACCCCTTCCTTTTGCCTTCTTAAAGACGTACCCACCCCTTCCTTTTGCCTTCTTAAAGACGTACCCTCCCCTTCCTTTTGGCCTTCTTAAAGACGTACCCTCCCCATCCTCTGGCCTTATTAAAGACGTACCCACCCCTTCCTTTTGCCTTCTTAAAGACGTACCCACCCCTTCCTTTTGCCTTCTTAAAGACGTACCCACCCCTTCCTTTTGCCTTCTTAAAGACGTACCCTCCCCATCCTCTGGCCTTATTAAAGACGTACCCTCCCCTTCATCTGACCTTCTTAAAGACGTACCCACCCCTTCCTTCTTGGCCTTCTTAAAGACGTACCCACCCCTTCCTTTTGCCTTCTTAAAGACGTACCCTCCCCTTCCTTTGGCCTTCTTAAAGATGTACCCTCCCCATCCTCTGGCCTTATTAAAGACGTACCCTCCCCTTCCACTGGCCTTCTTGTAACACGTACCCACCCCATCCTCTGGCCTTCTTAAAGACGAACCCACCCCTTTCTCTGGCCTTCCTGTGAGATGAACTCACTCCCCTCCCTCTGGCTTTTTCGGGAGAAGCAGCCCACCCCCATCCCCCCCCCCCCCACCCCCCACCCCCCACCCCCCTCTTTTTTTCTGGTCTTCTCTCAAAACGCAGATTACCTACTCCCTTTCGTCGGGCCTCTCACGAGACGTACCGTACCCCCTTCCTCTGGCCTCTCGCGGGACGTAGCCTACCCTCTTCCTCGGGCCTCTCGCGGGACGTAGCCTACCCTCTTCCTCGGGCCTCTCGCGGGACGTAGCCTACCCCCTTCCTCGGGCCTCTCGCGAGACGTAGCCTACCCCCTTCCTCGGGCCTCTCGCGGGACGTAGCCTACCCCCTTCCTCGGGCCTCTCGCGAGACGTAGCCTACCCCCTTCCTCGGACCTCTCGCGGGACGTAGCCTACCCCCTTCCTCGGACCTCTCGCGGGACGTAGCCTACCCCCTTCCTCGGGCCTCTCGCGGGACGTAGCCTACCCTCTTCCTCTGGCCTCTCACGAGACGAATTCTGCCCCCTTCCTCGGGCCTCTCGCGGGACGTAGCCTACCCTCTTCCTCGGGCCTCTCGCGGGACGTAGCCTACCCCCTTCCTCGGGCCTCTCGCGGGACGTAGCCTACCCTCTTCCTCGGGCCTCTCGCGGGACGTAGCCTACCCCCTTCCTCGGGCCTCTCGCGGGACGTAGCCTACCCTCTTCCTCTGGCCTCTCACGAGACGAATTCTGCCCCCTTCCTCGGGCCTCTCGCGGGACGTAGCCTACCCTCTTCCTCGGGCCTCTCGCGGGACGTAGCCTACCCCCTTCCTCGGGCCTCTCGCGGGACGTAGCCTACCCTCTTCCTCGCGCCTCTCGCGAGACGTACCCGCCCTCTTCTCGCGAGGTTGGGTTTAAACGTGATGATCAATAATTCATGAATCTGGACCGTTGTTAGAAGGTATGCCCCTTTCCCGTGGCGTTCTCGTAAGCCCCGTTGTAACACGTAAGTTGTGTTCATTCAGTTGACTGCAGATGTTAACTGATCAACTTGAGAGAGACAGACAGACAGACAGACAGAAGACGACGAAGAAGATGAATTTAAGCAAGTTAGTCTTCACGCGCCGATTGACGCCGTACGAGAGGATGCATTCCGCCAGCAAAATTGAGGAAGTCTTGGAACACAGTTTTTCAATATCGCCAAAGTTACATCCGAGTTGTGCCTGTGACTGTGGCTGTGGCGAGAAGTCGGTACCGTGCTTCCAGACAATTCCGGGGTTCGTCACTGGAGTCAGCTGGCACCTTGCTCTTTCAAGAGGGAGACATAACGACACAGAGACTCCTGCCGGTCCCCACGGGCCACGCGCGTCTTCACGCTTCACGAGATTTCCATAATTAATTTGGCGTCTAATGAGGAGTCGACGGCGAAAAAGGCGTGGTCCGGTAACGGGGCCCCGACTCGCCACTCCGCCATGTTTGCCAAGGGCAGTTCACTCTACACGCGGACGCATCTCCCATGAGAACGGTTCCGTCCCTTTGTTTTATTTGAGACGAGAGAGAGAAGAGAGAGACGCAGAGAGAGGAGGGAGGGGAGAGGGAGAGAGAGAGAGGATAACTTAGTTAAAGACCGCTAAGTTGGTGCTAATGTTTGGGAAGAGGAACCGTCAGATCAGATCGTTGTCAAAAGAACGAAAACAAAATGAAGAAAAGAAAGAAAGAAACGTTCTACGCATCTCAGACCCCTAAATCGTCGGCTTTCTAAAGGTGGCACTGTTTATAAGAGAGCTTCATCTTTACCCAACTAAATCATCGGCTTTCTAAAGCTGACAATTTTTATAGGAGAGCTTCATCTTTACCCAACTAAATCGCTGGCTTTCTAAAGGTGGCAATTTTTATAGGAGAGCCTCATCTTTACTCAACTAAACCAGGAATTTTCTAGGTCTCTTACCTTTGAGATATTGCAACAAATGACGTTACCTTTGAGATATTGCAACAAATGACGTTACTGGTGGGCTTCATCTTCAGTGTTGCTCTACGTCCACAGAGGCTGTACGGGCTGTTAGGGGCAGGGAGACCCGGACGGTCACCTCCACTTTCACACAGCTCCTGAACTCTAACTGCCGGACAAAAGAAGCGTGACGGATATACTAACACACGAATCCTTTGCTGCTGGGGAGCGAGAATAGCTTAGTGGTTAGAGCGCCGGGACTCGTGATTGAAAGGTCGTGGGTTCGAATCCCTGCAGGAGTGGCGGGGGTATTTTCTTCTCCAGGGTCAACTTTCTGTGCTGACTCCTATTTCGCTATCCGTTCCACCCCCGTGTTACCGCAGTAGCACGTAAAAGATCCCGGTCATACTGCCAAAAGTGCAGGTGGCAGGTTACAGCTAAACACGCCTGCACCTTATATATGTGGCTTTGCATGAAGTGACATGGTGCATAGCTGTATGGTGTACACAGAACGAGCCGAGACGGCAGCAGTTTCATGTGGCACCAGCCATGCCAGCGCTGTAAGTACACCACTTCCGTAGGTATTCAAAAACGCGCTATGAAAAAGCTATTCACTCGTGTAGGATCGCATGCGAGCGCAGTGAGTCTGCTCGAGAGCGGAGAATAGCACTATATAGAAACGATCATTCCTTCCTTCCTTCCTTTTCTTTGGGCCTACGATAATTATGATTCTCGTCTCTTTGCATTTCACCGCCAAAGATTTTGTCTGTTATTGCCAGTCAGCTAGTGTTCGTGAGGTGGTGAAGGTACAGAGAACACAAACGACACTGCAGTGTGTCCACGATCATGAGGTGGTGAAGGTACAAAGAACACAAACGACACTGCAGTGTGTCCACGATCATGAGGTAGTGAAGGCACAGACAACACAAACGACACTGCAGTTTGTCCACGATCAGGAACATTGCCAACAGTCTTCGTACGAGAAGACGAACGCGCGTGCGTTTATGCGTTTGTGTGTTTCTGTCTGCACGCGAACGCACGAACGCGCACACACGCGAGCACGTACAGTCATAGTCTTCCAGTGGAAGACGCGGAAGAGTGGAGATAGCCTAATTTGATTAATTTCTAAAATAATTAATCGTACACATGCATCACGCACACACATGCACACACGCACACACATACATACACACACATACAGACGCACTCACGCACA
>JABMCL010000348.1:587500-590000 GCA_018857735.1 Alviniconcha marisindica
TTCATTCTTTCCTGAACTTCCTCTTAATCTGGGTCGTCATTGCGTTATTATCAAATAAGTAAGTAAATTGATGTTTTACGCCCACTCAACCAGTACGGTTATATCAGGGCGACTGCTTTATTATCAAATTTCCTGTTCGTCCGAATGGCCATTCTTTGGATATTGACCTATTCGGGTGATGTGCTTTCTCCGGTCGTCTTCATTCCCCTGTAATGATGTTAAATAGTTTATATAGGTCATCCTCCTCCAGTACTTTTATAATAATGTATTTTATTCAATAGGTCATCCTCCTCCAGTACTTTTACAATAATGTATTTTATTCAATAGGTCATCCTCCTCCAGTACTTTTATAATAATGTATTTTATTAAATAGGTCATCCTCTTCCAGTACTTTTATATTAATGTTTTTTTAAATAGTCCTCCTCCTCCAGTACTTTTTAATAATGATTTTATTAAATAGGTCATCTCCTCCAGTACTTTTATAATAATGCATTTTATTAAATAGTCCTCCTCCTCCAGTACTTTTATAATAATGAATTTTATTAAATAGGTCATCATCCTCCAGTACTTTTATAATAATGCATTTTATTAAATAGATCCTCCTCCTCCAGTACTTTTATAATAATGTATTTTATTAAATAGGTCATCATCCTCCAGTACTTTTATAATAATGTATTTTATTAAATAGCTCATCATCCTCCAGTACTTTTATAATAATGCATTCTATTAAATAGGTCATCATCCTCCAGTACTTTTATAATAATGCATTTTATTAAATAGGTCATCTCCTCCAGTACTTTTATAATAATGCATTTTATTAAATAGATCATCCTCCTCCAGTACTTTTATAATAATGCATTTTATTAAATAGGTCACCATCCTCCAGTACTTTTATAATAATGCATTTTATTAAATATCTCCTCCTCCAGTACTTTTATAATAATGTATTTTATTAAATAGGTCATCATCCTCCAGTACTTTTATAATAATGTATTTTATTAAATAGGTCATCATCATCCAGTACTTTTATAATAATGCATTTGATTAAATAGGTCATCATCATCCAGTACTTTTGTAATAATGCATTTTATTAAATAGGTCATCCTCCTCCAGTACTTTTATAATAATGCATTTTATTAAATAGATCATCATCCTCCAGTACTTTTATAATAATGCATTTTATTAAATAGATCATCATCCTCCAGTACTTTTATAATAATGCATTTTATTAAATAGGTCATCATCCTCCAGTACTTTTATAATAATGCATTTTATTAAATAGGTCATCATCCTCCAGTACTTTTATAATAATGCATTTTATTAAATAGTCCTCCTCCTCCAGTACTTTTATAATAATGTATTTTATTAAATAGGTCATCATCCTCCAGTACTTTTATAATAATGCATTTTATTAAATAGGTCATCATCCTCCAGTACTTTTATAATAACATATTTTATTAACCGTTCTTCTTCTGCCCTGGTATATCCGTCATGATTGTAACTGGGGTTTAAAAAAAATTATTATAAAAGTCGCTCGGGAAATCCGAGTCATCGCACAACTGCGCCCCCTCCCTTGCCAAGAAGACAGATGAAAAAAATGAAGTTATTTTGAGTGTAACAGTCGACATCTCAGACGGCGAAAGTCCGAGTAGCACAACTGTATCGCCGCTGTAAACATAACACACTGCTCTTTTGTCTGTCTTTTTCTCTCTGTCTTCTCGTCTCTTTTCTGTCTCTCTCTCTCTCTCTCTCTCACATCTCTCTCTCCACCTCTCTCTCTCTCTCCCCACACTCTCTTCTCATCTCTCTACTCCACACACTTACGCACACACACACACACACACACACACACACACACGCGCACGCACGCACGCACGCACGCACACACACACACTACGCACGCACGCATACGCACGCACACCACGCACAGCACCACGCACACGCACGCACGCACGCACGCACGCACGCACGCACACGCACACACACACACACACACACACAAGTGCAGAGTGCATGGAGACCACACAGTGGTGGAGACAGATAGGCTCAGCAAGGGAGGGAATCCTGGGTACAGTGTCGCCGCACTTCAGTGTGAAGTTGTCACGCACTTGCAGAGAGCTCTCACTGTCTGTAGCTATGATATAAGAGACAATAAAACCAAACCTCTCTCTCTCTCTCTCTCTCTCTCTCTCTCTCTCTCTCTCTCTCTCTCTATCTCTTCTCTCTCTGTGTCACTGTGTTTTTATTCTTAAATGCGATGTGTTTGTTGTTGTTGTGTGATGTGTGTGTGTGTGTGTGTGTGTGTGTGTGTGTGTGTGTGTGTGTGTGTGTGTGTGTGTGTGTGTGTGTGTGTGTGTGTGTCTAAGGATACATGCTAAGAGGTTCAGACTTAGAGATTGCTTTCTTTTTTGTTTGTTTGTGATTTTGTGTGTGTGTGTGTGTGTGTGTGTGTGTGTGTGTGTGTGTGTGTGTGTGTGTGTGTGTGTGTGTGTGTGTGTGT
>JABMCL010000348.1:592500-612500 GCA_018857735.1 Alviniconcha marisindica
GAAATGTACGTGTGGCAGTTAGTATTATTACGAGTGATCACTGCATGATGCTGCCGTAAGCCCGTTCGTAATTGGATGAACCGTTAGTTCGCCGAGCATACTTCGGATAGTTCGACGAACTATATTTAGTTTCTTAATTGAGCTCAAACGAACTTTTATTTCCCCGAACATGGTTCAGACAATTCGACGAACTATACTTCGTTTCTTAACTGGCTTATAATGAGATGCAAGCTTCAGCCCGAACTTGCGGCAGAAGCGCAGCAGACAGCATGATCCAAAATGTAGGCTAAAGTCAATATACTTTAATCATCCATCACAGGGTAATTCAACTAACTACTATGTCATTCTGGGTCCCAGAGACAAGGCTGCGCCTCCCACAAGTCAACAAATAGGTCAATTTCCTCCCAAGTGAGTGAAGTATCGACACCGTCATCCATTTTTATTTTTATTTCTTCCTCATCCACAGGAGAGCTCTCTTTGCTCTCAACCAGTCAGAGGCAAGGTTCTCCGAACTGGGCGAATATTCCCAGAACATGTTGATCGAGGCTTTTTGGACCTCGAACATAGCTTCGTCGCAGTTCGTCAAATAACCCGAACTAGGTTCGCGAAGAAAACTATGTTCGCCCAAATAAATTCAGGTTAGACGAATATTCTGAAATATGTTAGCAAAGCAAACTAAGAACCAGCTATGTTCGCCGAACTGTTTTTCAGGTTCGATGAATAACCCGAACTAGGTTCGCGAAGCAAACTAAGAACCATCTATGTTCGCCGAACTTTTTTCAGGTTAGACGAATACTCCGAACTAGGTTCGCGAAGCAAAAGTTCGCCCAATTAAGAACGGGCTGTAGCACGTGTAAGTCTTATTGCCTGCCCCGAGATTTCTCCTGAGTCAAATTCTGTGCAGACTCTACCAAAGTCTTTTTTAGGAAGAGGGTATTAACCAAAGTGTGTCTACACAGGCGAAAAGATCACATATGCGGCTGTAGCTCGTGCACGGCCCTCATGCTGGTCTTAACGGAACGGCCACCTAGTCATCCCGCACACGACAAAGCGACAAAAACCGACAGACTGCTGCAGCACGGGAGGGCGCGTCTCCTTCAGCCTTTTCCATGGTGCTGCCCCGGCCCTTTAATTGTCTCCCGACCCTCCATTCCAGAAGTGATGTCTTCCCGTTGTCCCCTTCAGATTTGCGTCTCCGCCACTGCCGACGTACGCTCGGAGGAGGTGTGTGTGTGGTGGCTATGATGTATGTGACCCTACCTTCCGAAATCAGTTGCATTGATACGCATGTGTGTGTGTGTGTGTGTGTGTGTGTGTGTGTGTGTGTGTGTGTGTGCGTGCGTGCGTGCGTGCCTCTGTTGTGTGTGTGCGTGTGAATGTGTGGGTGTGTGTGTGTGTGTGCGTGTGCGTGTGCGTGTGTGTGATTTTGAGATATTTATATCACAGCAGAGGGCACAAGATTCTCTTTACAAAGATGCAGAAATTATTAAAATTGGTTCACTGGTCTTGTTATTATAACAATTTGAAGTGGTAACCACCACAGCATCTCATTCTTTAAAAAATCGGCACAAAACAATTCATTATAGTGCTTATCAGCTTGTTTAAAACACATTTTAATGGCATTTACGAACATTTTTTGTACATAAGCAGCACACTTATATTCCTCCAGCTGCTCCCGTCTACGCTTTCATCATGAATCTCGAGCGAACGCGATGCGACGATGACACTAAATTTCTTCTCTTCTTCTTTCTGCATTCACTTGCTCCGATATGACCTACACAGTTAACTGGTCTTTAAAAACCGGTTATGTGCTTCGTTGCGTTCAAATTTCTGTTGCGGCCAATGCCTCTGTGATAAACTAAACACGCATGCATCCTACCTATGTGGCTTTGAACGAAGTGACACTGTAAACTGGCAGCCTACATAGTTGCATGGTGTGCACAGAACTTGCGCCGAGACGGCAGCAGTTTCATGTGGCACCAGCCATGCAACAACAAAATAGCGCTGCCAGTACATCACTTCGGTGGATATTAAAAAACGCGCTAGAAGAAGAAGAAGAAGAAGAAGAAGATACACTCACTCATTCAAAATCATATGCGACATGAGCGCAGTCTGTTTGCTCCGGAGCAGAGAATAGCGCTATATAAAAGCAATCAATAATAATAAACCCGTGTGAGCCGGTTTGGCCTAGCAGGAAAGCGTTAGGCTGGTAAGCGGAGGGACCTCGGTTCGAATCCGCTTCGGCTCTCCTTTCTCTTCAAAAGTTGTGGTCTGTGGACACTGTCTTGTGACTTTGTCCCTCACAATTAATGAAATATTAAAATGGCTCTCATCGCTGCCCATCTTAATGCATAAGTCATTCTGGTGGTGACAGTGTAGCGATAGGTATATAATCTCTACCCCCCCCCCCCACCTCCATACCCCCTTCCCCCCTTCTCCCCGTCCCTAATAAACCTTATGGTTTGTGTGGACGTTAAGCACCATGTTTACATAATAAACTCGAGTGCCGCTGGGTGGGAAATGAGGACGTCACTCGGTGGTTACGTTCATGTCCAGAAGGTCTCGCTTTGTCCCGAGGACGTGGAACTAGAACCTATGGTCACTGTAGTGTCTCCGTCTTGTGTGCACACATCCACTCACCAAACGCGTACACTTTAACCCAGCATATGCGGGCGTATTCCGCCCCTGCTGGCAAATTTAAGAAGGTACAAAGATACACACTCTGCACAAATATATACACACTCCGCACAAAGATACACGCTCCGCACAAAGATACACGCTCTGCACAAAGATACACAGTCCGCACACGGATACACGCTCCGCACAAAGATACACACTCCGCACAAAGCATGGCTGGTCCAAGTTACCGTTTTCTTTCCTTGTGCATGTCCACAATCATGTATTTATTATTTTCTCGCTGTCTTTCCGGTTCTTTCGTCTTCATTTCCCCTTCGCCGTTCATCAAGCGTAAATAAAGTGACGTCAAACTTGAACAGTGAATCAGACTTGTACATTATGCTTGTGATTTTATGGCTTGTGTTTCACTCTCATACACTGTGCTTGTGATTTTATGTCTTGTGTTTCACTCTGATACACAGTGCTTGTGATTTTATGTTTTGTGTTTCACTCTGATACACTCTTCTTGTGCTTTTATGGCTTGTGTTTCACTCTGATACATTCTTCTTGTGATGTTATGGCTTGTGTTTCACTCTGGCGGGACCTTTGTGGTTGGCTCGGTGTTTTATACCAAAAACTAGTTTGTTCTTTCTTTCTTTCTTATGACGAAAGGCCTTTACTATACCTGGAATGTTTCGTTGTTTTGTTGTTGGTTGTTGTTGCTTTTGTTTGTTTGTTTGTTTGTTTGGGGGGATGTTGTTGTTGTAGTAGTAGTTTGTTTTGTTGTTGTTGTTGTTGTTGGGGGTGGGTGGGGGGTTGCTGTTGTTTTAGTTTTATTGTTGTTGTAGCGTTTTCTGTTTTTGTTAGCTTTTGTTTGTTTGTTTGTTTGCTTGCTTGCTTGTTTGTGTTTGTTTGTTTTCTCTCCTTTTCTTCTTCGTTCCTTCATCGAGCGTTCCCTTCCTCTTCCTCTTCCCTCCTCTGCCATCTTCCCTCCTCTTCCTCTTCCCTCCTCTGCCATCTTCCCTCCTCTTCCCTCCTCTACCATCTTCCCTCCTCTGCCATCTTCCCCCTCTTCCTCTTTCCTCCTCTGCCATCTTCCCTCTTTTGCCATCTTCCCTCCTCTTCCTCTTCCCTCCTCTTCCTCTTCCCTCTTCTACCCTCTTCCCTCGTCTGCCATCTTCCCTCATCTACCTTTTCCTCTTCCCTCCTCTACCCTCTTCCCTCCTCTACCCTCTTTCCTCCTCTACCATCTTCCTTCCTCTACCTTCTTCCCTCCTCTACTCTACCTTCTTCCATCCTCTACCATCTTCCCTCTTCTTCCTCTTCCTCTTCCCTCCTCTACCATCTTCCCTCCTCTACTCTACCTTCTTCCTTCCTCTACCATCTTCGCTCATCTACCTTCTTCCCTCCTCTACTCTACCTTCTTCCCTCCTCTACCTCTTCCCTCCTCTACCTCTTCCCTCCTCTACCTTCTTCCCTCCTCAACCTTCTTCCCTCCTCAACCTTCTTCCCTCCTCTTAGTGCTTTTCGTACGTTCAGCCCGGTGCAGTTACCTAATTCGACTTGTAGTCGTACGCACTGAAACCTGATCATCTAGCCTCCCCAGTGGCTAACTACCCCTATCTCCGCCATGTTTGCCACCGTGCCTTATCACATCGGCCTTGAGTCCACCCGGGATGGAAGGCTGCAAAATGTCCTTTACTCGTTCATTGGGGAAAACGTAATTTCCGTCTTCGACCGGTGCGATGGGCAAATTATCCAGCGAATTAGAAGGACAATGGTGGTGCGGCCGAGGAAATGTGTGTTTATTTGCGCTGCTCTGCTATGCCTGTGTGACTCTTAAAAGGCTTCTGGAATAACAATGGCATTATCACTGGCCCGACGAGAAACTCTCCTCCATTTGCTGGCACCGTTGGAATCTTATTTGGCCTACAGCCAGCGTCAGGACGCGGAGTAAATGGAAATTGAAATTAGCTGTTGCCATCAAATTAAATGCCCCTTGTCAACATGCGCTGCAGTGCGTGCGCTTGGAGTGGCTTCGAAATGGAGGCACGTTACAAACGGAGACTTGAATGGTATTGACACACGAATCCAGGTCCGGATCCTGTTACGACCAAAGCCAATCCATCAAGAATGAATTTGGGAAGGAAATTATTGCATTGGCTTTGCGATTCCAATGGAGGTTTTAAACAAACCTCAACTGGCCCTTTTTTTTCTTCTCTTTTTTTTTTTTTTCTCTTTCTTTTATTCTTTTCTTTGTCTCTCGCCATTCCGGTGGTTGAATGTGTGTGTGTGTTTGTGTGTGTTGGTGTGTGTGTGTGTGTGTGTGTGTGTGTGTGGTGTGTGTGGGTGTGTGTGTTGTGTGGTGTGTGTTGTGTGTGTGTGTGTGTGTGGTGTTTTGTGTGTGGTGTGTGTGTGTGTGTGTGTGGTGTGTGTGTGTGTGTGTGGTGTGTGTGTTGTGTGTGTGTGTGTAGGTGGGAGGAGATGGTGTGTGTGTGTGTGTGTGTGTGTGTGTGTGTGTGTGTGTGTGTGGTGTGTGGTGGTGTGTGTGTGTGTGGTGTGTGTGTGTGTGTGTGTGTGTGTGTGTGTGTGTGTGTGTGTGTGTGTGTGCTGTGGTGGTGAGGAGAGAGAGTGTGTGGTGGTGGGCGTGCGTGCGTGCGTGCTGTGCGTGCGTGTGTGTGTGTGTGTGTGTGTGTGTGTGTGTGTGTGTGTGTGTGTGTGTGTGTGGAGAGAGAGAGAGAGAGAGAGGATGTGTGTGTGTGTGTGTGTGTGTGTGTGTGTGTGTGTGAGAGAGAGAGAGAGAAGAGAGTGCATGTGTGTGTGTGTGTGTGTGTGTGTGTGTGTGTGTGTGTGTGTGTGTGTGTGTGTGTGTGTTCTATTGTGTCTCATCTTATTTTTTAGCACCTGCATAATATATTAAATGCATTATGGTTATAAATTACGTCGCGTGTTGTTGTAATTATTGGTGTTGCTCTAAGATATAATCTTAAACCCGGACAAGGGTCACAATAAATACCGGTTAATACGATGCGGCAGAAGTATTATTTCACTGGATCAAAAGCGACCACAAAGAGGGCAGATTTTTATCAGTTTATTTGGTGCCGTTATTGGAGGTCGGAAGCCTTTCATCTCTCTCCGAGTCCTCTTCCTCTTCCACCCCCCCTCCCCCTCACCCCCCCTCCCCCCACCCCCCACTTTTCTAATTGTATTGCAATTCTCACTGTTTCTTTTCTTTTTTGATTCAACTTTCGCAAAAAAAAAAGAACATTTTTTTTTTTTTTTTTAACGATACGCTACGAAAGTCAGAGAGAAAGCCGACAGAAAAGTCTTTGTCTGAGAACGACCGGAAATGATAGCGCTGGGAAGCGAGCGTCACGTGCCGCGTGATGCATTGTGGGCTGGGTGTTGCGTGGCCAATGACGGCTGGAGGACAGCGGAGTGGGTCGGGAAGCGACACAGTGGCGCTGCCGGTTGACATTCCTCAGGTGAAACAAAGGACGTCGAGGAGCAGCTCGAGAGGCAGGGTTAAAACGGATCGAACTAGACAGCCACCGTCATTTCCCCTCCGCCCCCCCCCCCCCCCCCCCCACCCCCACCCCACCCTCCTTAGGTGAAAATGTTAAATTGAAAGGCATGGGTTGACAGATAGAACAGATAGAATTGTTGTATTTTCACTTCCGTTTACTACTTTTACGCTGCACAGGTTTCATCATTAGACAATTTTCTTCCCCAGTTAGCTGAAAAGGTTAAATTGAAAGGAAGGGGTCGACAGATGGAACAGACGGTATTGTTGTATTTGCAGGTAGAGCAGATATATTTGTTGTATTTACAGATAGAACAGATATATTTATTGTATTTACAGATAGAACAGATGTATTTGTTGTATTTACAGATAGAACAGATATATTTGTTGTATTTACAGATAGAACAGATGTATTTGTTGTATTTACAGATAGAACAGATATATTTGTTGTATTTACAGATAGAACAGATATATTTGTTGTATTTACAGATAGAACAGACATATTTGTTGTATTTACAGATAGAACAGATGTATTTGTTGTATTTACAGATAGAACAGACATATTTGTTGTATTTACAGACAGAACAGACATATTTGTTGTATTTGCAGATAGAACAGATATATTTGTTGTATTTACAGACAGAACAGATATATTTGTTGTATTTACAGACATATTTGTTGTATTTGCAGATAGAACAGATATATTTGTTGTATTTACAGATAGAACAGATGTATTTGTTGTATTTACAGATAGAACAGATGTATTTGTTGTATTTACAGATAGAACAGATATATTTGTTGTATTTACAGATAGAACAGATGTATTTGTTGTATTTACAGGAAGAACAGATGTATTTGTTGTATTTACAGATAGAACAGATATATTTGTTGTATTTACAGATAGAACAGACCTATTTGTTGTATTTACAGATAGAACAGATATATCTGTTGTATTTGCAGATAGAACAGACCTATTTGTTGTAGTTTTACTTCCTGTTAGGCTGCGCAGGTTTCATCATTAAAAAGACAATTGCTCGTCATGCTTGACTTGTAAAATAGTTACTAACTCATAACTAAGTGACCTGCTCGCTTAAAGTCTCAACGTTTAAACTGACAGATCAGGTGGCGATTGGCTCTGTCTTAGTAGTCCGCGCATGGCCTTGCTGATTAATCGTCCCTCCATTATCCTCCGGATCCGGCGGGGGATCGTGACCGCCTCGTCTGCTTTTATTTCCCCTCACTACGAGATGAAAAGCGCGCGAAGGAGTCCACAGATCCTGGGCGGGGTTGTTTGTTTGCCAGATTAAGTCCTGCGCAATCACATCCCGACTGACACATCGGCCCATATGTCCTCATCTGGCAGCGGAGGGTCAGGTCTTTGAAGCTGCGGGGTCTTCCTTTTTCAAGGGGTGTTAAGGTGTCACCAAGCGCTGTCATAAAGATGCCGAAGAGGTTGACAAATTAATTTCCAAAACACCACCAAAGTCACGAACATCGGTCTTGGTAAAGGGGTGGGGCGGGGGGGGGGGGGATAAAAAACCCAACACCAAAGACAAAAAAAAGAAGGTTATTCCAAACAGCAAGATGGAAATCGGAACCGGAGCAGCCACAAAGACGCGACACAAACTCAAAACCCACAGACAAATGGACAGCTCCTGACAATAAAAATCCATTAATCCAAATTGTTTGATTATTTTCCTCCCGGCTTCGACGGCGACTTCAAAGGGACGGTGGTGACAGAGACAGACGACCAGGCACCGTCGCGACTCCTATCGGGGGTGACGTCACATGTCGTTTTTCACTCTCCGTTTCGGAAGAGTTCTTTGTTTTACCCGTCCAACGCCTCGCCGCCCGCCCTGGCATCGGTAGTTATCTAATCCGGGCACAAAACGCGCTAATTATGAGTGCGGGTCCCAGCGAATTGCATGTTGGCAACATCAAAGGAAGCGAGGCCGCCTGAGAGAGAGAGGGGGGAATCGGAGTGAATCTCAGACAGCGGAAGCCGGAGGAACTCGGATCAGGAATCTTGGACGACACAGGCACGCTTCCTTCCGACCTCATGAACTATAACTCCCCCCACCCCTCCTCCTCCCACCCTCATCCCCACCCCCACTCCCCGTCCCATCCCCCTACCCCCATCTTCACCCTTACCCCAGCCCCACCCGTTACTCGGCTCCGTACCCCAAAATCTTCTTTTTTTTCCCCCGCTTCTTTTTCTGCTTCTTCTTTTCCCCCGTTTTTATCGCCACTACTCTCTCTCTCTCTCTCTCTCTCTCTCTCTCTCTCTCTCTCTCTCTCTCTCTCTCTCTCTCTGTTTCAAAAGTTCTTGATGATGAGGTTGTTACAATGTAAACATGTTTGTTACGCAAAAATTATAGTCCCCTCTGTTGTGTACCCAGAGCTGACAGATGTTTTCCTCTCTCTCTCTCTCTCTCTCTCTCTCTCTCTCTCTCTCTCTCTCCTCTCTCTCTCATTTTTAAAATCCAAACGCACGCGCGCGCGCACACACACACACACACACACACACACACACACACACACACACACACACACACACACACACACACACACACACACACACACATACGCTCACACGTATCTGAGGGCAATAGAACAGAGCAAAATGTGTTGTTTTTTCGACCCTTGCGTTCAACCCATTGAGTGCCGATCGAATACCGAAAAATTCTGTCTGGAAGCTCATCCTGAGTGCCGGCCCGGATAATTTCGTTCCCCAGAATCAGCACCGCCCCACAATTTTCTCAGCCGAAAATCTTTAAACTCGTCACGGTTCGTGGCGCCGTCTCGCTCCTTTTTCCGTCACCAGAGCGAGTTTTGTCCCCTGATTGTCCCCTGATAAATCACCTCCCTTTGCCCGTGGCTGTCCTTGGCTTCCCGTCCCTAATAAGCCTCATGGTTTCTGTGGATGTAAAGCAACACTGAATCAAAACTGTCAGATGTTGACGGTTTGTTGTTGTTTTTTTCAAGCAGGGGGATGGAAGTGCGGGTACAGTCGAATAAAAATGAACGAATAATCCTAACACTTAACAAACTGCGTGATTTGATTTGGATTGAACCGCAAGCAGAATGTGATAAACATCCTATCAAAGGACACAGTCACTCATTCAGAATCACATGCGACATGTGCGCATTGAGTCTGCTCCAGAGCAGAGAACAGCGCTATATAAAAGCTATGAATAATAATAAGAAGAAGAAGAAGAAGAAACGGCAACGCGGAATTGGAATCAAGCTGAGAGACTGCGGGAAAATATAATTATTTGACACATCTTTCAGTAGTTTCATCCCTCTAACATCAAAGCGGCAGTGCGAAGTTTGCCTTTTTTCTTATGCACACATCTGTGTTAGACCTGAGACATATAATTATATGAATATATTCGGACTGGAGTATTTCGCTTGCGGGTAGTCTGATAAACCCTACTTATCGGATTGGCGTAAAAGTCGGACGTATTTTATATTCATGACACTGGTAGTTGTAAAAACTGTGTGCATAAATGCCACATAGAGATGTAGGAAAAGAGTAAAGAAAAAGAAAAAACTACCGAAAGTATTCTCTTGCAGCTGTGAAAGTGAGGCATTTCAGCTTTTAACATTCCAGTCGAGTACGGTAACATTTTTCATTTGACAAACAACAGAGAAAGGTAGCCAAGCCAATCTATTTACATTGCAACAAATGTGCTCAGCGCGAGCATATACTGTGGCGATAATAATCATAATATTAATAATATTATTATTAATAATAATACAGCTCTTCTCAAGTGTAGGAACAGGTTATGATCGATATCAGTTCAGTAGCATTTACAGGCTGTTATATTACTTCCGCTCAGTAACAACATTAGAAGTTTTGCACATAAATCACCGGTCATCATTTTCACACAGCTTTTCGGATTTCTGCCATCCTTACAGAAGGTTCGGTTCGGTTGTGTTGCTTAATGTCCTCAGATGTCAGTTGACATATTAGGGACAAGCTGAGACCAATGCCGAAGCATGGTTCAGTATAGCTTTACGTCCACGGAAGCCAGAAGGCTCGTTAGGACGGACAGCCCAGGACGGCCACATCGACTCTCACACAGCTCTTGAACTATGATCCGTACAAAAAGTAAACATGGTGCTTAACGTCCACAGAAACCATGAGGCTTATTAGGGACGGGGAGAAGGGGGGATGGGGTTTGGAGGTTGGGGAAGAGGGAGATGATATTCCTGTCGCCACACTGTCACCACCAGAATGATTCCTGCATTAAGATGGGCAGCGATGAGAGCCATTTAATGTTTCAGTAGGAAGTGACGGACAAAGTCACAGGACAGTGTCCACACTGAGCCACAACCATTTTGAAGAGAAAGGAGAGCCGAAGCGGTATCAAACCGAGGTCCTTCCGCTTACCAGCCTAACGCCTTACCGCTAGGCCAAACCGGCTCACAAATCCTTACAGAACCCACATGTCTAGACTTTATAGCACGGAAAAAATGTCCTCACAGGCCCACCCGCGTTTCCCTGCAGTCCGGCAATCCGGGGTACGTAGATCAGAAGAACTTAAATCTGCACTGAAAGGAGCCTAAGAAGATAACACCCTTTTTGGGGGTCGGGGTGGGAGTCAACAGTGTGCTCCGATACATGAGGCCCTACCTTCCGAAATGAGTGGCACTAACACTTTTTGTCATTGTGAGATATTTATATCACATAAAGAGCCCAAAAGTTTCTTTAAAATGATGCAGAATGATCAGATTGGTTCATTGGTCTTGTTATTATCACAATTTGAAATCGCAACCACCACAGTATTTCATTGTGAGAATTCGACAAACAAAGTTTTCATTATGCAGTCCTCAGCAACAGGCAGGTGACCGCTTATTTTTAAGTGTACATAAGGTGTATACTTTCTGATGCAAAAAAGACTGGGCAATCTGATTTTGCTGAAAATTCAAATCTAAAAATAAATATTAAAAAATGCAAGCTTCCTTCGAAAATAAGCCGCAATGAGAAAGTGAACTAGTATCCGTCCGACTCGTTTTGAAAGGCAGGGTCATATATTGTCCTCGTCCGTGATTCTTTTCCCTCTGGATTCATCCTGAGATGATGCTGTCGTGAGGAGACCCCGTGTGGCTGACAGGACCTTATATCAAAGAACTAACTGACCCCTGTGCCGTTGACCGACACGACGACACAGTTCACTTACAAATTTCTAGACTCGGTGTGTAGGTAAGTCTTATTCGACGTAGGCTGCATCTCCTGAGAAAGAAAAAAAAAAAAGGAACTTTACCGCTGAGTTTTTAGAAACTTCTTTCGGTCTCAGTTCTCTTCATCTCTTTCGTCTCACTTCCATTTTGTCCTTCTTTCAAGCCGGAAGGAAGAAACAACTGAAACAAATTTGACTGCCAGAGTTCTCAAACAAGGAGAACATTTTCGAATTTCATTCATATTATCGTTTGTTAGTATATTATAAATTTTTGTTAGTATATTATCAATTTGTTGCTTCAAACGGGTGTTTTCACTGACAAACTGCATATGTTTTTGTACTGTTCACTAAATTTAAAATAAGCGTTCTTCTTAACCTTTTTTGTGTTTCGAAAGGAAGAGAGTTTCAGCATGGCCTCGACCACTGTCCGGTTTACTTCGGCTTTCCTGCTCCTCGTTGTCGTTGGTGTTGCCAAGGCCGAAGGTGGCGGTGACCGCAGCAGGCTCCAGAAGCGAGCAGTCACGACACAGGCCTCTCTGGAAACAGTGGTGGAGACGCTGTCTGAAAAGGTGCAGTCGCTGCAAGCAGACTTGATGTCCATCAACGATGAACTGCAGGACAAGCTGATTCACCAGAGCCAAAAGAGGCACGAACTGGAAGCTCGGGTTGGTTCTTCTTCTTCTTCTTCTCCTTCTTCTTCTTCTTCTTCTTCTTCTTCTTCTTCTTCTTCTTCTTCTTCCCTTTTTCTTTTTTTTCTTTTTCTTCTTCTTTTCTTTTGTTCTTTCCTTCTTTCATCTACTTATTCTCACTATACTCCTTTCTCTCTCAAAGCACTGATCTCGGGTTGGTTCTTCTTCGTCTTCTTCTTCTTCTTCTTCTTCTTCTTCTTCTTCTTCTTTTTCTTCCCTTTTTTTCTTTTTTTTCTTTTTCTTCTTCTTTTCTTTTGTATATCTTCTTCCTCTTCTTCTTTTTCTCTTCTTCTTCTCCTTATATTTTCTCTTCTTCTTCTTCTTCTTCTTCTTCTTCTTCTTCTTCTTTCTTCTTCTTCTTTCTTCTTCTTCTGTCGTTCTTACCTATTCCTCTTCTTTTTCTTCTTCTGTCCTTCTTCTTATCTTTTCTTTTCTTCTTCATAATCTTCTTCATTTTGTTCCAGCTAAGTCGTCGTGTGCATTCTTAGTGCAGCGTCTTATACAAACACTACATACTATTTCAATAATAGGTATAAAAAAAAGTCTTCATCTTCTTCGGTCATCAGTCGTCTTCTTCACTATCTACTTCGTCATTGCCATTGTGCTCACAGCTTCCTCTTGTGTTTTAGTGCATGTTTTCATAGGTTTACTGCTTGTCGTCGTTTATTCAGATATGCCCACCCTGCTTCTTCTTCTTTTGCTGCCATCTGTACTGCTACTAACAGGGCCTACAACTACTACGACGAAGACTGCTGCTGCTACTAATACTGCTGCTGTTGCTGCTGCTTCTCCTCCTCCTCCTCCTATTGCTACTACTACTACTACTATAAATACTTCTACTTGGTAATAGCATTAAACAAGCTAAGCTACTACTACTGCTGCTGCTGCTGCTGCTACTACTACTACTACTACTACTACTACTACTACTACTACTACTACTACTACCACCACCATCACCACCAATACCCGCAATCAAAAAAAAAAAGAAGAGTATGGCATAAGACAGATCGTTGTAATTGTAAAAAAAAGTAAATGTGTATTTTCTTACAGGCGTTTTCCTTCCCAACAGGTAAACAGCCTAGAAAATGCTTCAGGTAACTCTCTCTCTCTCTCTCTCTCTCTCTCTCTCTCTCTCTCTCTCTCTCTCTCTCTCTCTCTCTCTCTCTCTCTCTCTCTCTCTCTCTCCAGCAGTAAGCTATTTTTTGTGTGTACATTTTTCACGTGACGTAGCAATGTCATCAGCAATGAACTTTTTAATTGATTTTTGTTTTTTTATTTGTTTTTATTTATTTCGACGTCACACAATAAAGACACCTGCTGTGAGCTTTCTCTTGTACCTTATAATTTTCACACAGTAAAGACACACACTGTGAGCATTCTTCTGTACCATATTTTTTTCACATGTCGACACAGCAATTCCACCGGAAGTCTACTTTTTATATATATCTCTTTTTCACAAGGCAACGAATTTTTGTTGTTAACGATGTGTGTGTGTTGTGTGTGTGTGTGTGTGTGTGTGTGTGTGTGTGTGTGTGTGTGTGTGTGTGCGTGTGTGTGTGTTCGCGTGCGCTGTAGACTGTGTTGTGTCCGCAATAGTGGTCCAGGTTTTTACCTGTGATATAATAGTGACTTGTGCTTTGAACTGGTGTAAAAGAATTTTAAATGTGTGTCTCGTCCTGGAGTGACCTTATCCTGTTGCCGGGACGTTAAAATCCAACAACAACAAAACCCACAAACTTCGTCTTGTTTTTCTTTTTATTACTGTCATCGTAGTTGTTGCTGCAGTCTGTTTGTTTGGTTTTTGTGTGTGTGTGTGTGGGGGGGGGTGTATGTGTGTGTGCGTGCGTGTTGTTGTTGTTGTTGTGGTGGTGGTGGTGGTGGTGGTTCTTTGTTTTTGTTTTTTTAAACATTCTTCCACGTATTTTCCCACAGCAAGTACACCTGCTGTGAGCTTTTTCGCCAAGTACACCCCAGACCTGTTCGCCGACGCCCTCAACGCCAGCGCCGCCCTTGTGGTGAACACGTTGGTGAGCAACGAGGGTCATGCGTATGACAACCACAGCGGGGTCTTCACTGCACCTTTAAGCGGAACCTACGCCTTCTTCCTCACAGACGCGGCCAGCGTCAACCACGCCACAGTCATGCAGGTGATTAGTTCCTTCCAGTCTTTTTATTTCATGTTTAACGCCCGTTCAACCGTGCAGGTCTGTCAGTTGTTGTTGTTGTTTGTGGTTTGTGGTTTTTTTGTTGTTGTTGTTGTTGTTGGTGGTGGTGGTGGTGTGTGTGTGTGTGTGTGTGTGTGGTGTTTGCTTGTTTGTTTGTTTGTTTTTGTTTGGGGATTTTCTTGTTGTTGTTGCTTTGTCGATGTTGTTGTTGTTTTGTTGTTGTTGTTGTTGTTGTTTTGTTGTTGTTGTTGTTGTTGTTGTGTGTGTGTGTGTGTGTGTGTGTGTGTGTGTGTGTGTGTGTGTGTGTGTGTGTGTGTGTTCATTAGAAGGAAAAGAAAGCGTGCATTTTCTTACGTGTGTTTTTCTTCCCAACAGGTAAACAGCCTAGAAAATGCTTCATGTATCCATTGTTATGGCACACGTGATTCCATAATAATAATAATAATAATAATGGTACACTTACAAAGCGCCTAATAACATTCATAGAGGCTAGGTGTGTACACAATTATATCATTTTTCTCCAGTGAGAAATCCACACACACACGCTCTCGCGCTCACACACACACACACACAACACACACACACACACACACACACACACACACACACACACACACACACACACACACACACTGTGACCTGCGTTGTCAGCTGGATAATTTTAAAAAAACCTGCATATCCCTGTGTCCTGTGTTGTCAACTGGATAATTTATAAAAAAAACTGCATATATCTGTGTCCTGTGTTGTCAACTGGATAATTTAAAAAAAAACTGCATATCTCTGTGTCCTGTGTTGTCAACTGGATAATTTAAAAAAAAAACTGCATATCTCTGTGTCCTGTGTTGTCAGCTGAATTAAAAAAAATTATCTCCATATATCTGTATCCTTTGTTGTCAGATAGATTAAAAAAGAAACTGCATATCTCTGTGTCCTGTGTTGTCAGCTGAAGAATTGTTTGTTTTTTTAAACCTGCATATATGTGTCCTGTGTTGTCAGCTGGATAATTAAAAAAACTGCATATCTCTGTGTCCTGTGTTGTCAGTTGGATAATTAAAAAACTGCATATCTCTCTGTCCTGTGTTGTCAGCTGGATAATTAAAAAACTGCATATCTCTCTGACCTGTGTTATCTGCTGGATAATTTAAAAAAACTGCATATCTGTGTGTCCTGTGTTGTCAGGTGGATAATTATAAAAAAAACTGCATATCTCTCTGTCCTGTGTTGTCACCTGGATAATTTTTAAAAAACTTCATATCTCTGTGTCCTGTGTTGTCAGCTGGATTTTTAAAAAAAATGCATATCTCTGTGTCCTGTGTTGTCAGCTGGATAAAAAAAAAAATGCATATCTCTGTGTCCTGTGTTTTCAGCTGGATAATTAAAAAAATCCTTTGTTGTTAAAAAGATTTTTTTAAATTAGAACTGCGTATCTTTGTGTCCTGTGTTGTCAGCTGGATAAAAAAAAAATCTGCATATCTGTGTCCTGTGTTGTCTCCTGGATAATTTTTTAAAAACTGCATCTCTATGCCCATTTTTTTCTTCTTCTTTTTTCAGCTAGATAAATAAAATTAAAAAAACTGTATATCTCTGTATCCAGTTTTGTCAGCTAGATAAATAAAATAAAATTAAATTAAAAACTGTATATCTCTGTGTCCAGTTTTGTCAGCTAGATAAATAAAAATAAAATAAAATAAAACTATATCTCTGTGTCCAGTTTTGTCAGCTAGATAAATTTTAAACCATTTTTTTATATCTCTGTGTCCAGTTTGGTCAGCTGGATAAAAAAAAAAATGCATATATATCTCTGTGTCCTGTGATGTCAGCGGGATAAAAAAAAATGCATTTCTCTGTGTCCTGTGTTGTCAGCTGGATAAAAAAAAAACTGCATTGCTCTGTGTCCTGTGTTGTCAGCTGGATAAAAATAAAATAAAAAAATCTCTGTGTCCTGTGTTGTCAGCTGGATTTAAAAAAAAAAAAAACTGCATTGCTCTGTGTCCTGTGTTGTCAGCTGGATAAATAAAAAAAATACATTTCTCTGTGTCCTGTGTTGTCAGCTGGATAAAAAACAAACAAAACAAAACTGCATATCTCTGTGTCCTGTGTCGTCAGCTGGACCTGGTGGTGGACCCGGGTCACGAGGTGGCGTGCTCGGCCAGGACGAGCAGCCTGCAGGGGGGCAGCCCGGCCTCGGGCAGCTGTCAGGCAGTGCTGGGGCTGCGGGCTGGCCAGACCGTCTGGCTCCGGAACCTGTGGCAGGATGCCAAGTACTGGGGCGGACTCACCACCTTCAGCGGTGTGCTGCTGCATGTCCGTTAGGTCCGGAAGGCAGGGAGGGCAGAGGAGGATGACCGTTTTTGAGGGGGTAGGGTCTGGGGGTGGGAGGGGGGGGGGTAGTGGGGCGGCGTCACCACCTTCAGCGGTGTGCTGTGCATTCCGTTAGGTCCGGAAGCAGGGAGGGCAGAGGAGGATGACCGTTTTTGAGGGGGTAGGGTGTGGGGGTGGGGGGGGGGGGGTGGGGGGGGTGTATTATTATTGTGATGCTTGACGTCCAGATACCGCGGCAGACTCACCACCTTCAGCGGTGTGCTGCTGCATCTCCGTTAGGTCCGGAAAGCAGGGAGGGTGGGCAGAGGAGGACGACCGTTTTGGGGGGTAGGGGTGAAGGGAGGGGGTATTATTATTATTATTGTGTTGCTTAACGTCCAGATACTGGGGCGGACTCGCCATCTTTAGGGTGTGCTGCTGCATCTCCGTTAAAACCGGAAAGCTGTTGTGTTTTTTTGCGTGTGTTATTTTTATTTTTTTTAATTTTTTTTTATTTTTTTTGAGGAGGGATATTATTACTGTGATACTTAACGTCCAGATACTGGGGCGGATTCGCCATCTTAGCGGTGTAAGGTGAGTGCGAGTCTCCCTCTTCCTCCACCTCCTGATATCTCGGTCCCCGCCAGCACCTCTTCGTAGACAACTGGGTGTTAAACAAGTTTAACTAACCAACCAAACGTCAGAACTCAGGAGCTGTGTGAAAGTCGAGGTGGCCGTCTTGGGCTCCCGTCCTTAATAAGCCTACAGTTTCTGTGGACGTAAAGCAACACTTCAACGTCAACAAACAAACGTCCGTTTGTCAGCTGACCTCCATCATCCCCGAGCGACGTGACAGTGAGAAATTTGTCAGTTTACTCGTTGTTATCGATTCCGACCCGAGTGCATGACAGTGAGAACTCTGCCAGTTCATATTCTGCCATCCTCCCAAACAGAATTAGCCGAAAGGGTGTCAGATTGACTGTTACGAAACACAAATGACCGATAGCGCTGTAAAACAAGATCCAAAAACATGAAAGGTTAAACTGAACGCCATTTATTATGACGAAACACAACATAGGAATTTTCGGTAGGTTCCCTTTTTCGAGCCACAAAACAACACTTAAACAACAGTAAAACGGTGAAAAATGAGATGTAGGACACTTGCCTGGTTTTGATTGAGCAGTTCTGTTTTGCTGTTTGGGTGTCCGGTACTTGAAGAATGTCCACCGTCAATTCATTGTCTGCATACGTACACACGGGCTAAACGTGCCGATGGACATTTATGTCCTTCCTAAAGATCAGCCAACGTTGCCAAGTGTGTGTGTGTGGGGGGGGGAGGGTCTTCTTCTTCTTCTTCTTCTTCTTCTTCTTTAGGGGTGGTTGTGGTGGAGGTGTTTGTTGGTTGATTGTTTTGCTTGTTCTTGTGGTTGTGTTGTTGTTTTATTGTTGTTGTTGTTGTTTTGGTGTTTTTTATTTTGTTTTTGTTTTTGGTGGGTGGGTTGCTTTTGTTTGGTTTTATGGGTTCCTCGGGGGTGTGTATGTTGTTGTTGTTTAGTTTTTTGTTTTGTTTTGTTTTTTGCTGTGTTTTTCGTTTTGTTTGTTTTGGGGTTTTTGTGTGTGTGTTTGTTGTTGTTGTTGTTGTTGTTTTTGGGGGGCAGCAGGGGGAGGGGAGGGAGACGTGCATGGAAAGATAAGACAGATCGCAGCATTGACCTTGTACTGGTCTGTTCCTCCTGCATCCCGGCCCATGACCATGCGGGCACGGCTGCTGTACCGAGAATTATGGAGCAAACAGCCCAGGCTGTCGATGTATTCCTCCACTTCACGCTGCTGTGTCCCCGTGTGCATGAGGTGGGCGTATCCGTTACAATTTTGTTCATCAATTTACGACATGAGTGCGTTGCATTTTTCTTACGAATTTTCATCGATTTCAGCACTTCAAGTAACCCAGTATGTCATTAAAATATTTCAAAATAATGAAATTGTTTTGGTAATCAATAGACAGGCGTGCGTGCATATCCGTACTGATGCTTTTGAATTGAGGCTGTCCGTTCATGTATGTCCGACTGCCGTGTGTGCGTGTGTGTGTGTGTGTGTGTGTGTGTGTGTGTGTGTGTGTGTGAGTGAATGAGTGTGTGTGTGTGTGTATGCATCTCTCTCTCTCTCTCTCTCTCTCTCTCTCTCTCTCTCTCTCTCTCTCTCTCTCTCTCTCTCTCTCTCTCTCACACACACACACACACACACACACACACACACTCGTATGGGAGATTTCGGTAAACAGATGCGCCAAGTACAGAGGCAAGTAAGTAAGTAAACATGGGGCTTAACGTCCACAGAAACCATACGAGTTATTAGGGACGAGGAGAAGGGGGAGGGGGGGGGGTATGGAGGTGGGAGAAAAGGGAATTATATACCTATCGCTACACTGTCACCACCAAAATGACTCCTGCAGTAAGGTGGGCACCGATGATAGCCATTTTAATGTTACATAACCGTGAGGGACAAAGTCATAAGACCGTGTCCACAAACCACAATTTTTGAAGAGAAAGGAGAGCCGAAGCGGATTCGAACCGAGGTCCCTCTGCTTACCAGCCTAACGCCTTACCGCTAGGCCAAACCGGCTCACGTAAAGAGGCGCCCCTACGATGGCGTAAATAGTTACGGCAGGGCCTGGAGGATGGGTATAGGAGAGAAAGCGATGCGTGGAGTCGAGCTCCAGGCACCGTTTTACGACATCCTTCCTCCAACCACTGCCGTAACTGATTACGCCATAGGTCTCGAAAACTGTCAGCTAACGGACAGTTTTTCGTTGATGCTCAAATGGCAGTACTTTTCAAACAGTCAACTGAAATTATATCAGGCGTATCTTTTATAACCGCCCAAGTTGTTTACGACAGCATAAATAAAACCAAAAATCGTTTGATAGAGACAAAACGCTTTTCTTTTTCTTTTTTCTACCCGGAGCGGACGCGCCCCATGTTCACGTGCGTGCCTGGACGCTGTGTCGCTTCCACAGTCTTATGAGTACGTTTCGGAGGGCGCTCCACAGTCTTATCAGTATCCAAACCTTTCGGAGGGAGCTGACCGCGTCGCTGGACAGCTGTGCGGAAATAAAGAGTGCCCCTTCAGTGGCGTAACCACTTCTGGCAGAGTTTGGAAGAACTTGCCAGAAAGCGACGCTCGAAGTGCTTTCCGGCACCTTCCTCCAAACTCTGCCAGATTTGGTTACGCCACTGAAGGGGCACTCTTTATCTCCGCGCAGCTGTCCACCGACGCGGTCAGCTCCCTCCGAAAGGTTTGGATACTGATAAGACTGTGGAAGCAACAGGGCACCCAAGCACGCATGTAAACATGAGACGCATCCACCCCGGGTAAAAAAGAAAAGATTTCCGTCTCGATTCAAACGATTTTGGTCTTATTTGAGCTGGCGTTGTTATAAAACAAACATCCGATATAATCTGAGTTGTTTGTAACAAACTTACTACTGTTTGAGCACCAACGAAAAACTGCTCGTTAGCTG
>JABMCL010000348.1:615000-617500 GCA_018857735.1 Alviniconcha marisindica
CCGATCTCACACATACCCGTATCGATTCCCCTGTGTCAGTTCCCCGTTCGACAGTTCTAAATTGAGCGTCATTCAAGGACGAGCGTGAGACGCACGTGCAGCTCGGCCTGTGGAGTTCGGAGTTGCCCAGACAACCCGAGCTGAAAAGCCCGTGTCTCCCTCTGCCTGCAGTGTCAGAGTCTTATCAGCTTTCGTCGTCTTCTTGGGCGACGGTTCACCCATTAGGGTAACCCCACAAACTGTCTTTGTGTTGATGTATTGATTGGGGTGTTATCCGGTTTCGTTTGACGTGTGTGTGTGTGTGTGTGTGTGTGTGTGTGTGTGTGAGAGAGAGAGAGAGAGAGAGAGGTGTGTGTGTGTGTGTGTGTGTGTGTGTGTGTGTGTGTGTGAGAGATGGAGGTGTGATGTGGATGTGTGTGTGTGTGTGTGTGTGTGTGTGTGTGTGTGTGTGTGTGTGTGTGGGAGAGAGAGGAGGAAGAGAGAGATATGCGTGCGTATGTGTGTGTGTGTGTGTGTGTGTGTGTGTGTGTGTGTGTTGTGTGTGTGTGTGTGTGTGTTTATCCGTGTCGTGGTTCTTCTCTGTCTCTCTCTGTCTCTCTGTGTCTCTCTGTCTTCTTCTGTCTCTGTCTCGTCTCTGTCTCTCTCTCTCTCTCTCTCTCTCTCTCTCTCTCTCTCTCTCTCTCTCTCTCTCTCTCTCTCTCTCTCTCTCTCTCACACACACACACACACACACACACACACACACACACACACACACACACACACACACTAAATTGTTTGACTAAAATGAAAGCAGAGCGCAAAGTCCTTGACAGACCAAAACGGCAAGTACACAGCAGCCAATGATTTATGTTCGTGAGTATAGCTCGCTTCTGCTGCTGTCTTTACTTTCCCGTTTCTGTTGTTCCTTACTTTCACAACCGGAAGTATAAATAAGATATATACCCGACCGTGACTTTGATAATGAGTACCTGATTATTGCGATAATCACAGACTGTCCCTGTTCATCGTCGTTTCAATATACGTTAATGTTTGTCTTCGCATCTGTGTCATAGTGCGCCATTTATAAATACGTTCTCACAACCGATGTGGACAGAATGTCTTTTTCACTGAGATACTTCAGAAAATGCCCCCCACCCCTGCCCCAGCCTCCTACCTCCCCAGCTCCCCCGCCGACTCCACTGATTTAAATTAATCGTGACTTATTTCCATCAGACTAGCTCCGCTGAATGCAAATTCATACCCTACCCCCACTTCATCACTGATAGCCTTATCCAGCTTCCCGCATCCCTACCACCACCACCACTACCCCATCAGCCCACCCTCCCCCTCCTCCCCAAACACCACATCTCCAAAGCTCACAACTACAGAGCACCCGCTGAAGTACAAAAAAAAAAAAAATCAAAAACAACGTTACAGACAAATTCCCTTTTTGACCTGGATGGGCAGCCGTAGTTTTATTGCACGTGCTCGCCGGAGTGGCGGTGCCAGCAGGGGGCTGTGCGTGCAGGTGTCTCGCCTCGAATCGATCTGCTCTCGAAACAAAGAGCAAAACTTCTCACCCCGTCCCGTCTTTGCTGTCCGCTGAAACACAAAGTCAAAACCACCATTGTATTCTTCCGTTTTCCCCCGAGTTCAGCTAATGATCAATCGGTCGTAACCTTGTTTGTGTGTGGGTTATTTTATTTGATATCTTCAAATTATGTTATCGTTACGAGCGTAAATTATTAACACTTGCACGCCAGAGTTCCGAACCTTCGTTCTATATACGCACGTCAATGACTCGGATGTATGCCAGCCAGAAGCATGTGTCTACTTCACTCATTGACGTCGCGGACAAAATGTTGTGTCTGCCTGAAATCACTATAACCCGTCTTATTTACGTGAAAGGTAAAGGTCGTGCCTGCCCGAGATCCCTATGTCCCTTGTGTTTACGTGATAGGCACAAGAACAAGGTTGTGTCAGCCTGAACGCTATATCTCCCGTCTTATTTATAGGCTTATGTCAAAGACACGATGTTCTGCCTGCCAGAATTCTGTATCTCTTTTGTCTGTACGTCGAAGACACAAGGTTGTGTCGGTCTGAATACTATATCTCCCGTAAAATTTATAAGCCAGTTACACAGGGTTTGTGTCTGACTGAATTCTGGATCTTACTTGTCGTTACGTCAAAGACATATGGTTGTGTCGGTCTGAATACTATATCTCCCCTTATTATTTACACGCCTGTGACGCAAGGTTCGTGCCTGTCTGAATTCTTGATCTCCCTTTGTCCTGACTTCAAAGACACAAGTTTGTGACGGCCTGAATACTATATCTCCCCTATTATTTATTATTATGCCAATGCACGACACAAGGTTCGTGCCTGCCAGAATTCTGAATCTCCCTTGTCATGACGTCAAAGAGACAAGGTTGTGTCGGCCTGAATTTCGTATCTTTCTTTTTATATACATCAAAGATACAGTGTCACGCCTGCTTGAATGTATTCCGAATGCCTTTGT
>JABMCL010000348.1:622500-625000 GCA_018857735.1 Alviniconcha marisindica
GCTATCAAACACCTCATTGCAGCAATGGGACTAATTTACACTAAATGCTGCCAGCCAAAATATGCATTCCCGCAATGGGTCAACAATTTACACTGAATCCACTGCCAGCCAAAAACCTGATTCCGAAAATGGGCCAACAATTTAAACTGAATGTGCTGCCATCAAAAACCTCATTGCAGCAACGGGACTAATTTACATTGAATCTAATGCCAGCTAAAAACTTCATCTTTGCAATGGGCCCACAATTTACTCTGAATCTATTGTCAGCCCGCAATGGGCCCACAATTTACACTGAATCTGTTGCCATCAAAAACCTCATTGCAGAAATGGGCCAACAATTTACACTGAATGCTGCCAACCCAAAACCTCATCCTTGCAATGGGCCAACAATTTACACTGAAGGTTGCCAGCCATAAACCTCATCCTTGCAATGGGCCCACAATTTACACTGAATGCTGCCAACCCAAAACCTCATCCTTGCAATGGGCCCACAATTTACACTGAACGCTGCCAGCCAAAAACCTCATCCTTGCAATGGGCCAACAATTTACACTGAATCTGCCAGCCCCGCAATGGGCCAACAATTTACACTGAACGCTGCCATAAAATCCTCCTTGCAATGAGCGAACAGTTTACACTGAATCCGCTATCATCTAAAAACCTCATCCTTGCAACGGGCCAGCAATTTACAGTGAATCTGCTGCCAGCTAAAAACCTCATCGTGGCAATGGGCCCACAAATTTACACTGAACGCTGCCAGCCATAAACCTCATCTTTGCAATGGGTCAACAATTTACACTGAATTCTGCCAGCCATAAACCTCATCCTTGCAATGGCCCCAACAGTTTACACTGAATGCTGCCAGCTAAAAACCTCATCCTTGCAATGAGCGAACAGTTTACACTGAATCCGCTATCATCTAAAAACATCATCCTTGCAACGGGCCAGCAATTTACACTGAATCCGCTGCCAGCTAAAAACCTCATCCTTGCAATGGGCCAACAGTTTACACGGAGGCCCAGTAGCTGTGTTGGGCACTCGGTCAATCGTGCCTGCGCACTCTGCTCCAGGCGTTAACTCAGATTTGTGGTCCGAGTGGGCGCTAATCACTAACCAATTAATTGGCCTCGGACACTTTCTGATTAATTACCATTAGGGCCTCGCTCTTTGCCCGCGAGTCTCACGCCCCGAGCCCCTCCTTCCCAGTCTCCGCTCTCCACCATCACCACCACCACCCTCCTCTCCTCTCCCCCTCCCCCTCCCCCTCCCTCTTTCCTTCATCTCGCCCTTTTTGTGCCCACCTCCCTCAGGGGTTAAGCGCTGGACCGTAGGACTTGCGGCAGTGAGAGATAACGTGATGGATGGTGACTTTTCTGGCGTCTGTGCTTAGGACAGTGCTAGAATCGCTGATTGCTGTCCGGTGGACATGGCACTGGTGACCACAGTCGTGAAAGGACACGGTAGGGGTGACCACAGTCGTAAAAGGACACTGGAGTGGTAACCACAGTCGTAAAAGGACACTGTAGTGGTGACCACGGTCGTAAAAGGACTCGGGATTGGTGACCAAGGTCGTAAAAAAGGACATGGTAGTGGTGACCACAGTCGTAAAAGGACAAGGGACTGGTGACCACAGTCGTAAAAGGACACGGGACTGGTGACCACAGTCGTAAAAGGACACGGGACTGGTGACCCCAGTCGTAAGAGCACACGGGACTGGTGACCACAGTCACAAAAGGACACGGGACTGGTGATCACAGTCGTGACCACAGCCATCCCTTAAAAGGACATGGCAGTGGTGACCACAGTCGTAAAAGGACAAGGCAGTCGTGACCACAGTCGTAAAGGGACAAGGCAGTGGTGACCACAGTCGTAAGAGCACACGGGACTGGTGACCACAGTCACAAAAGGACATGGCAGTGGTGACTATAGTCGTAAAAGGACATGGCAGTGGTGACCACAGTCGTAAAAGGACATGGCAGTGGTGACCACAGTCGTAAAAGGACATGGCGGTGGTGACCACAGTCGTAAAGGGACATGGCAGTGGTGACCACAGTCGTAAAAGGACATGGCAGTGGTGACCACAGTCGTAAAAGGACATGGCATTTGGTGACCACAGTCGTAAAAGGACATGGGAATGGTGACCACGGTCGTAAGAGCACACGAGACCGGTGACCACAGTCACAAAAGGACACGGGACTGGTGGCCACAGTCGTGACCACGGCCATCCCTTAAAAGGACATGGCAGTGGTGACCACAGTCGTAAAAGGACATGGCAGTGGTGACCACAGTCACAAAAGGACACGGGACTGGTGACCACAGTCGTGAAACGGTGGCACCTACTTCGCGACTGACCTACCCTTGTTGCGTACCGCCTCTTTCCTTCCTACAACCCTTCCTGTCTACATCAACCTCCCCCCCCCCCCCCCCCCCCCCCCCCCCCGCCCCGTCTCCCCCAACCACCCACCTCCCCTTCTTCCACCTGGCACTGTCTCTTGGTAAT
>JABMCL010000348.1:632500-817500 GCA_018857735.1 Alviniconcha marisindica
GGATATATGTGTGTGAGGCTGCTGAGGTTCTTGTGGTTTCTGGTATTTAGTGGACAATGGGAGTGGAAGGGCTGTAGGGCTGTGTGTGGACAGGTGATGCCACGTGCAGCTGGGAGTTATTTTATATTTTCTTTTCATTCTCCATCAATGCCTTCATCACTCGAAAAACAACAACTGATTAATATCAGTCATGACAGGCAGAATATAGCCGATAGAATTCCGTGTGTGTGTGTGTGTGTGTGTGTGTGTGTGTGTGTGTGTGTGTGTGTGTGTGTGTGTGTGTGTGTGTGTGTGTGTGTGTGTGTGTGTGTGTGAGAGAGAGAGAGAGAGAGAGACGGAGAGAGAGAGAGAGAGAGAGAGAGAGAGTGGTTGTGTGTTAATGTGTCAATGTGTGTACCAGTCTCTGGCTGTGTGTGTGTGTGTGTGTGTGTGTGTGTGTGTGTGTGTGTGTGTGTGTGTGTGTGTGTGTCTGTCTGTCTGTCTGTCTGTCTGTCTGTCTGTATGTGTGTCTGCCTGTGTCTGTCTGTTGAAAAGATGTTAAAATCCAATTGTTGGCATTGTCGGTGGGGATGTGCTGGCGTGCTTACATGTGTGTGTGTGCCAGTGTGTGTGTGTGTGTGTGTGTGTGTGTGTAGTGTCTACACGATGCGCGTGCGCGCGTGTATTTGTCAATGTGTGTGCGAGCTTGCGGCTGTGTGAGTGTATTACTGATCGGGGGGGGGGGGGGGGGGGGAGAGAGAGAGAGAGCACGTGCGATACTACCCTCGACACACAGGGTGCTGATGCCAGCATCCATTGATTCAGAAGGTATAGTAGCGTCGTCAAAGCGGGTAAATCGGAGGTCAGTTCTGTTGAACCCAGACAGTTGGTGGTTCTCTTCCTTTGTCTGGGAAGGAAACTGACATGGAAAACGCACGTGCAAACGGCGAAGGGACGCTAAGCTAAAAATAGGCGAGCCGGCGCGTGCGTGCTTTCCGGGTTCGGCACTTTGAACAATAAATCACAAGCAAGTACTCCGATCGGAAGCTACACTGCTTCTGAATGAATGCCGCCCCACCCCATCCCTTCCCATAAATGCCGGAAGAATGCTTTTAAAGACTTCAAGTAACAACGACAAAAACAAACCAACAAATACTGAACAAAAACGAGTGTTTGAACCAAAACAGAAACAGCAGTATACTAAGATGCAAAACTAACGCAGGTCGGCTTACTTTTCGGCAATTCACACGTACACCACGCTACTTAGGGGAGACCGGGGTACTTTGGCCACGGGGCACATTTGGTCACAGGCAATGTTTACACATTAAACATTATTTTTAGGCTGCTTCTTCTCCAGTCGTTGTTTTTGAGTAACGACGTCTGTCTTGTTCTTCTCGGTGTTCGGCCTTTTTATCTAATGGCCATTTCACATAAGTGAGATTGGACTGATCTTACAATTGTGAAGATAACATATGTCAGAAAGTTATACCAAAATAGCAACAGTAGTAACTTGGTGTTTACACCCAGAATAATAACAGACCTCAAGAAATTTAAGAAAAAAAAGAAGAGAAAAAAAACACCACAAAAAAAAAAACCATATATATATATATATATATATATATATATATATATATATATATATATATATATATATATATATATGTATGATGTGTGTGTGTGTTGTTGTTGTTTTTGTGTGGTGTTTTTTATATATATATGTCCTTTTTTTCTTTCTTTTCTTTTTTGCAATCGCAAAAACAAACGATGTCTATCCTTGTAGTGATTACAAGTGGCGGCAGTTTCGAATACCACGATACAGCAGCTTGAATCTTTCTTTCTTTATTCGGTTTTTTTTTTTTTTTTTTTTTTTTCCATTGCAAGTACATTTTGGGATGTCTAGAACGTTTTGTTCGTAAGCAGAAATAAACAATAATTTATATGGTACGGATTGTGTAAAAGGATTATGAATAAACAACACCCAAAACCTGTTCGTGCACTTGACAGAAGTTAACAGCATCGTATGTAAATATAAACCCAGAGCTCAGGAGCTGTGTGAAAGTCGAGGTGGCCGTCCCTGTTAAGCCTACGGTTTCTGTGGACGTAAAGCAACACTTCAACCAGGAGCTGTGTAAACAGGATCCCTACCCCGTTCTTTCCCCGTCCATAGTCAACCATAGCCTACAGTTTCCCTGGACGTAAAGCACCATGAAAGAAAGAAAGAAGAGGAAATATAAACCCCAAAATCATAATCATACTTGGCACACTGCTGGTTTGGATGGTTGCAAAGGGAAAGACGAATTTAGGCCAAAAAAATATGAATCGTATGTGGCACTGACTGATTCGGCAGTTGACTGTTACGTTGCGGATTGCAGATTGTTGTATAAATTAGTGGAATTTTGTTCCTTTTTGGTTTATTCTTTGTTTTGGGATAGGTGTTTTCATAAGACCACCAGTCTATAATTACTATTTATTTCATTTTGACAGTTGCAATTTTACAGTTTTGATTATTAGTCACCCACCCACCCACCCGCAAAAAAAGAGAAGAAAACAAGAAGAGGGGGTGGGTGTGAGGGGGTAGTAGTAACTTGGTGTTTTACGCCCAGTCGAACATTGCGGTTATATCAGGGCGAGGGTTTGAGGGGGCCTGGTGATATATTATGATAGAAGAGCGATAGAGAAAGACCGAAAGGAAGCTGGAGAAAAAGAAAGATAGAACTGGCGCAGAAGAATAAAAAAACCAACAAAAGAGATCAACTGATTACGTGTCACAGTCGTTCCTAAACCAATAGCTACTCCTTTTTCTTTCTTTTTTCCTTTTTTTTCTTTTTCTTTCTTTTTTGCATTTTGCTAAGTGAGAGAGAGAGAGAGAGAGAGAGAGAGAGAGAGAGAGAGAGAGAGAGAGAGAGAGAGAGAGAGAGAGAGGAGAGAGAGAGAGAGAGAGACAGACAGACAGACAGACAGACAGACAGACAGACAGACAGACGACAGACAGAGACACAGAGAAAGAAGACACAGACACAGAGACAGACAGACGGACAGAGACCGAGAGAGGGAGACACACAGAGAGACTGAGACAGAGAGAGCGAGAGACAGATGAACACTGAGACAGACAGAGAGAAGACTCTCTGTTTTTGCTGTAGCCTTGTTGTTGGTTATTGTTGGGGCTTTTTGTGTGTTTGTTTCTTTGTTTGTTTGTTTTAGCAAGGACAGGCTGTAAGACTAGGCCTCTACCTAAAATCTTTATCCTTGAGTATCAAAGAGCTCTCTCTCTCTCTCTCTCTCTCTCTCTCTCTCTCTCTCTCTCTCTCTCTCTCTCTCTCTCTCTCTCTCTCTCTCTCCACCCCCTACCCCCACCCCCACCCCCACCCCCATGCCATTTTGTGATACATCTCTAGCTTTCATACTTTAATAGCTTATTTCTTTATGCCGAGTCGTTCTATTATTTAATTCTCCCCAACCTCCATTCCCCACCCCGCCCTCACCCACCCCCTGCTGTTTGCATTGTTCATTTTGTAGTATCCGTCCGTGTGAATGCACTCAGACGGCATTAAACAGGTCTTGAAACTGACAATGACATACCACCGCGCATTACTGCCTCTGATTGTACTCGGCGATAATAATTGTCTGCCCCTCACAGCGGCTCGCGCGGTGACGGTGCGACTTTCAGTGCGTGCCATCCACGTCAGTTTCACCCCGGCAAGCGCGTGCCCCTTCCCCCCACCCCACCACCCCTCACCCCCACCCCCAGCTCGTGCCACGTGCCTGCCTGTCTCGCCACGCGCCCATAGCTCACTTTGCGCAGGTGCGAATTTGGTTTCTATTGTATGCTGTCCGCGACCGGCCGCGGCTTTGCCGTTTATTCGTTGGCTACCGTTCGCTGACACATGGAGACTTTTTTCTCTCTCTCTCTCTCTTCTTCTTCTTCTTCTTCTTCGGCCTGGACACCGGTTGGCTGTAGTTAGCTATAACACCTGGCGCTTATTTCAAATTCCTGTTGCGAGCCGGGTAGCTGTTATTTCAAATCACCGAAATTCAAATTCAAATTGTCTGTTGGCGGTTCTGCTTCAGTTAAGGTGTAATAAGTATATGTGTTTTGGTTTTAGGCTTTGTTTCAAGTTTTCAAAACCGTGAGAAGAAGTTTTAAGACTGTGACTGACAAAAGCCCACCTGACTTATTTTGTAATGTTGTTTTGTCGACTCTATTCTAATGTAGGTCGAAATTTTAGTTAGCCTCAGTCCTGGTTCAAAGTCTTGTACTTTTTATTGTGATTCTACACACACACACACACACACACACACACACACACACACACACACACACACACACACACACACACATACACACACACACATACACACACACACACACACACACACACACACACACACACACACACACACACACACACACACACACACACACATCACACACACCACACAACAACACACACACACACACACACACACACACACACACACACACACACACACACACACACACACACACACACACATCTGTTGAATAGTTCATTTAGTTAGTAATGTACATATCAGGTCGTCTCGACAGTACAGCATAGCATATCCTCACCAAGATAAGACCTTCAGTGTGTGTTCAGTTTTGTTTCGTGTTTTTTTCAAATAATGTTGTTGTTGTTGTTGTTGTTGTTGTTGTTGTTGTTAGTTTTTGCTTGTTTGTTTGTGTTTTTGTTTTTCCTATCTTTTTATCATAGTGTTTGTTCATTTATTTGTTCCTTATATTATTTATTTGGAAATATTTTTTATCTAGCTAGTCATTTACCTGTTCATTCATCTATTGTGTTATTTATTTTGACATATTATTTTTTCTTTTGTTTATATATATATATATATATATATATATATATATATATATATATATATATATATATATATATATATATATATATATATATATATATTCAATAATTGTGATATGTTAAAAATATATATTAAAATATATAAGATATAGACAAGATATAATATTAAGATATATTAAAAACCAATCAAACATCGTTTTTAATTTGCTTTTTTTTTTCTCTCTTTTTTTCTTTCTCTAGTCACAAATGTATTCATTCATTTATTGTCTTATATTATTTATTTTGACATTTCTTTTTATCCAAACACATCAAAGGTAAAAAAGAATGCTATTTATTATTAAAAAACACACATGTTTTGGAACGCTAGAAGTCATTCCTGTTTTTTAAAAAATATATATATATATATAAAATATTCATTCATTTATTATATTCCTTTATTTATTTTTTATTACGATTCAAGCTTTTCTTGTTTGCTTCATCTTTTTAAAATTTAATTCCCACTTTTTGTAGTTCGTGCCTAATAATAATCACAACTTGCTTCTTGTTTTTCTTTCTTTCTTTATTTCATTCTTTCTTTCCTTTTTAATTTAATTAAATATATATGGTTTTTCTTTTTGGTTTGGTTTTCAAGGTTTGTGGGATGGGGGGCAGTATATTATTGTTCTCAGTAGGTTATATATATTATTGTTCTCAGTAGGTTATATATTATTGTTCTTAGTGGGTTGTGTATGATCTAGCTATTAATTTTCTGAATACGTTTTGTTTTTTGTTTTGTTTTCCTTTCCAGTTTGTGTTTCTATGTAACTTTATTTATTTATATATTTATTTATTCGTTATGTATGGATCTAATTATTTACTTCTTTACTTTTTTGACATCTGTTTTTACTTTCATTCGTTTAGTTCTTTTGATGAATTTATTGGTATAATTTTATTTAATTGGACTGTCAGAGCGTGGAGGAAGAAAGAAAGATGCTTTAAAAAGTTATTAAAAAAAAAAAAAATCTGCCCCGAGTGAGGATCGAACTCACGACCTTCAGATGGCTCTGTTTCAGTGATTATGAGACTGACGCGCTACCTACTGCGCTATCGAGGCATTAGAAACGGAGGAGAAAAGAAAGTACATATTCATTTAATTGGTTCAGGTTATTTAATTGTTTATAGTATTCTTACTTGTAGTTATCGTTTAGTAAAACAATGTCATTTAGCATGTTTCACATATAGAGTTTAAAAAAACACGCGAAGATTTCCAGTACCAATAGAGTAAATGTGCAACGACAGTGGCAGAGGCGGGCACAATACAAGGGAAGTAACTGCTAAAATCGATGGCAAAATTAACATCAAATTCTTGGCTCTATTATTCCCCCTAGTTACACTAAAAATACGGCTCATCTTTTTTCAGCCTTTTGCCTGCTAAGTCGTAATTTCGGTCTATATTGTGATTAACATTGTTCTTGTGCTAGTGGTGCATTTTACTCACAACTTGGTTTCATGATTTCAGATAGCATGACTTAACAAGCACATTTGAACTGTCTGCCGTTCTGCTTACGTGGAAATAAGACGAATCAGCTGCATCCGCCAGTACCCCCGACTGTTGAAGCAACCTAAACTCTCGTCTGTGCTTTGTTCTCTCTAAGTTAGACTATCTGGCTGCCCACTTTACCTTCACATTAGCCGAGTTACATAGATTTTGGAACTCTTAGCGAAACTCATTTTCAAGGCATGCAAACATGATCATGTGCAACCTCTTCTGCAAGCTCCTCACTGGCTACTGGTCCATGCCATAATAGACTCCAATGTTTTCAAACTTAACTTCTTTCCCAGCTAGGACCATCCCTCTCTGGAACTCCTGCCAACATCAGTAGCAGAAGCTCCCACTCTGGCATCATTCTAGGGAAAGCTGAACAAATTTCTTTTCCGGTACTAATATATATTATATAGGTCTTTTAATTAACTAAAGTAGAATAGATGATGGCTGGAGCTGTGCTGGCCAGGGTTTCTCCCAGGTGAATGCTAGTGCTGAAACAGGTAGCTGGATTGGTCTAATTGGATACCTTAAAATAATGTTTGTTTCTGTTATTGGGGGTCCTTGTGTGTGTGTGTGTGTGTGTGTGTGTGTGTGTGTGTGTGTGTGTGTGTGTGTGTATGTTATTGGTTTTGGGGGTTTATTTGTTTATTGTTTTTTGGGGGGTTGTTTGTTGGTTTTGTTGTTGTTGTTGGTCTATTGTGTCTACTACACACACACACACACACACACACACACACACACACACACACACACACACACACACACACACAAAGTCAAGCAGAAAAATGTATTCCACGGAACTGTTAGTAGATCAGTAGGTAACTTCATTGTCTTACACGAGAAAGGCAGTCATATGTTACACATTAAAAGGCAGTAATAATTAACTCTCTCTCTCTCTCTCTCTCTCTCTCTCACACACACACACACACACACACACACACACACACACACACACACACACACACACACACACACACATTTAAGATAAAAATGGTCCAGAAAAATGTTTGTTCTTTATTTCAAGGCAGTGGAATGTTCTCCAGCAGGAGTTAATGTGCAACAGCAAAGAGGGTGCAACTGCTTTTCTTTTTTTTCTTTTTTATTCATCATTTTCCTTCTTGATTGCCCAAAACTCAGGAACTCCTTTTCAATTTTACAGTTCAATGTACTCAAAAGAACATTGTATGGAAGCAGCAAAAAAGCAACAGTTTGTTCTGAAAGCAAACTGCTGACATATGCTGTAAAGGTAAAAATACTAAATTGGTACACACTGCAAGCTAAGCACAACAACAAAATAATTACAAATTTTCAATTAAATTAATTTTTACAAAAACAACTTTAAAATTTAGAGGAGGGGGAGGAGGATCGGCTGAATTACTTCCCTTAAATAAGGAATCTGAATAACTGATGACAACATCAGGCAAAATTCTTTAATGAAGAAACAGAACATATGTATACCTTTTTATGTACGTAAAATTTGAAACTTTCCACACAAAAACAGACCACTCCACTCCGTCAAACAAAAAGCAAGGGAAATGCATCTCACCCAAAGAGAGGCTGTATATTATTAATGGCCAAATTAATGGATCATTTTTCTTCTTCATTTTTTTCACACTTATTTGCCAGGCAGAGCTGAATGTCAGAATAAATTGGTCCTTGGTCCATTTCTGAGGAACAGCCTGCATGAAAATAAAATATGCAATTATGTGTTATTGTCTACTGTGATGTGGTAATTTTTCAGCCACGTATTTAATTTCTCTGATAAGATAACAATGTAATCTTGAACATGAACACTCAGCAAACATGTTCAGTACCTCCCTGTAACTAATATAAGCTACAGTCTTGCAAAATCTGACAAATCATAAGTATAACAATGTCTGTCTCAAGCAATATGACAAGCATATTACAGTTCTCTGGCAGCATGCTTGGTGAATATTGTGTTGTAAATGGGGCAGGGATAGCTCAGTTGGTACAGTGTTCCCCAACTGAAAAGCTAGACGCAATACTGATGCAGGTTTGAATCCCCAGGGCAGCAAGGATTTTTCTCTCACAGTCAGCTTCCAGTGCAGACTCTCTTATGGTGGGTTCACACAATCGCAGAAGTTTGCAACTTTCCAAAAGTTGCATAACTTTGCAGCTTTTTGAAATAACAAACGGACAACAAAAAGATGAGTCGAATCAAGCATAGAAATGTGCCCCCAAGCATTTTTCTTGGGGGGGGGGGGGGGGGGGTATATGCAACTTTTCGGTTTGATTCTCAATCTTTTTGACGCTGTCACAGAAGTTTGAAACACGTTGTGGAGTTGTCAAACTAAACAAAATGTAATGACATGAGGGTACGGGATCAATAGAAAAATCTTTCATCTATTACATGGTGTGGTTGTTTTTAACATACGTGCTGTGGTTTTTTAATGGTAATGTCGTTTCAGACCTAAGGGTAGGCGACGTGTAGTAATACATTTTGGGGAAAAATTGCAAACTTCTGCGATCATGTGAACCCACCATTACAGTGTTCGCACAGCCCCTGTGTATAGTCACATGCCTAAACATCCGTGCGCATGTTAAAAATCCCAAACACCTGCAGCCATACTGCATGCTTGGAGACATTAATATACTACTCTTGCGGCTGCTGTGCCTTACCCAAATTTCCCACAAGGGATAATGAAGTACTCAGAAAATTATAAATAAATAAAATAAAAAATCAGCAACGGCAGTGTAAAACAAATCGCTGTTGAAGTTAATCAAATGTCAGAAGAATTTTAGTTGAAAAAATTCTGCATCTCTGTCAATTTCACTAAAAGAGATAAACTTTTTATTATCAACCTGGGCCACAGTTCCTCCAAAAACAAACCCACTGTTCTAGGCAAGTGGCAATGATGAACTGCTACAAAATGAGCTTTTCTATTTTATTCTGCAATATTTTGTATTCAGCAGCCAGAGACTGCTTTTTACTGTGCTTGCATGGAGATGTATTCTTTGTGGAAGAATCTAATCTGACTACAGAATCTTTGGCAATTCATAATAATTAATAAACAACATAAATGAAAAAGCAATCAGCATCTTCTGCTGCCTTGTGCATTTGTGAAGGTTTTGCCACTGCATTATGGGCCATGCCCTGAACTACAGAATCTTTGGCAATTCATAACAATTAATAAACAACAGAAATAAAACAGCAACCAGCATCTTCTGTTGAAATATGCAGTTGACTGAGTTGTGAAGTTTTTGCCACTGTATTATGGGCCATGCCCTGAAATACCTATACTGGTTAACTGAATGTAAACAAAATTTTTTTTTACTATTATGAACCATCAGGCCAACAGAACAGTACTATACTATAAAGTGCATTAACTCTTATGGATTCAGGCCAGTATATTTTCCATGCAACTCAAACAAAAACACCAAACTCTGATTGAATATTCAGATAATAATGACAATCGCAATGGCAAAGATATATACAATAATAACAAAGTGACCAAACAAATGGCATACATGAGTACATAAAAAGCACTTTGTTTCTCTGAGTGGGTGTAAACAATTTGCATAACACACACATGCACATATACACACACACACATGCACACACACACACACACACACACACACACGACACACACACACACATATGCATGCACGCACACACACACATGCATGCATGCACACACACACACATGCATGCACACACACACTCACATGCATGCACGCACAAACAAACAACTTAAAAGTTACCGTTCACTGATGTTCTGGCAGGAAGGATGCACATCTACAGTATTACAGCCTAGATACAGCAACCACTGTTTAGGTGTGACATAGGGTAACAGGGTTTAATTACCAGCATACCACCATCTAACTGCAACCGCTCTGTTTTCTCAATCTCAAACCTTTCTCAGCACATTGCGACATCCCTGTTGAAAATACAACAATATTAACTGGTGTCCAGTAGCATCATGAATAGTCTAATACACAAACCAGTGGCAGGATGTCAATAAACCAGCCATAGTAAAATTACTGGTTATAATCATGTTACCCTATGCTGCACCCAGATATTTCTCTGCGGCCAAATTGCATGCAGACTCTTAAATTAAAAAGGCCTTAAAGTCAAGGAAAATGACAGCAGACAGACTGGCAGGGAAAGCAGCCACCACAAGCGGTTTGCATCCCTGGAAGATCTGAAGTGTTGAGGAGCTTGAGACAGTACCTGCGGGCACAGAGCCATTCTGCCCTCCATCCCACTAAAAAGTCATCTGTTCCTTCAGCCAGGACTGAGCTCAGGTTAAATGCATGTCAGACCAAAGTGCTAACAATTCTCTACCACTTGCATGCCATTATTGTTGATTTAAACCACAGCTAACTCTTGCATTCAAAAGCAAGCCATACTGCGGGTCTCTCTTCAAGCTAAGTTTTGTCCAGCTCAGAGAAACTGAGAAAGCCAGCTCAGAGAAACTGAGAGAGCCAACTGTCTTTTCCCGGCCACCACATTTTCCTGGCTATTTTCCTGAAATATGTGTCCAATGATGGAGGTGCTGTGAAATAATTTTTACATTATGCCAACTGAAGGCTGGCATGCCGGCATTTTCGGTGAAACAGGCAGGTGTGGGCTGCTCCTTCTAACAGCATCAGCTGAAGAGTATACTGCAACCCCTTATGAGAAACCATTTCTCTATAGGTAACACTCAAATAAGCATACTGCTTTTGTGTTTCCTGTACTTATTTGTTGAACTTATGATTACAATGAATGAATAAATTTTGTTTAAAGCAACCATTCCTCTGCTAAGACCACATTTATTTATTTATTTATTAAACCTTTCTCTTTCTCAACAAGCTTGTTTAGTTAGTAATTGGATTTTAACGTCCTGTCAACCGCACAGGGTCACCTCCGGACAATCAAACTCTGTGATAAATACAGATTTCAAAACTCAAGACTTCTGGTCAACATGCCTTCTTCTATCAAGGACCATTACTCTGGAACAATCTTCCCTACCCTCTCAGGCACTCTCAATAATAACATACATTTATCATGCGCTTGTCAACGCCCTGAGCGCTCCCTCCATAGAATCTTTTAAATCTGCCCTCAAAATCCACCTTTTCTCCTCTGGACTCTGAATGCTTTGCCTGTGTGCGTGTGTGCATGCAGTTGTATGCCATTGGTTTTGAGTGTGTCTTTGTGGGGGCTTGGGGGAAGGGGGGGGGGTGTAAGTGATGAAAAATTTGCTGAATGAAGTGTCATAGTGTGTTTATGTAATTAATTGGGTTTATTGCACTCTAGGCTGCTTATATATTTTGTTGACCTTATTGTTTTTGTATTGTGTGCTTTGGGTTCATGTTAGGTGCAAACACCTTTCAAATACTCCTTTACATTACACTACTTTCATAGGATTTTATGGGTGATTTTACAAGAGGTGTCCACTCTGTAAACAGGTTTTCATTCATTTTGCACCTAGCTGATTGTTTTCAACCAAATTATGACGTTGAGTATTTTGTAAACAAACAAGTACACAGAACTCAAACAAGATTTTATAAACAAGAGTTCACACTACCAAATTGTTTTCGTTAACTTTGCACATAGCCAGTTGTATTGGACCAACGTAATGATGCGGAGTAGCTTGCAAACAATTAAGTACATAAAATTCAAACAATGGTCTTATAAACAAAATTGTTTTCACTAATTGTGCACCCTGCTGATCATTCTGGACCAAGGCTATGATGCTGAGTATCTTGCACGCAAATAAGTACATAAAACTCAAACGATGGTCTTATAAACAAGAGTTCACTCTTCCGAATTGTTTTCATTAATTTTGCGCATAGCTGATCAATGCTGAATATCTCACAAATAAGTACATAAAACTCAAGCCCAAATGTACACAGATATTCAGAGAACACAGTCAAGCATGCCCATGCAAGCAGAAAATTGAGGTACACAGACATAAACAATTTTTTTTTTTTAAATCTGCCAAAATGCCACTGGTGAAGTTTCAGCCCTGATCATCGAGACTACTGTTTTCTACACAGTCATAATACTACAGAGCTACAGTGACGTCAGCTATAGTCGACCATCTTAAGATCATCGAGATCACCTTTTTCTAGGCAGTCAAAATACTACAGAACTGGTGATGTCAGTCAACCATCTTAATTTAAAACAGCCATCCACAGACACAGACAACGTTCTACTGATGCCCAGAACACACAAATGTCATGTTCCGACTTTCACGCACCTGAGACTGTTCAAATTCATGTTCACCACTTTCATGCTCCTGAAACTGTTCACATTCATGTCCACCACTTGTAAACCTGACACAATCAATACACACACTGATACAGAGAGGCACTATCTGACCTCTCATCCAATGCATCCACTAGTAGAGGCAGATACCATATTGCTTCTTTTTGACCTAATGAAGAGATCAAAGCTAAACATACATCAAGCAGAACGAAGTGCCTCTATAAACTGCACTTTGATGTGCCTCTATAAACTGCCACTGATTTCCTGTGCCACCAAAACTGCACTTTGACGAGCCTCTATAACTGCACTTTGATGTGCCACTGATTTCCCATGGCACAAAAAGTGTTCAGTCACGTTCACTATTTGCAAACCTAACACAATCAGTACACACACACTCTGATACAAACAGGTACCATTTGACCTCTCATTCAATGCACCCACTGACACAGACAAACACTATGTTGCTGCTTACTGAAGCAACGAAGAGATCAAAGTTGCACGTGTACACACCACAAAAAATAAGCTGTTCCTCCATGATGAACCCTCTAATGTCAATGATTAGTTTCACCTCTTCTGCAACAGTCATCCAAGGATTTACTTCAATTTTTAACGACAGAATCATTATTTCAACATGCCGAAAAATCACATCTGCTCCGATGCACGACGCGGCACAATAATTTCAAATCATCGTAAATCTCAAATCGTCGTATAACAAACAAATTATCACAGATAATGAGGTTTCCCGGGAGTGCTTGCTGCCCTAACACAGCAAAGCCCTATTTACTCTGCCATGCAATTGTAAACATGCAATACTTCAAAACAGTTATTTCATAGATCTACACATCCACCTGGGATATTTATTCCAGTGAGGCTTTTCAGTCACACTTCTTCTCCTTCTGCAATCATCATGGTTACACTGAAACATCAGCTCCTCTTGCAAAAACTGCTGTCTCCTTAGGACTGCCAGGTCACTCCTCACAGCTTCTCCATCAGGGGCAGATCCAAGGGCCAGGCGGTCTTCTACAGGGTGTCCCGGAGCAGACACTGCTGGAGAAGATGCTCACTGGAGCAAGCAGTGCTGGTGGAGATGCTCACTGGAGCAAGCAGTGCTGGTGGAGATGCTCACTGAAGCCAGCAGTGTTGGGGAGATGCTCACTGAAGCGAGCAGCGCTGGGGGAAAATATCACTGGTCACTGAAGCGAGCAGTGCTGGGGAATATGCTCACTGCTCACTGGGGTAAGCTGTGTTGGAGGAGATGCACACTGGAGCAAGCAGTGCTGGGGAGATGCTCACTGAAGCGAGCAGTCCTGGAGGAGATGCTCACTGGAGCGAGCAGTCCTGGAGGAGATGCTCACTGGAGCGAGCAGTGCTGGGGAGATGCTCACTGAAGCCAGCAGTCCTGGAGGAGATGCTCACTGGAGCGAGCAGTGCTGGAGGAGATGCTCACTGGAGCAAGCAGTCCTGGAGGAGATGCTCACTGGAGCAAGCAGTGCCAGGGGAGATGCTCACTGGAGCAAGCAGTCCTGGAGGAGATGCTCGCTGGAGCAAGCAGTCCTGGAGGAGATGCTCACTGGAGCAAGCAGTGCCAGGGGAGAGGCTCACTGGAGCAAGCAGTCCTGGAGATGCTCACTGGAGCCAGCAGTCCTGGAGGAGATGCTCACTGGAGCCAGCAGTCCTGGAGGAGATGCTCACTGGAGCCAGCAGTGCCAGAGGATATGCTCACTGGAGCCAGCAGGGCCAGAGGATATGCTCACTGGAGTGATGCTTCAGTGGTATATTTCTGACCGGACAATCTCCATTGACATGGAGCATTAGAAATCTCAATTTATTTGTTCAAAAATTATTCATCTATGAATTGTGATTCTCTGTTGATGTTCTCTTGGTTATTTTGAAGGCAGCAATATATGCAGATGACTAGATGATTATGTAAAAGATATGCTCAGAAATGAGTAAATGCATGGTTGGTGTTTGAAGTATTGCATGACTACATCACACTATCATACACAGCTTCAATATGCCCACAAACACTGCTGTGCAGTTCTGCACACACAAAAAAGCATTCCACTATAGTCGTACTGTTAAAACAACACACAAAACAGGATGGCAAAAAATACATTCAAACTTGCACCTAAACTGACTAGCTAATTATTGATTACAATCTTAAAAGGAAGGCAAAAAATGCAATGGCATCATTTTGAAATTAAATCACTGTTTCATTACATCCCCGTCCCCCACCAAAAATAGAAAAAAACAATACTATTCTTTTATAAGCAAAAAATCGAAAAATCCAGAGGTTCAGGGACTCAAAGCTAAAACTCCTAATTAACCAGTGAGAAACTTAATGAAATGACCAAATTATTAAAAATGTCATTGTCAGATGAAAACTTCAGTACCATGTACTTGTGAAAGGGAAATGGTTAACTCTAAATCTAATTGAAGTATTCTATCAATCCATTCTGTCAAAAAAGATTGGAAACAAGGACTTTAGTCAATTAACTACATCAAGTCACAGGTTTATTGAGTCTGTTGCTCACCATCAAGGTAGACATGTTCCAAACACATATATTGCAAAGATCTGGCCATAGTTGATTATTAAGATGAGACTCGTAACACACACACACGCACACACACACATACACGCACGCACACGCACGCACGCACGCATGCACGCACGCACGCACGCACGCACGCACACACACACATACACACATTCTCCCTAGCAAGCATTCTGCCAGACCCTTGACATAAAGTTACCCCCAACAATTATGTAAAGCTTCCACAACAAACAATGTTACCACAACAAGCATATAAAATTACCACAACGCAGCCAGAATCTTATCCACCAGCATGTACATGCACAACAAATGAATCAACCAACAGTCAAAATGTGACCAAAAAATCACTCAACTGTTTTAATTAACAAAACCAAAAAGGAACTGTATTTATTTTAAGAGTACAACAACAAACCAAACTATGTTACAATGTATAATCCCTTTCAAAAGAATGGACCCACAGACATTCAGTAAATACCAAGTTTGTCAGGAACCATTTGGTTGTTTTAGAGTAAAACAACACAAGACTTATGAGTGCTACTGCTAACAGGGTAATACGCAGACAATAATTATCAAAGGCATCATAATCATTGCCTCTTTTTTTTTCTCTCCTTTTTTTCTTCTCGTTTCTTCTTCCCTTTTTTGTAGCAATCTTACTTACTCCGCTTTTTGCAGTCACACAAGAAAGAAAGAAAAATCAGAAGAAAAAAATCAAAACATAAATAAATACCATGCGGTCAGACTGGATAACAAAAGAAACAAAGCTGAAAATGTGAAGTTGTGCCGTCCTGCTACAGAACAGCTCCTTTCAGACTTGTCAGCGGCCGTACTTCTCAAGCAGAGCCTTCACTTCATTTTGTATGTCGGAATCCTGCCCAACAAAAAGGAAATTCCCGTCTTCCTTTATGCAGTCCCACCCATTAAAATCATTCTTGCAAAAACAGCATAGAGTACTAAACACAAACACAACAACAAAAACAAAACAAAACAAACAAGGTGATTTCAATAATGCAAACACACACACACACACACACATGCATGTGTGCATGCGCGCGTGCGTGCACACACACACACACATGCACCCTTCATTATAGGAGTTGGCGGGTATAAAAACCTGATGGTGCTATGGCTAAGTAAGCACACAGAGGGTTAATTCTGTGGAGAACTCAGCCCCACCTCTCTCCTCACAAGCTTTTGGTCTGACACCCATGTGCTGACAGGTGAAATGCACAACAATTAAGAGTGAGGTTTAACATTCTGGGCACAAATGTATTGGGCGATTCAGGCGGGGTTATTAACTCCCTTGACTTTTGCCCGGCATCGCTTAAGTCCCTTGGCTGCTTTTACTTCCAGTACGTACTTTCTTCACAGTGGAAGGCGGTGACAGTGAATTTGCGAATTTTACGCTGCCAACTTTAAAGGCATTTTTGGAGGCATGTAGTCATAGTGTGTCTGGCAATAAGCAATAACTTGTTGCTCATGCTATAGGATGCCCCAAAACACATTTTTTCTACGAACTCGCGATCTTCTAGTCAGCCAAAAAATTATGCAAAGACACTTTTTTCCACATCCATCCCCTTTCCACGGTAATTTTTGCAATGGTAACAGTATTGGCATTTGTACTGCTTCGTGATTCTAGGTTCAACTTCCACTGTTATACACAGCCTGAAGCAATGCCTACTCAGAAATCAGCCCAGAAGGGTGCTGCAACCTCTCGCGACTTCTCGCGCGAAAGATTACAAAGCACATTCACTCTAGCAAACCAGCTTCACTGAATTGCACAATAAAAAACAATTAGCCCCCACTAAGCATGCTTATCATGTAACAAGGCTGAAAAAAAACTGGCATGTGTGATGCGCAAATAGGGCTATCCAAACGGCCTAATTGCATTTAAAGTTGTCGACTCATGTTTTTATGTTTAAATGCTGTATAGAAATGATGGCTCTGATGCCGCTGTTACTGACAATGGCTACTACACCGCATGCCTGCATGTGGAAATATTTGCACATTTTCCACATTTATATACTGGCTTGCATCTTTGTTCAAGGTTCTTACATAGGATATGGTGAAAAATACACTCTCTGTCACACACATTTTTGCACATTTTCCATGTTTACATACTATAACTAGCTTGCATCTTTGCTCAAGGTTCTTATACAGGATATGGTGTACATTACACTCTCTGTCACACAAAAAATGTGCACAGTTTCCATGTTTACATACCGGCTTGCATCTTTGCTCAAGGTTCTTATACAGGATATGGTATACATTACACTCTCTGTCACACAATTTCCAGAGAATGTTATCACTGCTTTCCTTGTTATCTCTTCTTCTCACACGTTAGCTCCTCGTAGCCATTTGTTTGCAAAAGGGCAGATTTGCTAAAACTGTGTACACAGTTGTCTTGTCCTAATACAAGGTGTTCAGTTTCACCCTTTACTGTGTTTTGATCTTTTAGATCAGTGTAAATCCTCAAAACCTGCAACCAGTATGCCACCACACTGTTACCAAGGAATTGTCAAAAACAAGAGTCATCCATATTTATTACTTATATATTGGATTTACAATAAAATTTACTGATATAATATATGTATATGTTTATATAATTATTGGGGGTAAAGAGGCACCAGCATTTTGGTTAATCAAGATTTCTGTATCTTCATCCTTTCGGGTTTCATTCATCTTCATCAGAGACAGGGCTAGATAGTAAACTGCTCATTCAGTCATTGTCTGCTCGGTCTTTCCTTTAACTGTAAAGTTTAATCAGTTTGAGAGCAAATATAGACCTCAACTGTTTCCACGAAAATCTTGATTAACCAAAATGCAAGTGCACCCTTCACTCCCAACCCCAAAACCACAACAACTAAAGTATTTTAATTAAAGAAAGAAGAAAAAAATGATGCTGACCACTTCTGTCTCTTCCTCTCCTGCCTGAGCCAGCCTCAGCCACTTGACAGCTTCATCGTATTGCCGCTTCTCGATCAGGCACTGAAACCATGCTGGCCACGTTAGACTTGTCAAGCTGGCTCGGTTCATCCTGGCACACACTTTCACATACCCTGTACTTCACACACATTTTACCCCCCCCCCTCCCCACTCCACATGCATGGCATATACACAGCTGACATCACTATGCCCCCCACCCCCCCTCCATATATATATGCATATGCAAAGACTCATGATACACACAACAAACACATGACATTCCATGCTGCACATCTGCATCCATGCATACTACACACATGCACACACACCACCACCACCATCACCAGCCCTGCCCCCCCCCCCCCCCCCCCCCCCCCACCCACCCACACAAGAAAAGTGGTATTATTAAGCATGAACTTACATAACAAACCTCTGAGAATGGTGGTAATGAAGATGATGATAGTGATGGCAATAATTATTGTTGATGCAGTGGTATCAACTGAAAGGAGATTATTTAGATGCTTGCTTTCTTTTTTTCTTCTTTTTTCATTTCTTCTAAAATCAGTAATACAGCCTGTATACCTTTCCAATGTACAAAGAGTTCTCTTTCCATTTGCCTGGGTTTAGGTTTTCTGCCTGCAACAGATAAGGAAATAATCCACATTTACTACCTTCCCCTGCCGTCAAAACTGAAGAAAACATAGCCAGTCAGTTCTTGTTCTTAATACCAACACTGACAGACACCAAAATCAATAGATACAACCATTACATAACATTCATAAAACAACAGTTTAAAAAGAAAATGTTTTCAATGCATACACAAACAGAACAGGGTAGCGCTGGTCTTTAACTGCTGTAACCTTACTCAGGTAAGGTGACCCAAATATAAGACGACACTAAACAATTAAAAAATTTTTTTAAATAATACTCTAACAGGACAGGGTAGCATTGCTCTCAATGCTGCTGTAGCCCTACTCGGGTAAGCTGACCCAAGTAATAAGACAACATTAAAAATATACATACGCAAAATCCATACACTAACAGGACACGGTGGCACTGCTCTTAACCTTGTTGGAGCCCCACTTGATAAGCTGACCCAAATTGCCCACACAGGATTAATAAAAAGCTAAAATAATAATAACAAGGATGCAAACACTTCCTGGATTTGGGCAGAAGTTTAGCCGTTAAAGCAATGAACATGTCAGAGGGAAAGAGGAAGGTAGGAAGGAAACTGGTTATTAATGTGTGCAGTCAACCATGATGGTTAAATCACATTTTTAACAGGCCACAGTAAATGCCAAAAGAATGATGGGAAGAGCTTTCTGGAATGAACTATAATAATAATAATAATAATAATAATGGAAATTTGTAAAGCGCCTACTCTGCGGCTCAAAGCGCTGAACAAGCATACACACACCTAATGTACATCGAGATGGAAAATGTTATAAAAAAAACAAACAAAAAACAATATGGACAAGGGTTCAAGCATAACTATGCAAAATATGCACACACACACACACACACACACACACACACACACACACACACACACACACACACACACACACTGTACAGACTGATAGGAGTGAAGGACAATGCTGAAATATTCTGAGAACAGAAATGTCTTGAGTTGACTTTTGAAGGAAGAGAGAGTAGCAGAGTGCCTGATGTCTTGGGGGAGATTGTTCCAGATGTGGGGGCCAAAGTGTGAGAAAGTGCAAAAGCCATGGGTTTTGCGGTTGAACTATTGGGCGGTTCAGGCGGGGTTGTTAACTCCCTTGACTTTTGCCAGGCATCGCTTAAGTCCCTTGGCTGCTTTTACTTCCGGTGCGTACTTTTCGCAATGGAAGGCAGTGACAGTGAATTTGCTAATTTTACGCTGCCATCTTTTGGAGGCCCGTAGTCAGAATGTGTCTGGCAACAAGTAATAACTTGCTGCTCGTGCTATAGGATGCCCCAAAACACATTTTTTCCAAGAAAACGCGATCTTCTGATCAGCCAAAAAATGATGCAAAGACACTTTTTCTCCACCCTCCATCCCCTTTCCCCAGTAATTTTTGCAACTGCAACAGTGGTGGCATTTGCACTGCTTCGCAATTCTAGGTTCAACTTCCATTGTTATACATAGCGTGAAGCAACGCCTACTCAGAAATCGGCCCGGAAGTGATGCTGTGACCACTCGCGACCTCTTGCATGAAAGATTACAAGGAGCATTCACTCGTGCAAACCAGCTTCACTGAACCGCCCAATAGGTGAAAGGGGTGGTTGTCAGAGACTTTTTTTTAAATGAGCAAGAGGGGTGAGCCAGACTATCAGAAAACATTCAAGCCATTGCACATTCTCAGGTGAGTCAAAAACGATACCTGATTGTGATTCTGTTTCTTCTTTTTTTCTTTTCTTTTTTAGGGGGCCTACCTGCATGAACTGGTCAAGAGCTTCTTCCACAGTGGAGGTTGGTGGGCTGCCAAAGAAAGCTGCTGCTGCCTTTCTCTCAAGCCAGGACAACATGTATACCTGCATGGTTCATAACATGACAAGCTAATGTATGAACATGTACATAATGGTATCCGACAAGGCAAAATAAGGACACTGAAATTATTACTTCTCTGGTTTGAACACACACACACACACACACACACACACACACACACACACACACACACACACACACACACACACACACAGGCACACTCAGAAATACCGGCACATGCATGCTTTTCATCACTTTCACACACACACACGCACACACACACGCACACACACACACACACACACACATGCACACACACACACGCACATGCACACGCATGCACTTACAGCACTTATAAATGCTGGCACATGCATGCTTTTCATCACTTTCACACACACACATGCACACGCATACACACACACACACACACACACACCCTGCCACTTCATCTGAAGCTGTATACAAAGAATAAGAGAATTTGCACTGCAACACACATTGAAAGAAAATATCATTTGATTGTTGATTTTTTTTTTAAATTACATTTTTGTAGCCATGTTAACATTAAAATCACAGCACACAAAACAACCTGCTGGAACCAGATTGTACTTACACTGTAGCACCATCGTCCCAGCATATGGTGAGGAGTGGGATCATTGGGATTTAACTCTATAGCTGTCTCTATGTGTTTCTGGAAACAAAATTCACAAACAGTAAATAACATACACTATGCATATTTATATATATAATACTATTTATGGCAGTTTCTTACAGTACACATGAACTGAGTGATAGGGTCTTTGGAATTTAAGTCTATGGCTGTTTGAAATTCAAGTCTATGGTTATCTGAAATATTTCTATGTGCTTTTGGAAACAAAATCCACAAACAACAAGTAACATACATAGTGATGGGGTCTTTGGAATTTAAGTCTATGGCTGTTTGAAATTCAAGTCTATGGTTATTTGAAGTATTTCTATGTGCTTTTGGAAACAAAATCCACAAACAACAAGTAACATACATCATGATGGGGTCTTTGGAATTTAAGTCTATGGCTGTTTGAAATTCAAGTCTATGGTTATCTGAAGTATTTCTATGTGCTTTTGGAAACAAAATCCACAAACAACAAGTAACATACATAGTGATGGGGTCTTTGGAATTTAAGTCTATGGCTGTTTGAAATTCAAGTCTATGGTTATCTGAAGTATTTCTATGTGCTTTTGGAAACAAAATCCACAAACAACAAGTAGCATTATTGTGATGGGGTCTTTGGAATTTAAGTCTATGGCTGTTTGAAATTCAAGTCTATGGTTATCTGAAGTATTTCTATGTGCTTTTGGAAACAAAATCCACAAACAACAAGTAACATACATAGTGATGTGGTCTTTGGAATTTAAGTCTATGGCTATTTGAAATTCAAATCTATGGCTACTTTGATGTGCCTTTGGAAACAAAATTCACAAACAGCAAGTAACATACATAGTGATGGGGTCTTTGGAATTTAAGTCTATGGCTGCTTGAAATTCAAGTCTATGGCTACCTGAAGTATTTCTATGTGCTTTTGGAAACAAAATCCACAAACAGCAAGTAACATACACACTGTATATTAACATACAATTTATGGTAGTTTCTTACATTATATATTATATGACAGTTAAACATGAACGGAGTGATGGGGTCTTTGGAATTTAAGTCTATGGCTGTTTGAAATTCAAATCTATAGCTACTTCTAAGTGCCTTTGGAAACAAACTTCACAAACAGCAAGTAATTTACACTCTGCATATTTACATACAATTTATGTCAGTTTCTTAATAAATAACACTCTCTCATTTGCGGGGTTAGTCTGCACCATAGGAAAGAATGAGTCACAAAACAAAAAGTGCCCACTGACCAGGAATAAAACTAACTGAGAAAAGTCTTCTAAAAAACATCCATACCTGTCACAGTACTTTTAACAGTGCTTTTGGATTCACCCAGTTCTTCATGAGGTCATACACACAGTAATTTACTTATATATTTGTGCAGCAAACAACAGTTAAAAAGCAATCATACTCATGATGGTAACAACATGAATGCATGGATGACCAAGGGAATGGGTATTTAAAAATCAACTTACCTTGATCACTATAGCATTTTTTATTTTCTCTGATGTAGGTTCATAGTCGCCAATACAGCCCAAAGTAATAGCATACCTGTCACAGAGGACAACATTGATTCTTCCTACTTTTGCAAGTCAAACAGAGGTACCAGTAAGGGAAAAGAAACAAATTATACTGTTCTTCTTTTTCTTCTGTAAAATGTCCAACCTCAACACTTTGAAAACTAACACTTTTACTTTTAGTGCATGCTGAATTAGTTTGGTGTTTCCATAATCCATCAAACTCTTACACAGACTACAGGATCTTTAACGTCAAATTCAACACACAAGGGAGTTAATTAGCACTCGAAATACGTAACACAAGTACAACAAGAAGAATTTTTAACATCAAAGAGTCTGCACAGAACTTGACTCCAGAGAAATCTCAAGGTGGGCTCAAAGTCTAGCATGTAACACTAACAGTCACCCATCCATGCGATGACCAGTGTACACTAACTCAGGCATAACTTCAGGCATCTGAAACAAGTGAAAGTTCTCTTGCCCTTTGCCACTAACTCTCCAAAGTGAAGAATTTTACCCCAGTTTATGAGCTCTCTCTCCCTCCAGCTCTCCCTCTCTCTCCTGCTCTCCCTCTCTCACACACACACAGAGTTTTAAGTTGACTGTACAGTAAAATAATTAGTTCTCTTGCCCTTTGCCACCAATTCTCCAAAGTTAAGAATTTTACCCCAGTTTAAGATCTCTCTCTCTCTCTCTCTCTCTCTCTCTCTCTCTCTCTCTCTCTCTCTCTCTCCACACACACACACACACACACACACACACACACACACACACACACACACACACAAAGAGTTTTAAGTTGACTGTACAGTAAAATAATTAGTTCTCTTGCCCTTTGCCACCAATTCTCCAAAGTTAAGAATTTTACCCCAGTTTAAGATCTCTCTCTCTCTCTCTCTCTCTCTCTCTCTCTCTCTCTCTCTCTCTCTCTCTCTCTCACACACACACACACACACACACACACACACACACACAAAGAGTTTTAAGTTGACTGTACAGTAAAGTAATTAGTTCTCTTGCCCTTTGCCACCAATTCTCCAAAGTTAAGAACTTTACCCCAGTTTAAGATCTCTCTCCCTCTCTCTCCTCTCTCTCTCTCTCTCTCTCTCTTCACACACACACACACACACACACACACACACACACACACACACACACACACACACACACACACACACACACACACAAAGAGTTTTAAGTTGACTGTACAGTAAAATAATTAGTTCTCTGCCCTTTGCCACCAATTCTCCAAAGTTAAGAATTTTACCCCAGTTTAAGAGCTCTCTCTCTCTCTCTCTCTCTCTCTCTCTCTCTCTCTCTCTCTCTCTCTCTCACACACACACACACACACACACACACACACACACACACACACACACACAAAAGAGTTTTAAGTTGACTGTACAGTAAAGTAATTAGTTCTCTTGCCCTTTGCCACCAATTCTCCAAAGTTAAGAACTTTACCCCAGTTTAAGATCTCTCTCCCTCTCTCTCTCTCTCTCACACACACACACACACACACACACACACACACACACACACACACACACACACACACACACACACACACAAAGAGTTTTAAGTTGACTGTACAGTAAAATAATTAGTTCTCTTGCCCTTTGCCACCAATTCTCCAAAGTTAAGAATTTTACCCCAGTTTAAGACTAAGAGCTCTCTCTCTCTCTCTCTCTCTCTCTCTCTCTCTCTCTCACACACACACACACACACGCATGCACACACGCACGCACGCGTGTGCGCACACACACACACACACACACACAGTTTTAAGTTGATTGTACAGTAAAATAACTACTTCAGATTGAATCGCTACTTTGGGGAACTTTATTTCATGAAAGAACTTGCAAGAAGATGGAATTCAAGCTAACAGTTGTACAGCATCCTATAAGAAAATATGGAAAGCATTTTGGTCTTTGCCAATGACAGCATACGACATCCCACAGGCAAGGAAAGCATTAAACATTCCTATAAGCAGGCATAGAAAGCACTTTGCCAACGACATCATACAACGTCCCAAAGGCAGGAAAAGGGTCAAATGTTTAGCCATTAGGTGAAGAGGCAAGGGCTCACCACTTGTGTCCATGGGGGCCATTAGGGTCCAGGTTGACAGCTATCATGGCAGCATCCTTGGCTTGATACATGAGTTCCTTCTTCCTCTCCGGGTCCCCCAGATCCCCTGCTGCGTTGGCAACAAAGTAGGAAACCTTGGACAAGCGCCACTGGTACTCGGCTCTCGACTTCATCTGAAACAAACAGCAAAAGTATGATGCTTCAGGAAACACATTTCAGCTGCCAGGTGAAGCAAACTAATGTTCAGACAGTTATTACTGTGTCACAAATGCCACTCTCAGCTTCATCTGAAACAAAGAGATAAAGTATAATGCTTCAGGAAACACATTTTAGCTGCCAGGCAGAACAAACTATTGTTCAGACAGTTATTACTGTGTCACAAATGGCACTCTCAGCTTCATCTGAAACAAAGAGCAAAAGGTATGATGCCACAACAAACATTTTTGCTACTAAAACTGTAAGAGAAACATTTAAAACCACTGCACCAGAAGTGCCACTTACTCTGCCCTCAGCTTGATCAAAAAATGAAACAAAGAGTGAAAGTATGATGCCACAACAAACATTATTTCTGCTAAGAAAAAACATTTAAAATCACTGCACTACCAAGTGCTGCTTATACTCTATTGTCAGCTTTATCTGAAACCAAGAGCAAAAAGTATGATGCCACAAAAAAAAATTTAAAAAATCTGCTGAGCACAAAGAGAAACTTAAAAAAGAAGAAGAAGAAAAGAAGACATTGTACTGATTTTACAACAGAAGACAGAAGAAACATTTAAGAGGTAGAAGCAGTAATAACTGAACATTAGTTCACTCTGCCTGCCATAAGGATGCAAGGGTAAAAATCTGATTTAGGAAGAATACACATTATCCCCAGGCCATTAGGCACTAGATTTTTAGAGCCACAAGAATCTTGTATAATATACATGTATGAGAAGTACACATTTATTTATAGCCATGAGAATTTGGTTCATGCAAATTACACATTACACTCCGTCCAGGCAGACTGGTTCTAATCAATATCTCAAGAGTAACGCATTTCATCTTTCGATGCCACTCCTCCACTTCACGGACAGTTTTCTCAATTATAAACAATGAATTCCAACATGCCATCTCTGGACTTGCACAGTATACATGTATACTCACAACTAATTTTATTCATTACCTTTTTTTCCTTTTGTCTTAGCAGACTGAAGGCACTGTCATAGTCCTCCTTGCCTCCAGCAGCGATGAAGTCATCAATCTGTTTCAGGAAATCCTCCTCATTCTCCTCCTCATCCACCTCCACAGACACGGGTGACGCAAACTGTACATACCGCTCAAGTGATGCTTGCCCGTTCTGTCTGCCTATTATTTCTAAATCCCCATCCCTGAGAGAGAGATGGTGGGGGGGAAAAAGAGAGACAGAAAAAACGGGATAATTTAATACACCATACTGACTCACTTTTACATATAATATATATTAATATATATATATATATATATATATATATATATATATATATATATATATATATATATATATATCAGTACTGGCATTTGCTAAGCAGTAAAGGAGTTTTGGCAGACATGTGACCTGGGAAGATATATAAGATTTCTGACCATGTCAGGGTGAATGAGTGAAACTGCAGTGATTGCACTAGACATTTTTCAAACCAATGTGACATAGATCTACAAGGTGGCGAAAGTATTTCATGCAAACCTGTCACAGTAACTGGTCACATACACAGCCATCAGCATAGCTGTCAACCCCTTTTGAGAGTAAACCTTAGTCCAGAGTTTGTGAACCTGTATTTCCCTTATGCAGGCTGGGCTCTTTTGTGTGTTTTTTGCTGGTGGCAGTGGCATTTTGAATTCCAACTGGCACGTGTGGCTGTGGAAGGAAGAAGCAACGTTGTGCTAAATATGCATGTGCGATTTCAAATCTTACTTACAATGAGACTGCTTAGCCTATTGCACTAGGCCAGTCAGTGTGCATTTGGCAGTGGCATGTGTCAGCTGCTCGTTTGACAGTTTTTCAATCTTTTTGTTCAGTTTAAAAAAATAAAAAATAAATCTCAGGAAAATTATGTTTTCCTGTATCCATTTTCCAATATGGCCATACCCCCCAAAATTATCAAAAAACTGTATTTTATACTGGTAAACTGTATGGGTTGACAGATATGCAGTATAGTACCACTAGAACTCTACTAGTACTAGCAACCACCCTGCTCCCCCCCCCCCCCCCACCCCCACAAACACACTCACAAACACACACACACACACACACACACACACACACACACACCAGAATACATGCATTATGGCTTCCAGACATGACTACGGGATGATACAATATGTGGGTGGGGACTGGTCAGTGATCCTGCTAGACATTTTTTCAAACTGATGTGAAATAAATACAGTGGCAAAAGTAGTTCATGAAAACCAGTCTCACAGTTACTGGAGTGTAAACTTTGTACAGTCACCGAGTCAGACACATGGCCATCTATACTACTACTAGTACTAGCAGACACCTTGCTCCTATCCCCATCTAGAAGTAGAACACACACATGACATACACTCACTCACATGCTCATATAGATATAATTATTTATTATATACACACTGAATGCTTGCATGCATGCACACACACACCCACACCCACACACACACACACACACACACACACACACACACACACACACACACACACACACACACACACTTTGGAAGGTTCTGTGTCACCTAGTTGGTGACTCCCACATGGCATGCAAGTAAATACAAGGGTGCATAAGCTCCACCAGACGTACATCCATCCCATGGATGGATATATATATATAAACTCCACATGAGGATACATGTACCTCTGGTAGAGTTTATGTACCTGAGAGTTACCATAGGTGACTTAGGTCTTTGTTGCTGTGTTTGTGTAATGTCTTCCGAGTGCTAATTAACACAACAACAAAGACCTAAGATCTAAGTGAGCTGACTGAAGCAAGTCTATACCTACCTAGGTCTACCTGCTTACACTCAAATAACTAACCACAAGGTCAGTCTGCTTCATGGTTTATGTATTGTAATAAATATCATCACTAATAATTAATAATACATAAAATGTGTCATTTGAGAACTTTGCAGGAAAGGCATCAAGCGAAGGGGCACTGGTCCTGTAAATTTAAACTAAGTTAATGTAACTGTCTAAAAACTGCTGCGGAAGTTTTATGTCTGCATTTCTTTAGCACAAGTCACTCTGAGTCCAAACCTGGGACCTTCTTCTTCGTGTCAAGGAGTGGGCCCTTACAGAGTACTGCAAGTCCTGCAAAAATGTGTATTTAAACAGAGGTCATGGTCAGTGTCCTGGGTGTTATTAAAACAATAAAGATAACAATTAATCTAAAGTTAAAGCTATATAATAATTAATATACATGGTAACATGATCTTATTCAATTCATTGAGAGGTGGGAACTGGTTGGAGGTTGTGAAGACCTCAATGGCTCTAGATCCTGGGTTGTTTATGAAAGCAGGGCAGGCTTTTTCAACAAGAAACAATTTCTTAATTTTGCGTGAACTTTGGACCTCGCTCCAAGGGGTGTGCATTAATATCAGTTACACTGTTACTGTATTGATCGCAGCACAATCGTAACAGTATTAACACCAATTATATTCCAAATTCAACTCCGTACCCAGCCAATGCGTCCACAAAGTCCTCGTCTTCGTCTCCACTGCTGGCTGTAACGGAATAATAACCAGCAGTCCTAGATCTGTTGCTCCTTTTCCTTCGATTGCACGCATTGTTCTCTGCGATGTCTCGTTTTAGTTCGGCAATGAGAGTCCGAATTTCAGCAAGTTCTTGGCTCAAGCGAAAGTACAGAAGATACAGGCCCGCGCCTGTTGCCAGTCCAGCTACGGCGCTGAAAACATACGGGCCAGTTTGACGAAAGAAGGGCATGATCCACACTGACTACAATCACAAAGTTGGCAAATTAGTCAACCGTACAGACAGACCTCTACAAAACAAAGTCGAAAAGGCCCCCTTTGAAGAGCGAAACTTGTCCAAAAAGCAAAACATACGACACCTATGCTCAACGGTACGTAACTCTCAGTGTCTGTGTCGTCTGCTACAAATGAAATAATGACGTTTTCCACATCAACTGGTAAAACAAATAGATCGCTGATTTTCATTTAGCTTTCAAACAACATTTCCTGTTTGAGCCGTCGTCATCATCGTCTTTTGAAGCACGGTAACAATTAATCTGTTGCAAATCTACTCAATCACGGATGGGAGGTAACTCGAGCACAGGCCCAAAGCAAAATGGCGGCTGCTGTGGCTGTCATTGTCTTGCTGCCCTTGTTCTTCACTTCGGCTGGCTGCCGTACGCAAGATGTTCATGCAATTTTGCTGAAAGTGGTCGATGCAGTTGAAAAACTTATCAAGTTTTACAGGACAAGTTACCAGAGTTTGAATTTAGATGGGCTTTTCGGACTGAAAGTTATTGAAGGTACGGCAGCTTTGAAACTCTTTACAGTTCCGTTTTCAGCCAGACAGTTCTTATTGAGATCATGTCACATGTGCATTAATTTAAATTTGCTTCGCTCAGTCATTTCCATATTATTATTATTATTATTATTATTAGCACATCTGTTCCCATACGTACACTATGTCATAACATTTGATAACGACACGTCTTTTATCTCAGTTGGAGAGATGACGGGGGAAGACGTGTGGGCCTACAGAAAGTGCAGCATAATCTAAGTTATCTAAGTCCAGGCAGCTCCTGCTTAATGGATAGTGGCTGCCCACATCAAAGAAGATCTGTATAGATCAATCAGTTTCACTCACAGTATCAAGCTAGGCATTTTGTGTGTGCGTGTCGAGGGGGGTATCTCCAAGTGAAATAGCTTTTTTAACTTTTGCTTTGTTTGTTCGATATAGATCGATGGCAGTTTGTGCTTTTAAGAGCTGTCTGTATTAAAAACTATTATTATTGTGTTTTTAAATGTTATTTTTATTTTTATGTTGCTTCTGCTTTTCTATTGTATTATAATTGTACTGCTACTGCTAAGACTAGTCACTAGAGAGACTTGTTCTGTCCCACAAAGGGAGGCGGGGATGTCTGATAAATGTGTTAAACCCCTGTCTAGAATCTCAGCGCTGACGTTTGATTCCCCTTATCCTATATCCTCTCTTGATACCAAGTTCTGTTGCTCATTCTGTTTGGACATTTTTCTGTTTATGTTCCATTCTCCTGACCCCCCTGTTCATGCTGTTATTAATTTATTATTCTTAATGTGCTTAAATTATGATCATATGACATCAAAAGATGTAATACCAGTTTTATAATAATAATAATAATAGTGAATACTTAGAGCACCTAACCCGCACAGGCCCTAAGCGCTTACACATTGTTTACAAGCACATACTGTCCAAATTTAATGCATACAGCATAAACGCACTCACACAGACCCACACACACAAGTGCACACGCACACACACACACACATGCACACACATGGTAGTATCACAATCAAAACTATAAAAAAAAGATAGTGTGACACAGACAAGGAAAATTCCCCAAAAGACCAAGTGCTCTATTTCATAGTGTTAATATTATTATTAACAATAAACCATTTCAAAAGTAAAATGTTTTTACTTTATCTTAAAAAAATATTTTAAAAATACTAATCGTACACAGCTGATTTGTTTTGGGGTTTTTTTTTTGTGTGTGTGTGTATGTGCCAAATTTCTGGTTAGCACAGGTAATCATGCTGACGACTCAGTGACTGAATGAAAAGTACTTTACTTACTGTTGCTGCAGGTCAGGTTCAAAGAATTCTAGATGAACACGGACGAGGACAGCACGCCAACTTGAGCCCACTGGTCGTCCAGCGTCTGAACACAATACTGCAGGATGCTAAATGGATCGCAAAACATGCCATACATGTGGTGCAGGCCAGTGATGAGAGCTACTTCCATAATCTGGAGTTTGTGGTATCTCAACCATGGAAACATTTGAAGCCTCACCGAAGAGTGGTGCCGACTTATCGCTGGGAGATACCTGTGTACAAGTCTGCAGATAATTGTAAGCTTTTAAAACAATATCTATTATATTACTTTCAGTTTTGCTCATCAGTGAACATTACTGTTACTAAAACACTGTCAGTATGTATTGACTATTGTATGTTGTTGGTTTTACTACTTTTAGTTTTACAGAGCTGTCTCAGTGTCTGACTCTTAGTTCTTCAGTCTTGAACATTACTTGGTACCATCTGTTTTTGGGTAGAGGGTAGACATAGCGTAACAGTGGGGACTTGCATGATTTGCACCTGACAGCAGAATGTTTTCTTTGCTCCCCACAATCAGTATAATTACACATCCTGTCATTTTGGAGCTAAAAGTTCAATTGTAGACCATTTGTTTTCCACTCCTGGTTGTAGACTTCTAGTTCTGCTGAGGAAAACAAAAAGAAGAAGAAGGAAGAAGCATAAGTACTGAACTTTTTCTCTCTAATGTTTCTCATGACCTTGACCCATATATATTCAAGATCAGAGGCGGGTAAAAAGTGTGATAATGAAATTGAAAGCTAGTAAAAGTAGCATATATAATGTATTTTATAACTTCTTCTTCCTTTTTTTATATATCATATTACATAAAGTTTTGAATGCATTGACTGGGCATTTGCTCATATTGTCTTAATCTTATCAAATTGTTTAGTGTTCGTCATTTTGTTTTGTTTGTTTGGTGTGTTTATCACTTTATGTCACTGTGGCTTTCCTCTGTGTGTGTGTGTGTGTGTGTGTGTGTGTGTGTGAGAGAGAGAGAGAGAGTGTATGGATGGAGGGCTAGTTAAGTAGTTTGTCAATGAGGCTTTCATTTGTGTTTTGCGTATAATTTCAGCCAAGCTTGAGGAGGGGGACAGTGACAAATGTATGATGGAGATAATTCAACCCAAAAAGACAAACGCAAAAAATGACAACCAGCCAAGCTGCAGCATGTCAGAAGACTGTGCTCAGAAAATGACCAAGCGAGGTTTGACCGAATACGGCATCACGCATCAGCTGTTGTGGACCGGGCTTGCAGAAAAGGTTAATAATTCTTTTGATCTACTAGGGTGGGCATAAAAAAGGCATCTATAGTTCATGAGGCTAACTGATGTTTTCAGACTTGGCAAAAACATATTAAATGTTAACATTCTGTCTGAATATGATCATGCATTATTATTATATAAATTATAATTCTTAGGTGTACCTTTTAAGTGCAGTTTAGAGAGTTATGTGACTCATTTCCTGCAATGACTGAAGTAAACACACCCACACCCATACATGCATGCATGCATGCACACACACACACACACACACACACACACACACACACACACACACACACACACACACACACACAGTGACACACACACACTCTCTACATGCACACACATACATGCAGGTGCACATGCATACAGTCATGCATGCACATACACACACACACACACACACACACACACACACACACACACACACACACACACTCTCTCTCTCTCTCTTCCCTTCTCTCTCTCTCTCTCTCTCTCTCTCTCTCTCTCTCTCTCTCTCTCTCTCTCTCTCTCTCTCTCTCTCTCTCTCTCTCTCTCTCTCTCTCACAGATTTACACCCACACACCACACCCACACCCACACACACACAAGCACTGAAAACATTAATAAGCCATCCTTTTGCTAGGCAACCTAATCACAGTGTCAGTGCATCAGCGTAAAAACAGAGCTCTCAGATTGTTTGATTAAGTAGCAATAACTTGCATTGTCACTGCTCTAACAGAAAATGACTGAAACATGGTGTGTGTGTTTGTTTTTGTCAGCTGCCATTGTTATGAAGAATATGTCACAGTCAGCTGTGACATGTATATGAAACGCAAATGATCCTATCACAGTTCAACACCAGTTGATGAGTTGTGGTTTTTATGTTACCCAAACTCATTGGTTTGTTCTCACAGAGAACAGCATCTTATTAATATTGCACAGCTGTTCCCTTGTCATATGTAATGATGTATGCTAAGGGATGATGGTTGAATTGCACATACACACAGCTGAGAAATTTGGCTGTGATCAGTCGTACTTGCTATAAATAATGGAAAAAAATACTTTAAAAGTGTATTTGTTCAGTTAGTTTAAATATCACTCACTGTCTACACATTGGGGTTGTTGTTGTGTTTTTTTGTTTTGTTTTTTCTTCTTTACAATTCTCCCAATCAGGTTGCACATGTAACAATAACAATATACTTTATTCATCCCAGCGGGAAATAAAAGGTGTTCGATTGCACAACGAAGAACATATATATATATATAGATATATCTATAATCTCAATAATTTTAAGTCATGAAACACATGCACACACACATGTATACATGTATGGTTTCACTACTTTTGCCCTTACCACTGTTGAGTTTCATTACACGTGGTTTCACTACTTTTGCCATTACCACTGTTGAGTCTCTACTTTTGCCTTTATTTCTGCTGGTATTGGCTGCTTAACCCTGCTGTTTGTGGGTTGTTCTTTTGTTTTGTTTTGTTTTTGTTTTTTGTTTTTACTTTTATGCAGTAATTGCTACATAATAGTTATGATAATAAAAGACATTTATGATGCAGCTGACCTATCAAGGAACATGACAGTGCTAGGTGCATGCAATAGCAAAATCACTATATATTATATAACTAATACTAATAGAATATATATATATATACACCTTTCTATGCACACACACACACACACACACACACACACACACACACACACACACACACACACACACCTCTGCACACTGTTAATTATTGTTTTCACAGAGAGGAAAGTAAGCCGGAGGGAGAGAGGGGCAAGAAATTTTAAGCTTTTCTGAAAGAGATGTGTTTTTAGGGCCTCTCTAAATGATGTTTCAGGCTCAGAATGGAGCAGACTGTGAAGAAGATCATTCTATGCATGCAAAGGGAACACTGTAAAGAAGATCATTCCGTGCATGCAGAAGGACTAGCAGCACATAGCATTTCCTTCATCAGATTCTGTTTTCTCTTGCTGTTGTTAGGCTGGTTGCAGCAAGGAGCTGGAAGCGCTGCTGAAGATGCTGGGTTTTACATCCATTGACAACATGCAGGAGGAGTTCTGCAGCAACAACTACTATGAGATGCTGGCTGTGGTGCATGTCTTCATGCTGGGCAGGGTGCATGGGAACTACCAGGACATGTTTTTGGAACAACGTAAGTTAGTCTTTGGTTCAGGACATGATTGTAAATTTCAAAGTGGCTGTACGTAAGCTGCCTCGGTTGATTCTCAAGTGATGAATCATGTTGTGACATGGGTTGTGGTACTTAAGCTAATCAGCTTATGTAACAAATATTTTGTTAAGTACAAAAAGGATCCGTGGTAAAGTATGTTGGCACAAGTGTACTGCACAAGCACACACACACTCACACATGCACACACACACACACACAGTGTTACACACAGTTTCTGCACACACATGTATTTTTTACTTTCAGTACAGTTTGGTCAAAATAATCTTTTCTCTCTTTCTCTTTCCTGTTTCCAGAATTTGTGTGTCCAAACTTGGGATTCTTTGAGTTCCTGAAAAAAGACTACTTGGACCAGATCCTCAGTTGGCAAATGCCGTCAGGATGCTTTGGGATCAGCTCGGAGAAGGACTCAACATTACACGTCCAGAGTCCTCAGAAACTGCCTCCTAAGATGGACCTCAAAAAGCTGGGTATTTCAGACAAGCTGAAGAACCTGTCCAAGGTCAGCAGCCTGGACTTTAGGAAACAGCAGATGCAGCAGCAGCTTAAGAACTTGAAATCCAGCAACCAGCTCATCCAGTCAATGCTGCAGATTCAGGACAGTGAAAGGGGTCGTCAGGATAAGGACCACCAGAAACATCAGAAGCTGAACGAAGAGGGAATCGGCGACCCTTGGAATCCAGATCAGCGTCGAATCAAACGTCTGGACTTTGGTGACACAAAGCCTCAAGAGGCTCAGCTTCCTCACAAGAGGAATCTGCCGAAACAACAAAGCCCTCTGGACAACCCTTTCCATAACGTCAACACGCGCAACAGACCCCAGGGGAACGTGCCCTACATACCCGGGGATAGCGTACCCGGCAAGCATCAAGGTATTGTACCCAACAGACCTCATGTTGACCAAGCTCGAGTACAAGGAAGCTGGGCAAACAACCCACAGGGTGTTGATGCTTTTGGGGTGCAGAGAATGGCAAGGAGCAGAGATGCAGCTCCAGCGCAGGGCGCAGACTCCGCAGGTCAGGTCCAGATGCTCCAAGTGCGAGGTGCGGGGCAGCATCCACAACATCCGGGTGTGAGCGTGTTGGGCAACAGGCTGCAAGGCCGCAGAATGCTCAGTGCTTATGAAACGGGTCAAGGGACAAAGAGGAAGCTTCTTGTGGAGAAGGAAATGCCAGGTAAGAACAGAGATAAAAATCTGAAACAAGAATGGCAGCTATCGTTCATCATTTTTCACCATTTAACTGTTGTTTAAGAGTCATTTTGTAGCTTGACAAAGGGCATTACCCCAACATTTTCAGATTGTGTTTTTATCATAATAAATTTGCAGATTGTGTTTTTATCCTAATTTGCAGATTGTGTTTTTATCCTAATAAATAAGCATTTCTTTTAACCTTTTATGTGTTTGGATCAAGAAGAGAGATGCCCAAAAGTTATACCTACCAGCACTATTGTTTTGTCTGAGCTGGAAGCAGATCTGTATCAAGACCCCCTGTTTTGACAACTTGGTGCTATCAAAAGTTCTTTCTCTTAATGTGTGTGTGTGTGTGTGCAGGCACTTTTGTGCATGTGTGTGTTTGTGTTGTATGCGTTGAATTTTGAAAATGTGTGCATTTAAAGAATGTGTAAGCAATTAGAGCCTGTGCACGTTAGGCACTCTAAGTATCCATTATCATTATTAGAATGCTATCAGTAGCCTTGCTTTCCTCACCTGCTGCTAGGAACTCTACCTTAGTTACTAATGTTTACCTTACCAGTGCATTGAACTTTTTTTCGTAATTCCTTCTTCACTTCTTGCCTATGCTAGGCTTAGCTAATGCATTTTCTGTATCATTATACCTGCTGTAACAAAGTTAGGGGACAGGAGCATACTGCAATCACCATGTCTGTCATCCGTCTGTCTGTCTGTTGAACTTTGTCAATACAAACTCACTTCCGAATGCTTCTAATTAGTTATTAGTAAGTTAAATGTGAATATTGACTTATGCTTTTATGCTTATTCAAGTTATTATTGAGCATTTTTACTCAGTTGTTTTGCTGTTGACTGTGTATATATATATATATATATTATGTATGTACATATATATATATTGTGTCCCTGTTGACTGTGTATGTATAGTGTCCAGAAATGTGAGACAGACTTTTTACTTTCAGTCTGATGGTTTGTATATCTCCTTCCTGTGACCCTTTGCAATGAGCACAGTGTTCTCCAAAGTAGCTATGTGCAGCATGAGCAAATCTCTCAGGCATAGTATGAAAGCAGGGGGAAGGGTTTTAAATATAAAAATATTTTTTTAAAAAGAGTTAAACTGCAAGTGCCAGTTTGGATGCCAAAGGTGTAATTATTAACATGGTGATAATTCTACATGCAGTCAACAGCAAGCATTCAAGATTTGATTATTTACAGCAGGTTACTGCACACACTTTGTGGTCTGTCCTGACAACAATGGCAGATGTAACTGTTAGTAGTTAGATCTGCACCCTCAAAGACATGATGTGGACTTGTAGTTGTACTGCTTGAAGTAAAAAAGCTAAAGATGCCTCAGTACATGTGACATGGGATCTGTAGCACCATTTGACAGTTTTGCACATTCACTCTTGTTAATTAGTACCTGTGAAACACTTTCTAATCCAGTATGAAGTAAACAGAAAGTTTTAAAGTAAAATCCTTGATTTTAACTTTTTTATTTTAATATCTTCAGCACTACGTAAAAACATAGGTGACTAGGTTCCTTGAAATAAGATCTTTGTTGAAGACATAAAGGGACAATTCTATTGTTGCATGACTGCCCTTGTTGCATTACAGCTTGTGGGTGTCACATTGATCAACTTAGACTTAGAGCATCACTCTGGCTTGATGGTGTGTTGCAGGTGGCTGTCTATCCCACAAGACAGCAGTGGGATCCGGAGCCCTTGTCATGTACCTCCGCTACCTCATCGACCCAGGACCACTGGACCTCTTTGCTCCTCACAATTTTCTCCCAGATGGCCCTCGCGGTCTCCTCGGCGATGATGAGTCCAACAAGAACGTCATGAACTACATTGGCAGTCACATCCAGGACTTTCTGGCGAACACAGATTTTTCTAGAAAAGATGCTCTGTCTGATGGCATGGTTGGATTTGACGGACAGACTGGTGAGAGAGCAGGAGACAGTGTTGTAGATGAAGGAGAAGATGATGAAGATGAAGAAGAAGAAGAGGATGATGAAGATGGGGAGTATGATGACAGAGACGAGATGTACCCAGACACTGGAGGAGGGGTTGGGCAGCAGCATGAAAAAAAAGTGGTTCACTTTGGCGCCAATGACGACACTCTCAGCAAAGGTCAAAAGAAGGAGGACTACAGTGACAAAGAAGACAAAAACGATGAGTATGCTGATGAAAATGAAGAGGAAGAGGAAGAAGAGGAAGGAGCAGATTATATCAAGCGTGGCAAGGGTGATGACGAAGGAGCTGCCGTTGCCAATGTTAAAGAGGTCAATGAGGACGATGACACAGAGTACACGTACTATGATGACGATGACAACACAGAGCGGGGGATCATCAAGAGACACAAGCCTCAGCCTCCTCCTCAAAATGGTGCTAGGATACGAACACACACTCGTCACAAACCACACCCAGCCATGATAGACAATGTGGCCATGAGCCAGGCTGATTCCCCACCAACAAAAGCTGTGGTGATGTTGTTGGGTGCCACGTCTGTTGTACTGGTCGTTTTCATGTGCAGATTCATCAAGAAGCGGCGAATACACATCCGGTACCACAACAGAAGCTTCTTCAAGCTGTGATAGCTGGTTGGGTGGCCGGGGTGGTGGAGAGGGTTGTTGTAGGATGGGTAAGACTAAGAGCGATGACTTGTCAGGGTTGAACCCGGAAGACTTTCTAACTGACAGTGTGTGTTTGCATGATGCGTGTGTGTATGTGTGCATGCATGTATGTTTGTGTAAGAGAAAATGAAGATGGGTTTTGTGAAAAGCTGCATGTAATTTGTTTATTGTAATTTGGTTAGTTTGGCTCTTTTTATTATTTTTATATTTTATTAGGGTGGGATTGTTGTGCTTGCATTTTTATGGACTTACTATAATGATGAATGTCCAGCCAGCTGTGTCAGAAGTTTGCTTTCTTTGTTTTGGAGATCATGTGAGGTCTCAAAAATTTTATATTGCATGTTAAAGGAGTACTTATCCAATCAAACTTAAACTTGCATGCTGTGTATGGAATATGGTGGGTTTTTTTCATGGGCATGCTTCCATTGGCATGCTCTCACACACAAATGCTTTGCATGACTGACATAAATATCTATATTTATTAAGGGAGGTCACTTTTTTAGTTGTTGAACCCCCACCTCACCCCACCCACCCAAAAAACAATAACAACAACAACAAAAAACATTCTTTGGACTGTTCAAGTTAGATCATTAAGCTTTATTCAGTGGTAACATCCTTAGAGTTCTGTTTTTCTATTTATCCCTACTTTAAATGCCAAGGTCATAGTAAGATCTGGCGAAGGTGTTTGCGGTAACCATGAGCAAACCCTTTCATCCGCTAAGCCTTTAATATTTTTTTTGTATATTTGTAAGTATACAAGACTTAAACAAATTATGTGGGGCAGTCAGTTCTTGCTATTTTACTTAATTTCGCTTCATCCGTTCATCATAATTTTAGTGACCCATACCCCCATTTAATTAGTGGTCATAGGAGAGCCTGCAAGACAGACCTGAAGCTGTGTTTTCGTGCTGAAAGTCCTGTTCAAGTGGAGGTTGGGGTTAATGGCAAGTATGGTGACAGGTACAGGACACTCCAGTGGTGAACTGTGTAGCTCTCCATACCTCAGCATTATTCTGCAGATTTGCATGTTAGCTGTTATGTATAAAGCATACTTGTTTTCCACTGGAAGTAGCACTAGTTGTCACTTTGATTATTTTTGCTGCTTGTATGCAGTGTCTGTGAGTTTTACACACCGCCTGCACTCTAAGGCCTTCTCTTATCAAATAGCGGAGATGTAGGATTTTTAGTTTAATATGACCGACAAACTTTGCGTGTTTCCATACACACAGAAGTGAGACCGGCACTGGTAACATCATAAGCTTGCACTGGAGTTGACTTGACAGGGAGAAATGGAATCAAGTCCCTTCACCCAGTCTTGACTGGGAGTTCTACCTCTGGTAGCTGCTTTTGCTGGATTACTAGCGCTTTGCACTAACCGCTGAGCTGCCACCTCTGTCTTTGACATGCTTGATGCTTGTGAAAGGCATACATGTGCTTGCAGTTTCAGGAACATTTGCAGTTTCTCAGTATTTTTTAACTGAGAAAGTTTTGTATTCTGCTGAATACAGTTAATAGACAGTAGAGTAGTGTCTAATGAATTTCTTTTGTACCCTAGCTCATTTATGATTTTGTTTGTTTGTTGTTGTTGTCGTTTTTTTCTTACAAGATGGTTTCTTCAAAGAACATACTCTGTTGCTGTTGTTTTTGTGTGCATGTGTTTTGTGTGTGGCTTCTTGCATCAAAATCTCAAATGAATCAGCACGGTGTTTCACATTTTTGCTCCTGAGGGTATAATGTGAAAGTTTCTGATTGTGAGTGAGTATAGAGCATTTGCTCCTTATCTGGCAACACAAGCTAGCATATGAATATTTTTTTCTTTCTTTTTTTCTTGTTTTCCTTCTTTCTTTTTGTGTGTTTTTATTAGACATTTTAGTATGCAGTATGTGTACTTTTTGTCTTGTGTAACTCACTTAAAAAGCTGTGATGTCTATGACTTTTGTCATAATCTTATGTTCTGATGCTGAATTTTCCATTTTAATTTTGATTTATGTGTAAATATATAATATGCATGTGCAATCTTCTTCTATTTATGAGAACAGATGCTATGTACAGTGTTTGTGTGTTGAGCTGTATCAAATGCATTTTTGTTTTCAAGAAGATATACAAAGAGACCATCTATGTAGGATACATATGTAAGATGTATATATATATATGCCTTGATTTCTGTGGTGCTTATTTGAGCATTTCAGACTGTAGGAGATTCACTACAATCAAAAGGACAAGGGCAGTTTCTTGGTACTAGGTCTAAAGGCAGCTTCTCAGACTAACCTCAGATTAAGTCCAAGAAAACAGGGTGAAATTGTCATTTCATAAAACAGTTTTGATGCAAATAAAAGCTACAGCCATCTTTATGTAAACTCATCAGAGCTCAGGAGCTGTGTGAGAGTCGAGGTGGACGTCCTGGGCTCCCCACCCCTAGTAGTCTCTGTGGACGTAAAGCAGAATTTCAAGAAGGAGAAACATTTAAACAAATTAGAATCAGATCAGAAATGCACAGTAGTTTTGTGAACAAAATGTTTATTTGTGCCATAGATCTCAAAATCGATTCAAGGTGCAACATCAAAATCACGACTGGTGTGGCCTGTTGCATCAACATTTAATATGCTTGTCAAAAACATTAAATGTTGATGTAACTGGCCACACCAGTCATGATACTGACTTTTTTATATTTATTTTTTAACTCTACAGCTACAAAGTGTTATACTGTAATCCTTATTATGATTTTTTGGATTCTACACAAATACAGAGCATTCTTTCTTAAGACCAGCCAGTTAGGATAATTAAGCATGTACACAGGAGAAGGATATTTGCAAAGGTATTGTGAAAAAAGAGTGTTGAGAATGAGAGCTGAGAGCCTGAAATGGCAAAAAAAAATCTTCTTTATTTGCTTGCCCAAATAAGAGGCTTTTGATGATGTCATTTGATACATATATATACATCTCGTGGACTCTAGCCAGAATGTTGGGGCTAAAGTAGATTGTTGTGATGTGAATCACTTACAGTTTTTAATTTGATTTATTACTCGAGCTGGAGTGCAACTGCCAAAATGACAAGGAGCACTGCACTTGTATGCTTGGGCACAATCAAACCATACAGCTTATTTTTCTGAGTGAAAACCATTTTAATTATAGTGTAAACCCCCCAAAATCAAAACAGTTTCCATTGGTAAGCTGATCCATTTCTCAAAGCTGCAAAACTTCATTGTTAGATATTCATTTCATTGTTTATGCTATAAAAAAAAAAATCAAAATTCCCAAATCAAAAATAAAAGTATTTAAAAAGAAAAACAATGCACTTGTGCAGTTCTTGCAGTACTCACCTGGCACAAGGTAATCAGCTGCTTTTCAATGGCCATCTTGAAACAATCTCATAGAAGCATTCAAAAAGATAGAAGCTTCAGTAAAAAATCTTTTTTACTTGCAGTAACCAAAAGTATATAGTTTTTTGTGTGCATGCAAGTATACGTATGCATGATGGTATGTGCAGGTGTTAAAAAGGTTGCACTCTATGCCCTCTGTTCTTGCCCAGCATTGGTGAGCCACATACATGGCTGTAGCTGAGGAACATAAAATTAGTTTGACCAGCCTGGAGATTTTTTGATTTTTTTTACAAACTGTTCACGCATATAGCTGCTTGTACTGCTGCGTTAACTTGAAGGTAATGTATTGGTGATGTGGAATTTAATGTCATCAGATGTCAGGCTGACATGCACAAAAATTGTGGTGGAGTCACCGAGATGTATATATCTCAGTGGTTGGAGTTGGTTGTTTATTAGCATTTGTCTGCTAACTTGTGTTCACCCAGTGTTGTGTGAGAAGGTAGCATGTGCAAGCCACTTCCCCACACCCCAAGCATCGCTTTCCGGCACCTTCCTCCAAACTCTGCCAGAATTGGTTACTCTGCTGAAGGGGCACTCTTTATCTCTGTGCAGTTGTCCACTGACGCTGCCAGCGCCCTCCAAAAGATTTGGGTACTACTAACACTGTTGAAGCAACATAGTGACCAAGCATGCACATAAACTTGAGGCATGTCAGGTATAGAAAAAAGAGAGAGTTCCATCTCAATTCAAACGATTTTAGTTTTATTTGGACTGGTGTAAGCAACATTGGCAGTCATAAAAGGAACAGCTGATATAATTTGAGTCACCTGTTACAAATGTAACTGCCATTTGAGCATCCTCATAAAACTCTCCATTAACTGACAGTTTTTTGTGACCTATGACATAATCAACTATGGCAGTGATTGGAGGAAGGGTGTTGTAAACCAGTGCTTGGAGTTTGCCGCTCCTCTACACCTGTGCGTAGAAGTGCAGCATGGATGTGCCAAACCAGTGCTTGGAGTTTGCCGCTTCCCTACACCTGTGCATAGAAGTGCAGCATGGATGTGCCAAACCAGTGCTTGGAGTTTGCCACTTCCCTTCACCTGTGCATAGAAGTGCAGCATGGATGTGCCACTCCAGCAGCTGCACTATGAGAGAATAAGACGTCAATAATGACAATGTCAGTAGCCTCTGACTGAGACCTGTTGGAGTCAGTGATATCTTTCCGAAGGAGTGGCACAGCTGAGGGATGAAGGGTGTAGACTTAAGGAATCAAGAGGTTGTGGCTTTGAACCCCACTTCAGGCAGTAGCTAGATGCTAGTGCTGTTATTGGTGGTGGTGGTGGTTGTGTGTGTTATGTGTGCATGCATGCATGCGTGTGTGTGCATGTTGTGTGTGTGTGTGTGTAGAAATGACTAACAGTACAGATGGGTTGCTGGTGACCTCTTGTAGGGACTAAGAGTATGGGGATAGGGGCCTTTGGAGGAACAAAGTGAACACAAGGGTTTTCAGGGTGGTTTTTATAGTGTTGTCATTGTTTGCTTTGCTTTGTTTTATTGATGACAGATAAATTCTAGGTACGTTTTTCAGTTTGGCAGAGTGTTTCATGTTTACAGTAGCTTAATGTTATCCACAATGCTGTCTTCATTCAAGCAGTCTGTCCTAACCATACACATTTGGTCCTGGTCCTAGTAGTTCTAGCAGTGCATTAATAGGGCTGTGGTCTGGCAAACCTTTGTGCCCAGGGTGTAGAAACCTTGTAAATTTTACCTTTGCTTTCCTGGCTCTTTGAGAAAACTGGTTACCGGCGTATAGGTGTGAAATGGATCTAAAGCTTGGAAAGTGAGAATGACAAATATCCCCCCCCCCCCCCCCCCAACTTACCCTCCCACTTACAGAATATTCATCCCATTACTGGAGATTACAGTGTCATCTCATACTCTCTTCTTTTTTTAACATAAAAGCAGTATCATAATACTTCATACTTACATAATACCTTTACTTCTCCTACAGGTTTTTGTACACTGGGCACAAAATTTGCCAGACCACAATGCTTGCCTGTGATGACTGGCTTGCTGCTTGGTTTTGCTGGCATGCTGCTAGAATTCTGGGAGGGAATCTGGAAGGAAGGGTCAGTGGTGTACATATAGCAGCATTGTCAGTAACGCTGTAGACTACCATGAGAAACAAAAACTCATCCAGCTTGCCTCCACCCCCACCCCCAGTTTTTGTGGGGGCATTTCTTTGCATAAAAAGTAAATGGAGCCTATGGATAATCAAGTCTTCATCCAGCCATAATGCTTTCCAGCTATTTGGCCGGCCATCAAGCAATCCACACACAAAGCTAACATTGGTATTTTGTCACAGACAGTGAAATGAAAACCAGATCAGCTTCCTTTGATCATGACACCTGTGTACCAGTTTTGTAACCTTGACCTAATCTCAAGGTCGCAGGGGTGCCTGAAAATAATGTGAAACTGCTAGTTGTAATTTTTAGCTTTTTGTTGTTGTAAATTTGAATTGCATTAAGTTCAAACTTTGTATATTTGTTACACACATGGAGTCTGTGAGATAACCATGCATAAAATGAATGCTCTTCTTTAAATGTGTGTGTGTGTGTGTGTGTTAATAAGATCATGAAAATAAGCTTGTCAGTTGTTTGACTTATATTTGAGGGTGACCAGCAGCTGCATTTTCTGCATCCCTTCATGTTTTCTCAGATGCTGTAAGTTCTTTAAAACGGCTTTGCTTGACAATGTTTGTTGATACCAGTTTTGACAATTTTTACCCATTTTCACTTGATGTGAATAAACTCTGCATCTCACCCATCTGATTGTTTATTCTTAGCACAGAATCATGAGTGCAGATATCCCATCCAGTTTGTGAAGTAGAGGGTAGAGGAGGAAGTGAGGGGGAGGTGGGCAGGGGGTTGAACACCCCCCCCCCCCCTCCCCGCCCCCACAATGTAATATGTGTGCAATATTGTTAACTTACAGAAGTGAAATGCTTACATTTACAATCACAAAACTTGCAACAACTGTGAATACAGAGCTACGCCTTCCTCTTCTTTTTTTTCTTTTTCTTCTTTTTTAATTACAAAAGTAACATTAGCATGATCTGTGGTTTCAGTTATGGTACTACCATTAGAGCAGTGGTTTGGTGGTCACAGTGGAACTGAACACATCTGGTGCTGAAAAGAATTCAGCAGCTTTCTGAGGTTTTTTCTTCTCAAATTAATGACCTACAATTTCAGGTGCACATTGTGTGTATTGTTGGGGGGGGGGGGGGGGGGGGGGGTTGACTCACTTTCTTAGTCCGAATAAGAATCTGTTGTTGTTCTTTTTAAATTCTTATTCAAGCCTAGACAATACATGTTTTCAACAGGGTAGAAAAGGGTATATAGGCTGTTGTTTTCTAGCCAGACGCAGTGTTTCAGAGGTGGTACAGGTTCCAAGTGTTTGTGTGCATTCTTCATAGCTTGGCATGACCAAACTGATACACATACATTAATCTCACAAAGCGAAATGCTAGCGTTGTGTTGGAACGTTTGCCATTCGGTTGTTTTTGCCACCTAGCAATTCCCTTATGAATTCCATGTGTGCATATTTTATCTCATGTTCGACCATTAATCAATAATCTTGGATTTTGCATGCCCATTTATGCATGTGTTCTTTCAGAAATCCAAAATGTGGTAATGTAATCAAAGCATACCAAAGTGTACCACTCCAGTGCATGGGCAGTGGCCTTGTGGTGCCCAGGGAGAACTTTGATCACAGCAGGACTTGCTGTGCCTGTGCATTGTCGGCACATATCTGCTGTCAGACAGTAATCACCAAAGAGCTTCATTATCACTGGCAGTTGCTACCACAATGCAAGAGTTGCAGCTGCAAATATCTGTCACTGCAAAATGCATGCCTTCAGCTGCAAACACAGTGCCGCTTGTGACTGCAAACGTGGATTTTGCAGGGATAACTTGTGCAGCCACAATTTGGAATGCAGTTTTGCAACAACAAAGATTTACTTTGCAGTGATGGACTGATCATTCTTTTTCCACACCCAGTCAACTGTGTAAATCAGAGCTAAGCACCGTATGAATGAGTCAGCACGTTTTAGTCAATGGGAAAGGTGACAAAGCCCAACTTGTCAACAGTCACCAAATGTGAAATTATCCTGCCAATAGTAGATCCAAGTCCAACTAGTCAATGAGGACTAGATATGAATATATAGGCCCACCTCTCAGTCATGTACAACTGATGAAAAGTATTAACCTGTATGTCCTTTTCAAAGCATTTTCAGAGCACACTTCAGACTGCAAATGTAGTTTCATGCTGATACAGAGTCAGATGCCACATGATGTCACTTTTGCTACTGCAAATTGACTACAAGTTGTGCAGCAGCAAAAATGGGAAACAGTTTTGTGGCTACAAAGTTTATTTTTGTCATTGCAAAACTGCCCTGCTGAGCTGTGAATCTGTGTGTACACCAGCAAATGGGCACTTTGCCACTACAACTCTCAAACTGGGTCAGCTTCTGCCAGTGATGTTCCACAGAATTGCTGGGAATTGAAGGAAGGAGGAGATTGTTCTGTTCCTCTTCCTTTCTCCCTCACTTTGATGCATTATTTGCCTTTTTATTTGCCCAGCATTTGTTTTGCTGTGCTAACATACATTTTAATTTTTAATTTTTATGGTACAGTATTTTGTAAGAAATGATGTTGTTAATTATTTGTAGTCAACATATATATGAATAAACATACATGGATTGCTTGCAATAACCTTACTTTTTGTGCATTCTCATGTGATGCAAACAATGCCAAATGAACACTTCTGGCTCGCTATACCTCCTATTGAGGTAAGTCTCTGAAGGACTCTGAACCTGCAGAACAAACTTTTTTTGGCAGGAAAAGGGTTAAGCACTGAACAGTACTGTCAGTGGTCACATTTAAACACTGGACAGTACTACAGAAGGTCACAGGCAGGCAGGCTGTTGGTCATCAGTTTGGTCTGAACATTTTGAGCAGCAGAGATCAAGCAGTCTCTGTGTAGCATGCATTGTGTGTCAACTTGTAGGGTGTCCACTTTGTGGAGAGGCTTCTTTCTTTTCTTCTTCTTCTGTATTCTGTTTATTTTTATCTTCTTCACAGATTAATGTTATGTATGTAAAGTAAACTGTGATGCCTTAAAGACAGTTCACAAGCATGGCTAAGATGTTAGGTTCTACTACCTTCACCAGCTTAGCAACAGGAAATAAATAACTCTTGATGACAAGTGTAAGTATTGTGATCACCATCACCTGTCATACTTTCACATTTACTTCCTTTTTTTCTTTTCTTTTTTCTTTTCTGTGAACAAGTGTGACATCAGTCATTAGGTTTAAGATTTGTTTGGATTTTTTCTTTGGGAGGTGGGGGGGGGGGTTGTTAGTGTGTGATTGTTGGTTTTTTGGAGCCTGCTTTAGCTTATCATGTTGTAATGAGATCAGACAGGTCATTGCAAGCAACCCATTCATGTGGAGAACCTGATGGAATCTTGTTCATGTACATTTACTCAGTTGCAATCATGTACTTGCCATTTATAGTCTTTGCAATGACTGTTTCTGCCTGTCTGCATCATGCGAACTTGAACTTGCTGGCATGTGTCCTAATTTTGTGTTGACTAACTGTCCTGCTTGAGTTTACTAACCTATATGAATTTGTTTCTTGGACCTTTTTATTGACTGGCTCATGCATGTGTGTTGTTGTACAATATATATTTGAAAACAGTAGATCTGACGAACTGATTTTATGTTGCATAATGGTGTTTTTTGATTGTCATGTATATATGTATGAGCTTATGTCTGTTTTGTTTGTTTTTGTTTGTGTGATGTTGTCTTGGTGTGTGGGTTGGGGGGGGGGGGGGGGGAGTACATGTTAACCATACCATGCAGTATCCAAATGTTCACTTTCTTGAAAGTTTGCATTATTACTTATGGGTATTAGTTTGGTTTGGTTGTTTTTGTGTGTGTTGGTTTGGTTGTTGTTTTGATTTTGTTTAGTTTTTTTGTTGGGGAGGGTGGTTGAAAACAAAATTGACTGCCAGCATTCAGAAAAATATATATACTGACAGAATGTATTTCAGTAGGGCACAACAAAACTATATGTACAGCATATTTGTTTGCCATCTTTAGATCCATGCCATGCACGCACAGATAAGTGCTTTTTGCTTTGTTTTCATAAAAAACAGATGTAGTCATTGCTTGAAAAAAAGGCATTTCTGTCAAACATTTGCACATTGTTTCTTGTGTGTCCTAGTAAAAGTATTCTATCCCTTAATCATTTGTGTGTATTAAACATGTTTTGCTCAGAGTCAGGGTTTACATCTCTCTATCTCTCTCTCTCTCTCTCTCTCTCTCTCTCTCTCTCTCTCTCTCTCTCTCTCTCTCTCTCATATTTCATTTTCGAATGCTATTTCTGCCCATATATATTTTATTTCTGTATTGTTTTATTATGTATGTATTTGTTAGAAGGTGGAGATTATTGTATTGATTATTCATGGTTGAGGGTTTGGTGGCCATGTTTTGGTGCATCCACAAAGTTTCAGTACTTGTTTTGTATTTCAAGGTTATATATTTATGAGACTAATCTCTTAATTGAGATGGCAATCTGAACTCTTTGAATGACTTTTCACTTTGTGTGTTCTGAGGGAGGGCGTTCAGAGTAAGTTATACAATCTATACACAATGTTTTCTTCATCTTTTTTAAATTATGATTGCAGTCCAATGTTATCAATCAGTGTTGCTCTGCACAAAGTTGAACAGCTGTTGTGTCATACTAAAATGAGAGCTTTGGAATTAAAGCTAACTGCTGAATGCTTCAGTGTTGACTGTCTGTACACATGTATGTATGGTTCCAGTATTGTCTGCATCCTAAGATTAGCAAGAAAAAGATACAGACAATCCAAAATGAATGTTGCTGGGCTATGCCAAATTCAGTTCCAGGACTGTTATCAATCCTGAATGCATCACAATGTCACACAACTCGTGTGTTTAAACTTCTTTATGAGGAGTACTGCAAGGCCATGCAAGAGATTGAAGTGGTTAAATGCCTGGTTGGGGAGTGGGGGGAGACTGGAAGCTTGAAAGCAGGAATGGCTGTTTAGGTGGAAACACTGGATGGCATCTTCAATACTGCTGTGCGCAGCTGAAGCAGACTATGCAATTAAAGATCCAAACACATAAAAGGTTCAAAACAAAACAAAACAAAATGCTGTTTATTAGAACGAAACACAACATGCAACTGTTTGGGGTAATCCCCTTTATCAAGCTACAAAACAACAGTTATATGATGAAAAATGAGATAGAGCTAAGCTACTTATATGTTTTTGGTTGAGCTATGTTGTTTTCATATTCCTTGTTTCAGAATGCTAGCAATCATTTTTGTTTCAGATGTATGCAATTAAAGGTTTGATCTTTCACACTTAGAGAAACAAACAGATGCATAGGTGTCTCCCCAGGACAATGCCATCGGCAGTGAGACCCAAATGTAGCAGTGCAAGATCAACAACAAAAATGCTCTCTGTAACATCAGCGTACAGCAAAAGAACAGTGACAAGTAAAGCTGCATACCAGGAAAATGATGCCATTATTTCTTTAGCATACTGGTACTGTTTGCCTGAAGCAGCATGCTCTTCTCAAAATCAAGATTGAACTACTTGGCTCTCTCTCTCTCTCTCTCTCTCTCTCTCTCTCTCTCTCTCTCTCTCTCTCTCTCTCTCACACACACACACACAACCACACACACACACACACACACACACACACACACTCTTATCGTAGTATATATAGATTACCTCGTGACAGTCAACTGAGAACAGCTCCGGTTTCAGCCCATGTGCACGAAACCCGCCGAACCTGGCCCGTGCAACACAATCAGTCATTCACTACTGACCATTCGCTGACCCAGTCGCATGCAAACGCATTCACATTCAACTGACCATTCGCTCATACATCGTCATTACCACAGGCACACGCTATCACACCACTACATTTTGACGGAAGCTCGAGAGCCCCGTACTCATAGACTGAGGCAGTGAGGACGCCGGACCAGCCGGCTGTGAGGCAGCCTGCCATGTAATGGTAACAACTGTGGCATGACAATTCCTAGTCATGGCTGACGCAACAACGCAAACTGACGGTGATTAAGATGATGATCAATGCAGGATTGGAAGATAATAAGTAAATAGCGAAGTATTGTAAATCACTTCACTGACCGTGACTCGCACCCACGCATCATAGACGAAACAAACTAAAATAAGAACAAATTCGCGCGACTGTAAGAAACGAAGATGTAGGGTGTTTAAACGAGTTTCGTCGAAGACTGCCGGGTTCATTCATCGACTCAGTCAAAGACCCCTTGCTTTGACCGAAAACAGTGAGCCTACTGAACTGTCCCTACAGGACCGTGTGAAGTGGCCAGTTCCAGAGGCGAATTTCGATGCCCTATGAGAGTGACGTCCCCTTGTCGGGTGAGGGCGTCGTTGCGAAGTGTCACGCGATTTCTTTCTCACATCACAAGAAAGTTTGTAACAGTGGGACAAAACCGATGATCTGTTGTTGAGAACTTTTCCGTCCAGTCAGAATCGAACAGCAATGGGTTCATCAACTGTTTTCATGTTTGCTTTTTTTGCTTTGATTGTTGGCGTTCAGTCATGTGCTCTACTGTTTAAAGATTGCGGTAAGTTTTTTGCGTTTGTGCATGATGTAAATCGCACTCAAAGTGAGACTTGGTTTTGCTAAAACTACTTTGCTCTTTGTTTTGCAAAAGGGTCTTCTTCTTCTTCTTCTTCTTCGTCTTCGTCTTCGTCTTCTTCAGTATAGTGTCCAATTTCAACATTGTGAAGACTGACACTGCTGGGGTTACCTTGGTGTTTCCGTAATCCACCGAACTCGGACATAGTCTATAGTGTACATGACCTTTAACGTGCGTATACTATATGTGATCAAGGTCTTCAAAGAGAAAAATGACCAGTCACAAGGCAGTGATTGTATCCGAAGCCTCCGCTAGACCGGCATATGTCGGTTTTTACCAGTAAATGTGCCCCTTGGCCTTGACCTTGTACGGGGGAAAAAATCAAGTCGCCGGTACCACGCACCGGCTGAAGTAAGTAAATTGGTGTTTTACGCCCAGTCACCCAGTGCGGTTATATCAGGGCGATCACCGGCTGAAACTGAGCGCTTTTTGTGACTTGCCGAAGATACACAGTACCCAGGGTTCAGAAGCAAGTGGAAGTTCCAGCGAAACAAGATCGCTTCCACTTTTGATCAGCAATACTGTCACTAGTGTCGGTGTCACATGGGAAGCTGTACCCATCACACGCTAAAATCGAAAACAAGCTTAACAGGTACAGATACAAAGTTTCATTTCATCCCCCCCCCCCCCCCCACCAGAATGGATAAGTCCTAAAGTATGAATGCTGACCAGTGCAAGATACCAGACCATTCCATTTCTTTTTAGATAAATCAGCCTTGCAGCACAATTTTTCCTGCTCCACTTTCATTGTTGATTGAACTGCATCAATATAATAATAATAATAATAGATAACTTTTGTATAGCGCTATTCTCTGGTGTACCCAAACTCACTACGCTTTACATTCTCCAACATTTTCTAAGTTTCACAAACATAATACATATAATTGTGACAACTAACAATGTATATGTGAGCAAGTGCTCTTTGTATACGTTTCTACAATAATCCTGCCCCGGTTATCAGATCCACGCAATTTCATTACTGTACTGTTAGTAACCCAGGAACCGGAGCAGACGACGCTTTTGTTTTGAAGCGTTGCGTGTAGCGTAACGCCACATGGCCTTCACACAGCCGACACTAGTCTGAGTGTGTCTTGCTTCTCTTACAGAGCGTTGTATTGTAATTGTTATGTACCGTTTTAACCGTGGGAGCGTGTTCTTTATTCTGATGTAAGTTTTAGTGACAGTTATATTTTGTCCATTGTGTTAGTTGTGATTTAGTTGTCTGAATCTGTTTATAATTATAGACAGGTGCAAGCCACGCTTCCCACTCTTGTTGTAAATCAAATAAGTCATGTGTGTACATTTTGTTTATACGGTTTAAAAGGTTGTAATTGTAGCTTTCATTTGATGTTTTTCATGTTTTAATTAGTTTAGTTATTGTTGAGGAAACTGTATTTGTGTGGGCCAAGGAAACACAATTGTCGGCCATTCTGTGGTCCAGAGGGCCGATTTCATTGTAGTGATAGCGTGTGTTCCTTGCGGCCCGCGCAGTTCTCTTATCTATGCGTGCGAGTGAGGATTTTGGGTGTGCTGAGAAAGTTGTCTGCTGCTGTAGAATAAAACCTGATTGCTGCCGTACGCCTGCTGTGGTCTCCATTTCGACAGACTCCGCTGCCTGGGTCTCTGTCCTGTTCTACGCGGCTCTTCCACTCTATTACATATAATATACAAGTACATGTGCCATATGAGAAACAGCAATATATAAAGAAAATGAATCATATTACTACCTACCCATAATTCCATCTCCCAGTCCCCACCCCTGCCCCCAACTGACACACGCGCACACACACACGAATATGAAATGGGTAGCGGTTGGCATGTACAAATCAATCAGAAGGCTTGGCGGAAGAAATGTGTTTTTAGGTTAACTTTGAAAGTTGGGAGGGAGGGAGAAGCTCTCAGGTCGGCCGGCAGCAAGTTCCAGACAGTCGGAGTAATGTAACCAAAAGAACGTTCACCGAAGGTTTTCAGGTTTGTTTTTGGAATTTTGAGCAGTCTTTCTGTCAAAGAACGAAGGGAGCGCGATGGTTGATATGTGCAGAGAGAAGAAGACAGGTATGGCAGAAGAGTGCCGTCAAGTGACGGAAAGCAAACGTTGCGAGCTTGTACTGAATGCGGTATTTTACTGGGAGCCAGTGGAGTTCTTTCAAAAGCGGTGTGACATGAACACGCTTCGATTTTTTCAAGATGAGCTGTGCAGCGTTGTTCTGGATCTTTTGTTTGCGCGCGATTTGTTCATCAGCTACTCCTGCGAACGTAGCATTGCAGTAGTCCAATCTTGACGTGATCATAGACGCAATGAGCTTTTCTATGGAACTGTTAGAGAGGAACGGATGGATAGAGGCGATTCTCCTGAGTGTGAGAAATGAGAATTATAGCACAATGAAGCATACAGTCATTTTTTTTCTCACCCAGCACCAACCAAATCATCTTTGTCATCATCTGCTTCTAGTTCTAATGAACAAACCCTTGAAATGGCTGAGAAAACCATCAGACCAACAGCTTTTAAACAAGAGAAGATAAAGGAGTACATGTACTACAACAACACTTTGATGACACAGATTTTCTATGGCAGAGGCATGAAGACTGACATTGACAATCTATGGCGGAGGCATGAAGACTGACTGGAAAGTCTGGCATCTCAATGTGACCTTCATTTTGCAGACAGTGTTGCTTTAAAAAGAGGAAGAAGTATGATCTGAGAAATGTGTGGGTGGGTGGGCAGGAGGCACATTATTAGGCCTAGAGGCAATGTTGACTGTACCAGCTGACTGAGGCAGTGAGGGTTGGTACCGAATTTGTATTATTGCTGGTATCGCATATCAGTAGTCTAAGCAGTCTCAACAGTCTGGTATATCTGCAACAATAGGGTCATTACCATCGAGGATGCCTTATGTGCAGCTGCACTGTCTACTTGGTCACGCAGCTTATTCTGTATGGTCATAATGGACAGAGATTTCAACTGTCTTTTTGACCAGTGGTCTTTTTATCAGTCTTGGGAAATATCACCAGTGAAAAACTTCTATTTACTTGTCAATCAATCAGTATTGTATTTTATGTTCACAGTGTGGTGATGTTAGACAAGTTTGACTTGTCAAACAGAAGCCCATGTGCCAACATAAATTGCATAGCTGACTTCTTTGCACCATCACGGCATCAGTTTTAATGAGAAGCCCACTTTAGGTTTTTCCCTATTACAGTTAATCATTTTAATGTTTTGAGATCAATGGTTTTCCAAAATGGTATACATGTACAAATATTTTAAACTCTTTTTAACCCTTGTTGATATTATATGATACATTCTTTTCTGCAGGCTCCAAGGGTCAGTATACATGTCCAAATAATTTAAATGGTTTTTATCCTTTGTTGATATTATATAATATATATATTCTTTTGTGCAGGCTCCAAGGGTGGATACGCATGTCCAAATAATTGAAACACTTTTTACCCATTGTTGATATTATATAATTATGATATATTCTTTTGTGCAGGCTCCAAGGGTGGGAAGGTCCTGTCTGTCAACTTCAATGGCACATGCAATGATCAAAAGCAAGCCATATTGAAGAAAAAAACCTATGTCCAGTTGCAAATTTCTCTGGATTCATGTAAGTTCCAACAGCTTTATGGGCCAATTTGATGATGATGTTGACAATAATTATCAGTGATGAATATAAAGTGTGCCAACTTATTTTTTCTGTAGCAGTTGGTCTAACATTTGTCTAATGTCAGACCAACTACAAAAACTATGTCATGGACAGCCGAAGGACTGGAACAAGTGCCCCAGCCCAAGTCTGGTCGTGATTTTAGATTCAGCATTTTGTAAGGGTAGTGGGCAAAGATTTGTTTTGTGTGTGTATTTTTTTAAATGTGCTTTTGCTTGCTTACTGAAGTGACTATGACTGTGTGGTCAATGGGATGTATTCATGGAACACTTTGTCATTAGTTGCTGTTGACTGTTTAAATTTCTGTATGTTTGCTGTTGAGTGTATTGTTCATTAATGTTTTGTTGATCATTGTTGACTAGTTGGACTTCATTACACCTACTGACTGTAAACTGTATGATTGATGCTGTGCTTCACCCGGAGGATTTAACCTACATGTTTGACAATCTTTCCCCGCCAGTAGTTATTTTACAGGATGAACCTTAAAAACTATGGTTTTCCTCACTGTACAGATGAGGCTACCACCAAGCTTACTTCAGTGGTGTATGGCATAATTGCGGGGATTCCTGTCAAGTTCCCTCTGGGCAATCCTGATGCGTGCAGTGGCTGCAACGTCACCTGTCCAGTCCAGAAGGGCAAGCACTACAACTACGCCCCAGTGATCCATGTGTTGGACAGCTACCCTTCGGTAAGCAGTAGCATGTTTTACAAAGTTTGAATGCACAGTGACTGACAGGTGACAGACCACCCTCATGAAGATGCTGCTGTTCCAGTGTATGGCCAGCCTTATGAAGCGGCGCCCTTGACGTGCTTTGGTGGGGGGGGGGGAGATGTAATTTGAAACTATGCTTCAAGGAAGATGTAATGTGAAACTATGCTTCAGCAAAACTTGTGTTCTTCTTGTTGTTTTTTGTTTTACGAAGTTTGAATGCACAGTGACTGACAGGTGACAGACCACCCTCATGAAGATGCTGCTGTTCCAGTGTATGGCCAGCCATATGAAGTGGTGGCACCTTTGACGTGCCTTGGGGGGGGGGGGGGGGGGGGGGGGGGCAGGGGGTGGAAGATGTCATCTGAAACTATGCTTCAAGGAAGATGTTACCTGAAACTATGCTTCAGCAAAACTTGTGTTCTTGTTGTTTTTTGTTTTGTTTAAATTACTGCCTAATTCTTTCAGACTGATACTAGTTAGTTTGATCTCAAGCTGTTTACACTTATAAGTCACAGTTGTAAAACAGCAGGAAGAAGAAGAATGTGACTGTGCATCAACTGCTTACTTTCTTTGAATTTTAAAAATAACATATTTAACTGCATTTGTTTTCCAGATCCGACTAATTGTGAAGTGGGAACTTCAAGATGACAGCAAGAACGATCTCATGTGCGTCGAGATGGCAGTTGTAATCACAAGCTAAACTGCAATTCTGCCATCAACAAGTGCATTCTCATCACACTTTTACCATCGCTGGACATCATAGAGGAAGCAGCTCACGACATTACAACCAGAATCTCACCAAAACACCTCATCAAGACCTAGTTAAATTTCAGCTCCATAGCCAGCTCAGCTAAACAGAATCTTCATGACTCTCATCAGAACACTTCTTTTTTCTTCAAAGAAAACAAAGCCAAAGATAGCGAGCATAACTATGGTCTTGTGTTAGATGACTAAACAACAACAAAAAAGCACCCATCCGTAATTAAAAAGGCATTTGTCTTAATTATTGTTAGTCATTACATCATTGAGATTCATGTTCTTCACTAAATGTGTGTATATTATATATATATCGCATGTTTTGAAGAAATTATTGATCAGCTTTGTTTTGGATGTGAATAATACAGAGGTGAGCATTGTTTTGTCTTTGAATAATACAAAGATGTACATTTTACACATTGTATTGATGAGCTAGCTGTACAGACCCCACCCCTTTTCATTTACAGTGTGTAAAAAATGAACATATAATTATGCATGGTGAAAGATGTGTGCTGCAAGAATTTTTTGTTGCATAATTGAATATCTGTTTCACAATTTTTACATTTGTCGTCATACTTTTCAGAAGAATTTATTTGAGGTGATTTTCATGACTCTTGGTCCTTCTTGCTAATGTAATACCTTAACTCAGGAGAGGAGTAAGTCTTTCAGACCAGTGCCATTCCAAGCAAGAAATATGTTCTTGAAACTGGTGATACGTAAATGTTGGTTAGTTGGTTAGTATTTGGAATATAATGTCACATCGTTTTGTTGTTGTTGTTGTTTTATCTTGCGTATTAGCACTGTAAAAGAATGAGTGCATCAGCTGGAAGGGAGAAACTGAACATGGTTTCAAATGTTTATTTTATACACTAACAACAACACAAAACCCAACAAAATAAAACGTGAGAACAGAAAAAAGCAAAACATTGGGTTTAGCAAGTTTTACCATGAAGAGCCAGATTGCGTTCAGTCCAAATCGGTAACAAGTTTAAAACAAACCAAGGAAAAAGGCACGGATAGGAATGACTTGCACATATATATATACTGTATGCAGCAAAATCCTACCAACAACCTTAGAATTAGGCTTGGTTGGGTGGACATTTTGTGATTTAGTGCAAGTTTAAGTTTTCTGAAATATTGAGAGCTGTGCGTTTTCCACAAGTGCAAGGAAAAACTGGATTTGTGTTTACAGGGGGCACCAAGAAAATGTTGACTCGCTATGTCCTGTTTGCTCATGTCAAAGTAGTGTCACTCTAATTGGATGATTAACATCATTATCACCCTTCCACTTGCAAAAAAAATAAAATGAATCATTGATAATGCTTGCGTTTCTTTTCTGATAGCCTTAAGCCTTTTAAAAGCTCATAAATTTATGTATTATGGCAACAGTTCTGAAGTACAGATTTGCTAAAAAAAATGTTTCATTCTAGGTGCTTTGTTGAAAATACTGACTGTAGCATCTGCTGCGATTCATGTGCGTAACGTCTTTCAGTATTCTCAGTTTAACCACCTCGTTTTCATGAAGTACTATTGCTGAATCTCCCAGTTATTTTGGTGAAACAATTCTTGGAATCTTTTTTTTCTTTTTTTCCCATACTTTTTCTTCTTCAAGTGTGCATGTATTATCACAGATCTGATCAGTATTTTGCTTATATGAACTCCCATCATTTGGACCTGCAGTTGTAACAACAGTTGATGCTTCAAAAGGATGCTATAATGGTATCTTTAAAGGAACTAGCTCTCAATTTTTGCTTTCTTTTTTCTACAAGTAGAAGATATATGATAAAAAATACAGCGAGCCATTTAGTTTTAAAATTATTTCCAAGTTTAAATATTGAACTTAGCATGCACAAAAGTCTCACGAGTGGTAGTGAGCAGAAAATGCTGTCTTTTGTCCTGGCTCATGTTACACGTCATGGCCTATTCCCTCAAGCACTGTTAGCGTCATGGATCATTAGGGTACACTGAGAAAAGGACTCGTCAAAATTCATAAGTATTGATGGAGCATTAACTGAATGTTTTGAGCAGGGGTCTCTTCTGCTAGCTATGCGAAAGAAGCATAGTTCCTGTAAATAAATTAGAAAATTGTGAAGTTTTGCTTTTGACTAATGACTGATAAAATATTTTTGTACTAGGCAAAATGTAATTGTGTACTATAAAGAATCAATTCTCAGGTACTTTTCTATTTGATTTTTGTTTGCCTCTGTGTGTGTGTGCGTGCGCGAGTGTGTGTGTGACCAAAAGAAATGCAGAACAGCAGTGTGGTATGAACCTGTGGATGATGTTTTACTGCGTCATCATGAAATCTGAAGCTGGGCCAACTTTCCTGTCAGCCATTTGCAGGCCAGTGGGCAATAGGTCAAAAATATCAGCATGGTATTTGTTGGTTTTATTTTGTGCATTGTTCATTGTTAAGGACCAATATACGAGTAGAAATGACCCCTTTACCGTGTGTTTTTGTTTTTCACTCTCAGTGAAGTTCTCATAGACTTTTCCATGCACATAGGCTGTCAGAATCACTGTATGCGACTTGATAGTAGTTGGAACTGAACCTTGATTCCTACTGGCACTTGATCATCATGGGGTGTCAAACTGGTTTTTGACATCACTTGTTTTGCATTGTTGGTAAAACAAGGGACTGTCCTGATCTAAAAAATAAATGAATAGAGCATGTGAAATGAGAGCCAGGCTTAAGCCAAGGACTTGAGCTAATTGGGTTTAGGGGCCATCAGCCTTTATTTGCTACTCGGTCGTACATAAACGGACTGGTCAGTTTATTCTTTTGTCATTCCAAAGAGCTGGCCACCTGTGTGGGTGTGTGCTTCTTGGGGTATGTGAAGTTTCAGACCTCCAACTGGTTGCCTCAAGCACACACAGTAGCTCACCTTACTTCTCCTGTGGGTACCAAGGTGACTGACTCTTGGAAGTAACTATAGTGATCAACTTCATCAAAGAGACTGGAGAGGAGTTGCAAACAACAAAAAAGAAGGAAAAAAGCCAGTGCTTGTGTAATTTTTAACTTGATAAGCTTAAAGAGAATTGTACATATTGCTATGCTGCAAAATGACTGCAGAACTAGAAGTCAGTTCTGCGTGGTAGTTTCAGAGCATCAGCAAAACTAGAAATATGATCGAATGTTTGAGACATAGATCCAGGACAGTTGAGAACATGCAACAAAACTAAAAAGGAGGTAAACAATTATCAATGAAATGTTGGAACTGTTCCAAACCAGAATTGGGTAACTTGCTACAACCAGCAGGAGGCAGGGGTGAAGACTCCAGGCTTTGCAAACAGCATGGACATTTTCCTGATGCGACCAAAACCAGAACACAACAGGCTTTGCAAACCACATGGACATTTTCCTGATGCAAACAAAACCAGAACACAACAGGCTTTGCAAACCACATGGATGTTTTCCCAATGCAAACAAAACCACAACGCAACAGGCTTTGCAAACCACATGCACGTTTTCCTGATGCGAACAAAACCACAACGCAACAGGCTTTGCAAACCACATGGACATTTTCCTGATGTGAACAAAACCAGAACACAACAGGCTTTGCAAACCACATGGACATTTTCCTGATGCGAAGAAAACCAGAACACAACAGGCTTTGCAAGCCACATGGTCATTTTCCTGATGTGAATAAAACCAGAACACAACAAGCTTTGCAAGCCACATGGTCATTTTCCTGATGTGAACAAAACCAGAACGCAACAGGCTTTGCAAGCCACATGGTCATTTTCCTGATGTGAACAAAACCAGAACACAACAGGCTTTGTAAACCATGTGGTCTGTCGTGTTCCTGAGGTGAACAAAACAAGAACACAACACGTGTTGAAGGTAATGACTTTCTTTATTCATAAATTACTGGGGGGGGGGGGGGGGGTTCATTTTTTTTTTTTTTTGGTACACCTAAGAACATGAGGCCACACACAAAAAAAGCATACATCCAGATATCAAAAGTTCATGATATCATTTAGACCCCCTCAAAAAAACAAGCCCATAAAAGGCAAATGATTTCAGCTGCAACAGCTAAATGAATACTTTGGAGTCGCAGCATTTGGATGAGCACTGATGGAAGGTATATCATGATTTTGAAGCTGTACTCACTATCTATGATGTGTTAACAGCTCGTAGTGAGTAGGAGCACAAAAAATCCTACCAAAAGACCGCATTTATTCTTCAGGTACACACACTGCAGTAGAATCATCCCAATAAACATGCCAGATCCGATCCAGAAGCGTTTTGGTTATGGCCACATGCAGCCAGAATCAGCCTGGATTGTATATTATATATATATGCTAGATCTGACTTGCCGCATCCGTTTCAGTTCTGTCTTTCCAAAGAAGGAATGGATCATATTGTGCAAAACCAACCCGGATCTGATCTGGATGGCCTGGTCAGGGTTTGGCCAAACGCATCTGGTCTGGAAGCAAGCTGGTGTGCAGGAATCATCTGGCCCAGTTTCTGGCAGTATGCAACTGGCCCACTACCAGCTTCCCACTTTCAGACTCTGTTCCATTCTTCCACAGATGTCCTGGATAATATTGTGCAAAACCAGCCTGGATCCGATTTAGTTCTGGCTGACTGTGCCAGGTTTTAGCCAAACAGATCTGGTCCGGAAATAAGCCAGTGTGCAAGAATCATCCGGCCAACTTCTTGCTAAAGCTTCTGAGCTGATCCAGACCAGATGTGAATTGGATCCAGCATGTTTGCAGGGATGATGTAGCATTAACAACAGAATGTCTTCTTTAAGTACACACACTGCAGCAAGTGTTGCTGGGTAGCATCCACACATCCATACTGTCAGAGTACAGTACTGTCTTTTACATATATGTAGATGAGTTAGGATTAGGCCTAAACCTAATAAAAAAAGTAATATAGAATGTGAAAAAATCAGGAGAGTGTACATGTTTGTGTGCGACCCCCGTTCTCCCTACTTTTGACAGAAAATGTTGAATTTCACTTTTCACCATATTTCACGCAAATGAACACAAACGTATCACAGATACATCCCGTGCCCTCACTTCACAGTCTCTCTTAAGTCTTTAAATCTGAACTTCACAGGCACACATATTGCACACACATACACACACAGAAGCACACTGACATGTACAGAGGCACATTTACACAGTCACAAGCATGCAGACTACAGCTGGGATCATTTTTCTTTAGAGGCCATGTGTCGCATAAGTTGGCTGGTCAGCTTCTCTACTTTTCTGATGTCCTGGGCATGCTCTGTTCTGTACTGCAGGCACTGGGGAAAAAAACATCAGCGGCATATTGTTAGTGATTTACACACACACACACATAGCCACACACATTCTGTTCACCTGGAATCAAATGTTTACAACATTAAGGTGACACTCACCTTTACACAAATATCAATACCTGTTGAATTAGGATAGATATAACAATAATTAATAGCATCATATCTCACTGACAAGGGTGACAACACAGCACTTTGCAAGATTAACAAAAACGTATACATAAAACTTCAAATAATAATATATATATATATAAACACATCCATTATATATTGTATTCCTTGCACATCACACACACACACTAGTGACACTACACATGTATACATTTATTAATATTGTAATATGACAAAGAAAATAACACCAAACTGTCAACCCCTTTCATTTTCAGTTTCATTATTTTCTAGGACCCAATTTTTGTTTCTCCCCTGCCTTCTCTCTCTCTCTCTCTCTCTCTCTCTCTCTCTCTCTCTCTCTCTCTCTCTCTCTCCACAGACACACAAAAAAAACACAACAACAAAATCACAGAATACCTTACATACTTACAATCTTTAAATAAAATACTACTGGGCTGAAGAACTAGGAACAGCAAGACTGGGACAGCATGGAATTTGAAAAGACACATTTTTTATTCAGATACATTTTGTGTCAGAAACAGCTGGATGGGAGAGAGGTGAAATAACTGTCAAGACACTATTACTGTATTAGTATTACACTTTTTACAGCATCAAACTGTTCAAAGTCTCTATGGTCAAGGACTTTCTGCAAGTACTGTGCCTTGTTTGTAATTTTACAGACTGTCATGGCCTTGAAAAGGGTCTTTTAATAGTTTTAAAACTCAAGGACTTTCAAACGTTCTTGAGTTTCACTAAACATGTGAACCCTGTCACTGTGGCTGGGTCAATGTTCAAGTTCAATGTTGCTTTACATACACAGAGACCATAAGGACTATTAGGTATTTGTGTCTGAGGGTATTGCTAAAAACTGTAAAAGTTTCCGACTAACACAGCAAGGCACAAACACCAGGATAATAATTAATATCTATAAATATAATACAATTTTGTGAAAGTAAAATGCATACATACATTGTATAAATTATATTCTGAGAGTAAAATGCATGGTCTGTGAATGTATAATTATTAATTAGTAATGAAATAAATAAATGAGAAATCTTGATAAATTACCACTTTGTTGTCTGTGATTTTCATCACAAGTTTTCCATCACAATGTCTGTACTTGATAACATAGCGGCACTGCAACAGAAGAAAGAAAAAAAAGATTCACATTTCTACCAGGACTTATCATTGTTAATTATTGCTGGTACAGTGGTAGTGGTACCCACCAAATTACATTTTTAGATAAAATTAGATGACTGTAAGTCTAACTTTACATTAGTTACAATAAAGCAACATGTAAATTGTAATCAAAGTCTTTCAGACAGCTACTATTAACTAAAACACATTAGCTCCGACTGTAGGTGCCTCACAGAAGATGCAACAAAACAGCTGGTAACTTCTTGTGTATTGTTGAGATTAAACACTTAGACTATTGCAGTTCACTTCTTGTCATGTTTGCACCATTCAAACTGACATAACTGAATCAGTTACACAGTTACTTTATTGGAATTTAGGCAGAATGATTCCGCAGGCAATAACAGAATAAGGAGAAAGGAAGCTGTCTCTTGTAAACAATGGCTCACCCTGGGAATGCTGTGGTGGCAGGAATCTTGGAGTATAGCTATCGGGCATTGTCTATTAATATATATATATATATATATATATATATATATATATATGGTTGCTAATGCTATTATAGCTATACATCAAAATAACCTATCATGCAAATTGCAATAAAAGTGTCAGAGTCTTCAGTGTTGAAGCTGGACTGTATTAAAGAAGATGACGAGTGCCTCATCTTAAGTCATAGTTAAAGATGAGCCCTAAATGCTTCACATAGCACTATTCTCTGCTTTCATGCAGACCCACTGCACTCTCGTCGTATGCAGCTCAGAATGACTCAACTGTAGCTTTACATAGTTTGTTCTGAATATCCACCAAAGTGGCTGCAGTGCTGTTTGTTGGTTACATGGTTGGTGCCACGTGAAACTGCCACTGTCTCGGCACAAGTTCTGTATACATCATGATCATACAACCATGCACAAATTTACACTTTAATACAGTATCACTTTATTCGAAGCCACATAATTCGGATGCATGTGTGGTTAGCTGTAACCTGCCACCAGCACTTTTGGCAGAAAGACTGGGATCTTTTACGTGCTACGGTAGAAAGATTACCAAAGGCAAAATAATAATAAACTTACTGACTTAGACTAGTTAGAGTTGGACAAAAACACAGTCCACTCAGACAGTACTGAGTGCCTTAAACACACAGCAACCAATCCAAGGGATCGGGACGCATGCACACTGGAGTGGGCGGGGCTTAGCTAACTAAAAATAAAGTGCTACATGTGGTTATGAAGAGGAAAAACAAAACAACAACAAAACACAACTTGCAAACATTCAACAGAATTAATTTCCATCACCTATGACTATGTCACTTGTCAGTCCAAGCTATACTGTCATAATGTATGCTGGAAATATTTTGCCGAATGAAGTTCATTATGCTGTTGACATGCTTCATTAACATGCCATGATATACTTGTAATTGCCTTTGTTGTAATACAAATTATGACTGGATTAAAAACATTCTTACATCATCTCCTCTTGGGAACTGGGTTTTCCCACCATTTGTTTATAAAACTTTTGCCCTCTTCATGACCCAGTAGGAAGCTTTGTTTATGTTGCTAGGGGTTTTGTAACTTCAGAAACGCCCACCTAAACATCACTGCAGAGTGGTGGCGCCAAAATATACCAGCTCCCCCCCCCCCCTTTCTGGGGTGGACCAATTCATTATGATGTTATCCTGAGGCCCTGTAGAGGTTTAGTTTGAGAAACAAAAATGCCACCACAGCGAGAAAGCAACTTTCATTGGACTGGGCAGAACGTAATTATCTTTGGTACATCCCTAACAGTTCCCCAAGCAAGAATCGTGACACAAGGACTGGCCTACATTCCATTGCACGAGATACGTTTCAAACACAATTGTTTTCCCTCCACTGCTGAAATGTTGGCACGATGCTATTCCTGGGAAATGGATAGACTGACTCTTGACTTTGTTTGGGCTTGACCGTGAGCAAGAAGCAGCGATAAAAGAACTGTTTGAAGCACGTGGATGGCATTATGTTCACAAAATGTCTCTTTCTTTCCTGAATTTCAATGAGACATTTCTTGCCAGGAACAGTTTTGTCCAACCATTTTTCGCCACAGACGATAACACTGTAGCGAGTGTTGAGCCAGAGACCGAAAGGCAGGGTGATAGTTGTGACAGCAGTGCCATCAATGTAACTGCAGGTGTTGATGCAAGCCATTCAGGTCAAGGAAAGGAGGCATCTGAACTGGATGGCGACAGACAGGAATGCGTCTTTTGTTTTTGTTCCCCATGTGTAACCTGTGTTAGGCAGCAGTGGTTGGGCCATGGGCAGGATGTCTACAAGAGAAATTCTAGGATCAGGAAGAAACTGTATAGGAAATTTTGGTTTATGATGAACATGTGTGGAGCATGGTGACATCCTTTATATGTTTGTAAAAAGGAGACTGCGATGTGTTGAGACCATGTTAATGGAACTGTTGTGCATGTGCTTAGAGAGATCATACCGGTGTGTCCAAAAATTAGTTAGAGGGCTCTATCCCAATCCACCCGACACTCCATACCTTGGACACAGGTGGTGGTAAAGGTAGGCGACGTTTTCTTTTCCACTTCTGTTACTGTGTGTCTGCATCTCAGTTCGCGCTTACCATGAGCATGCATGTCTTGATGAACACATGTGTTGCTATTTATACATAACTGACGTGCAGCAGCTCCGCTCTTTTTCTCTTCCGTTCAAATCTATTTTCCTTATTTTGCATGTAACACTATTGTCATGTGGTCTATTGAATACCGTGTTCATTAGATGCAATAGTAAGTTACTTCAGTGCCAAATTTTGGACTCTGTTATGCCCTCTGTCTGAAGATAATCGAGTTAGAAGTGGACTGACGGGACGTTCCGTACCTCTCAAATGTTTGAAATACACTGGTTGTCTTGCTTTCTTGGTGCTTTACATCCACAGAGGCAAGATGGCCTATTAGGGACGGGGACAGAGTGGGAAGGGGACGACAGAGTGAAGGCTCGACCACAGAAACCACCTGAAAAAGACCGGAGAGACCGTGGACCACCACCAGAACAATGGAAGTGTTAAGGCGGTGTCACCTCACCATTGCCCAGCGACTTGTGCACTGCGCAATTGCTGTTTCAACTGCTGTGCTTGGGCAGAGTCACAAAGACAATGTCCGTTGCACCGCTGTTGACGAACAACTTGGACAACTCAAGCAAAGGAAGTCCAGCTTTCTTAGCCCAGCTCCACCTCTCTACTCATGATCTCTTCTGGGCTAAGTTGAGGGTCCAGCTCCACCTCCCTCCTCTAAGATCTCATTATCTCGCCTGGAACCCTGATGGTTGTCTAACGGCTTCGCTCCTTATATACCCCTGTTGCCTCTTTAAGTCGGCGATGGCTTCGGCATGCGCCGATAGACCACCAATGCCAGATTCTGGATGCTACTGCTAGCGACGTATGCTACAGAAACGAGTTCACTCAAGCCGCTGGGGGAAGAACATATGGTACACACTACATGTGCCTATACTTACCCTCATTGGATCATTCATATAAAGCCTTTCAGCAGCTTTGGCAAATTCTTCCCAAGTTGTGAAGTAAGTCATGACTTTCTGCAAAAAGGTGATCCTATGGAAATTTCGTCTATAAAAATTTAAACCAGTCCTGGGTTAAACTGTAGATCTCCTAGATCTCCACGCTAAACTTCCTGTAGTACCGCGGTCAATATGAGTAAAAATAAAAATAAGAATGTTTTGTAGGTTTATATTGTTTTGAAATCAAGAATTTTTTCCTGTATTTTTGTAAGAATTATTTGTTTTGTTCCGTGTAATTTATTTTATGCAAATTATGCAGACAATCCAAAGTCCGCAGCTAAGGGCAAGTCATGGCGTCGAGGAAGGAAGGAAGGGATGACTGATTCATGTGTCAGCCATGTAGTTCATTGTGCTACTGAACGAACTGTTGCCGTTTGCTTAGATGTGCTGCTGCTAGGCGGAAGTTTGTGAGACTTCTCAGTTAGCGAACCCTATGTTATTGTTCGGCAGTGTGTCTGTACATTGTTTAGACAAGGGAAAGACATTAGCCTGATTTTTTTGTGCATCAAAAAGTTCGGGAATAGTTCTCAAACTGTAAACATAGCTGGTGCAGCCAGGGGATAAATTTGAGTATAGTCAAGTGGCATTTGCTAGATATTATTACATAAGTACTTATTAGTTTGTGTTCTTCCGAAATCAGTGTGCTGATTGTCGTCTGCTATAAAGCTATCCCGCTTGCAACGGGAGAACTCGCCGCTTTCACTGGTCGCCCCTGCACCAGCCAGACAAGATGAGGTATGTTTGACAAGGTTTGATTGATTCCTAACTTCAAGTAGATGTTGGTGGCGCGGTCAGTTCGTGGATTTGATACACTAATTTGAAGTCGCGCTGCCTTGATGAAGTAGGCGTAAGGAACTGTAAACTATGTGTACTGGAACGTCATTGTGCGTTGTGTTTGAAGGGACTCGTGTTTGCACAAATCCCACTTGTTACGTATGCATGGCTAGCTGTTTGCTCATTTTTATCGTTCTTGCAATGCTGACTAGTGTATGATCTGTATATTGGGTATGTTGCAGCATCCAGGATATATTGTTGTACACAATATATTTATTCACTCATCTTTCGTACTTTGACACAGCGTTACTCGATAATATACATAGCCTGCTACTGTGGTAGTGGTACTTGTTTTCATGCAGATTCACTCATCTTTATTACTAGTTTATCACAGTTTACCAGATAGTTTACTTAGTACTTGTTTTGTTGTTTTTTGTTTGTTTTCATTTGCTTTTTGTAATTCATCATTTTTTATTTTATGTCCTGTGGAATCTGAAAATTATTCAGGATGTCATGACATGGAATTAAAAAGTAGTAGTACTTCCTTGTCTGTAAATTGTATGTAAAATGTTTTACAAGTAATGTCTAATGATACTTCCCTGTCAGTGAGACTCTGATACAGTGTTACTTCAAATTTCTTGTATTAATGTTGCAAAATTGCAATAACTGACTAAGGTGCAGTGTTCATGGAAAATTTGCAGTTAGTTTCATCTTAGTTAGGTCTAACAAATTTAAATGTTGGAAGGTACTCTGTATCACTGCTATCAGTCATGCATATGCAGGGCTAAGCATGTTATTCATGTGACATTCATTGATGCAAACAATTGATTTGAAGTTACTGATAGCATCTGCCATTACTCATCTTACACATACACACACATGCATGCACAATTGATACTAAGAATTGATCTGAAGTTACTGTTAGCATCTGTCATTGCTCGTGTTACACATACGCATGAACATGTGCATGTACACACACACACACACACACACACACACACACACACACACACACAGATAAACTTAAGATTAAGTTCCTCAGATAATCTTAGGTTGAGGTAACTGGCAAACATGCTGCTAAGTGGTTATTTAATTTGTTCATTATGGGTTTTCACTTTTTGCCATTCGAAGAAAAAAAAAGGGGGGGGGGGGGGGGGGGCAGGTTTAATGTTACTACTATTAAAAAGTAATATTAATATTACCACAATACTAGTAAAAATTATGCAGGTGTCCAGAATGACAGCATGGTGGTGGGCTGTAATATATAATTTTTATAAATGATACCAGTAACCCAGAATGCCAGAATTAGCACTTTGTCCACAACTTATTTGACTAACAATGAACATGAAAGTATGAAGTCTTAGATTTTAGAATGCCAAAAATTACACTTTATCGCCAGGCTGTCAGAGCCAGTCAGTAGCACAGATTATCTAATGTGTCTTCATTATTGATACACTGTTTTGTGTTTATTTGAAATAGGGCTGATTTTTATTTTTTTTATTTTTTTAGTATTACTATTAGGATTACATCAGTATAATTAAATAAATAAATTATAATGCATCATAATACTGATACTAGTAATAGTGACAGTGACACTATGAGTGTGTGATACTTTTATTGTTGTTGATAGCATCTTTGAGATAGACTCCATAGTATGCTTGGGGAGCCCAAGGGAAGATGCAAGTTGGCCTGAAATAATGAAAATGTAGAAGATGTGCTCACAGTAACAGTAACCGACATACTTTTTCCCCTTCAATTTTCAGTTTCAGCATAAAAATCACTTGGGCCAACCATAGTTCATTGGCTCATAGCCAATGAACAGCAGAAAAAAATGTTGGTTCCTGATGTAATAGTTCGGCATTTGGGGAAATATGTACCACACATGCCAAACATTTTCATGACATCACTCATGCAGAATCTCAGGCATGATTTGCAAAATGTTTGCACTCACAGCTGTGTTCCAATGACTTTCATTTCAAACATTTATTTATTTAATTTATTTAATTTATTTTTCTATTTCAAATTTCTTCAAACAATAATTTAAACACCAAAATTCTGTTTAAAGTTTCCCAACAAACAAGACAATTCTAAATTTGTGGAAATAACTGCTGTTGAATGTAAGTCTATTTTTTGCTCCAGTCTTAGCGATAGGATGTCTATGATGCTTGTTTGTTTGAAATTCTTCCCTTTATTAAGCTGAAGTGCATCTTGAGGATTTATAAATATAAGGCTGTGCTGACCACACAGTTTGTCTTTTTGCTTTTCATGGTGACTGGTCTGTAACTATAAGAGTAAGAGAGTATTGTGCTCTATAGTTAGTACTACTACTAGCCAGTCAACACAAAGGGTAATAATAATGGCAATGTGTACAGTGTGGTAAGGTGGTAACAGTGTAAGTAATTTGGTCTTTTACACCCAGTCAACCATTGCGGTTATATTAGGGTGATGGTTACAGTGTACACAAAAGTATAAACATCTTACATAACAAGAAGACTTGATAGCAGATAAACAAAATTCTGCCACATCTTGACTATTTGTCATTTTGCTGTCTGTTATTAAGTGTTAAATACAAAAAAGTCTGTAAACTACCCCCCCCCCCCCCCCCACACACACACACACACACACCAAAAAACAAGAAAAAGAGAGCTCTAGAGAGAAAAAGAAAGAAAGAAACAAAATTGAATCAAAACTACATGCTATCTATTCAGCGTGTAAAATGTGGGAGAAAAGGGCAACAAGTAGATTCTTTTTTGTAATCAGGGCCCAGTGTCTACATGTGGGAACATTTTGATTTGCTTGTTAAATGATTAATGTGAAATTTTCAGATGATTTATACACAGGTAGTAAAAGTCAGTGTCACCCCAGAATCAGACATTGTTTTAATTTGTTTAAACACTTTTTTATATAGGTATGTCTTATGTTGAATTATACGTTTAATTTGAATTTTATTTATTTTACATGAACATGTTACATTGATGGTATGTTTCAAAGCAAATTTCCTTTTAAAGGACAGTAATGTATTACCTTATATATATCATATATTTAATATTATATCTTTTACCAATTATATATATATATATATATATTATATGAATTATGATTATCAGTCTAATTATTATTATGTTAGATTAGCAAATAGCATTTGTTTTCTATTCCATACAGCTGTCTTCTGTGCCTCAGGTCTCTGTTTTTTGCCTATTTAAAATTAAATTGTGTGTAAATTAATTTTTGTATAGTTGGTATGGTCAAGTGTGCTGGTGAGTGTGTGTGTGTGAGACTGAGAGAGAGAGAGAGATCACGATACAGACAAGTGTGTGAGTGATCACAATACAGACAAACTGACTTAGATAAACTGAAACAGGGATTGTATTTTGATGTAATTTATTAAGATAGGATTGGATTGTTTATTGTCCATGCTAAAATCATACTTGGAAATTTGCCACTTGTCTGCACATTATGTAACAGTAAACTCAACATACGCATGTGCGCATGCGCATGTACCCCCCCCACCCCCACCCCCCACACACAAACACCACCTATGTAATTTCCAGACAAGCAGCAATCACATTATTTAAAAGACTCAAAGGATTATCCAGAATACTTTTTTCTTTTCTTTCTTTTTTCTAGCATAGTTGAAAGAGGTTTATTTGTTTTTAATTGCGTTCAGCTACACGTGTGTGTATGTACTCAGTACTGATGTTAGGCACAACCAGTTTTACCCAAGAAATGTACTTTTTAACACAAAGTGAAAAACATACAACATGGTTAACACATTTTGCTTCCAGTTCCACCCACCCACAATATGTATCAAACAATTCCTCCCATCCCCACCTCCCATAGAGTCCCAACACCTAGGCTACAATAACTACACACTGTAACAGTGTAAAATCTCTCCTCCTCAAGCTGTCCTGCTCTGTGTGTGTGTGCATGTTTGTAGTGTTACTGTTGTTATTGAAAAGCTTTTTTTTTTAGTGTGTGAGTGTGACTGAGTAGTCAGTTCAGTTGTTGGCCTGTTTCTTGGTGAGTGGGTCAGAGTTTATTATTAATTTTTTTAAACATTTTGATTTCTTGTTCTTTGAAACTCTTTGCTTTTTGATGAGCTGTGTGATCCAATCTGGAGAAATAGCGCTCAGAAAATGTTATTACTATATAATATTATTCATAAATTGACATTTGATGTAAATTTTGTGATCTGAACAATTCAGATGACTGATACAGTGATACTGATAGTGATAATCAGATTTTGTCAACGTACCAGTTTTGAAATTGAAGCTTGCAGCTGCCATGCTGGGCAAATAAACACTGATCAGCTTGCCTCTCATCACATTTACATCTTCATTTCTTTGTTGCATGTCCTTTTTTGCCCATTGCTGAAATCAGGGCTTTGTTCTTTCAGTGGCAGTGAGGTAGCCATTGTTTCGTCACGAGCCTCAGTGATGATCTACGATGATCAGAGCAAAAAGTGGGTGCCAAGCGGCAACACACAGGGGCTATCCAAGGTTCAGATCTACCACCACACTGCTAACAACACATTCAGGGTGGTCGGGCGCAAACTTCAAGATCATGAGGTTGGTCAACTGTTTTTTTAATTATTTTTTTATAGTTACAAGGACATCAAATAATGAGAAGAAAAAAGTATATGTTGCACGTTTTACATGGTACACATTCATCTAAAACCAGTGCACAGCCATGAGCTTGGTTAACTTTCATGGACATAAGATGTTCAGAAAAAAACCACATACTTACTTGATGGATTACTGTACACTCTGGGCACTCTTGACGTCTGTAAATTAAGCTACTGAAACTGGGAGTGGGAAAACATTACAGTGCATGTATGTATTATATATTCATCAAAATCGTTTTGTTTTTTTTAAATCGGCGTTTGAAAGTTTTAAAAAAACTTGGATGTGGGCGCTGCCATTTTGACCAAGTCCATGACACAAGCCAACCTTTTTTTTCCTTCTCTTCATTGGTAAAGAATGAACTGCCAAGGCATGGTGAGACACTCAGATTTGAAGCAAAAAAAGCACTTCTGTCACCTGGATATTGAACGAGCAGCATTCCAAAACAGGCAGCATAATAGGAAATACAAAATGTTCTCAGTTTCCAGTTCAGCTTGCCTCTTTCCTTGGGGTCCCATTGAATTGTGCCACTGGAACAAGAAGTGTAACATCCTTGTGCCTGTTTCAGGTGGTGATAAACTGTGCCATCCTGAAAGGGCTGAAGTACAACCAGGCCACCCCAACCTTCCATCAATGGCGCGACAATCGTCAGGTGTATGGTCTCAACTTTGCCAGTCGCGAGGAGGCAGAAAACTTCTCCCAAGCCATGATTACAGCCTTGGACGCTCTGATGAGTAAGTCACAGGGTCAGCTGCCTGTCACTGTAAGGATGCTGTGGGAGGACGCTGATGTTTTTTCAGCGTTGTTTTGCCGGCAGACGTTACACAGAGGTACACACGTTTTATGGTAGAACAGATTTCATGGGGTATTGATGTTTCATCGCAAGCAGATTGCATGAGACATCAGTTTGCTGAAATTTACCAGGCATATTTTACTGCAAAATATGTTGTAGATATTAGCCTTTCATTAGGGGGAAGTGTTAGCAGATCCCACACAATTATTTGATGGGGATGGGAAGGGTTGTGTACTTAATACTTCATTAATCTGCTGTTGCAAGGTCGGAACACTTTGCCCCCCTACAGATGCCAAACCAGCTGCAGAAAGTTTAGTGGAAAAGATAAATAAACAGTTTAGTTTACACAAGTGAATCAAGTGCTTCCATTGTGTTTCACCCAATTACTCACTCATCTCTGCTGACAATCAGAAATGTTACAAAATGTAGCCTTTCCAGGCTCTTTCAGTCTTTGCCTCAGCAGTGAGTCCATTTTTGGTGATGCGTGGTGTGGTACATATTGATGATCTGCCTTGTGAAAGAGACAGTAGAGGGCATTATCTCTGTGCATGCTTTCAATTGTGTATTCACCTAACTAAATTCTGTCAAATGTAGCAATATTTTACAGTCAATTTCTTTTTGTTTCTACCTGTCTTTGGGAAAGAGCTGTGGCGGGCAACTGAGTCTCTTCCTTTTCTTTCTTTTGGCAGATATGTATCGTACACCAGCACCTGCCACTCCAGCCCCGCCTCCACCCCAGCCTGCAGCGTACACCCCGTCTGCTGTCAGCAATGCCCACCACTCAGCCGTGATCAACAGCTCCCTTGGAGGGGGTGGTGACATGGAGGGGTAAGGGCTGTCTGCTGAATAGATGTTGGATAGTTGCTGAGCTCACGAGTGTGTGATTTGTTTCATTAAAACTTTAATGCCATGGTCTGAAGTGTTGAGGAGCTTGAGACATTACTGACAGGCAGAGGCTCAAGGCCATGGATGTTGCTCCATTAAAATGTCTGGAGCTCGAGGAGAGAGGTGCAGAAAAATGCTTTATTTGATAATATATGTGTACTTTGACTAGTTCTGAGTACTAGTTACAAGACGGAAATACAGTTGAAAGCTAGTCATCAGTCAGGCAAACAGAGAAACTGTTTCAAAGGCAAATTTGGGGAATTTTCTTGGAGAGGAGATTACGTTTCCCATGGACCTAGACGGTATACATTGAATCCAACAGAACAGCCGTGGTCCCATTTCTTTGCTGCACCTCTATTGTCAAGATAAGGAAAGGTGATCCCAGGAACTGAGGTCTGATGAACTCTCCCTCCCTGACCAATACATTGATAGTCGTGTTCACAGCACCATCAAGTATGGCGGACCAAATTGCAGTGACTGTCGTATGAAAGTGTCTTTCCTCTTGCTTTGGCCTTGATGGAAAAACCCTGTATCAGTCACAGCCAGAGGTGTGGCAGACAAAGTCAGAAGTAAATCATATTCCTAACAACACTTGTCAGTGGAAAGCGTCTTTTGCCTTGATTTGGCCATCATGGAAAAAGGTTGTATGAATCACAGCCTGGACTGCATGCAGCAAGCAAAGTCACAAGTGTATGGTATCCTGAACAGCGTGTGTCAGTGGAAAGCATCCTGCCACTTTTTTTGCTTCAGCCATTGTGGGAAGACCCTGTAGCACAGCCTGGGATGTACAGGCCACGTTTACCATAATTTCCACACTACCACACTGAGTAATCATAAAAATAGACAGGGCCAGGAGAAGTTATTGCATCAAAGCAAAGATAATTTTTTGTTTGATTCTAGCATCGAGTGGAAGCCAGTACAGGGTGCACAGATGAGGTGAAGTGTGGTCTATCATAGGAGCTGTCAAGATTAGATGAGCTGCATTGTTCTGAACCTTCTGAAGTCTGTTTAGAAGGTACCGAAGGCATCCAGAGAGGAGGGAACTATAATAGTCCAGCTGTGAAAGAATGAAAGTGAAAACAATAGTTTTGGTGGCTTGAAGAGAGAGATAATAGCATATTGAAGTGATACGACACAGTTCAAAGTTAGCAGATCAGATCAGGTTAACTACATGTGCCACCAAAGTCAAGTGCATGTCAGATGTTACCCCAAGGTTTTTAGCTGACTGAGAGAAATGCGCTGTCGAGTTTCCTACAACAAGAGAGTCGAGAAAAGATGTGGAGTTTGAAATTTTGGGTGCAGGCGTGATCAGTGCTTCCATCTTGTCATCATTTAGTTTTTGTTTGTTGTGGGTCATCTATGACTTAATGTCCTGGATGCACTCTTACATGGACTGAATGAGTTGCAGTGGTTAATTTTTTTTTTACAAAATTGTCTGAAGGTATTAGCTGTGGTGGGTGAAAAATGAAAAGTGGAATGGAAAGACAAGGCTGGTATATGTCATTGTTCAGCATCCACCACTGCAGACCCCTATGTATGTACTATGTACTATCCTGGACATGCTGGAGTCAAGGGAAATGATCAAGGAGGCATCCCGGCTGGCAAAGCAGCCATCGGATGTATAGGTGTATGAAAAGGAAGCATTTGACGAAATTCCTTGTATGGACGAGAAGGGGTCAGTTTGAGCTGTGGCGGATGACTCATGGAGCCAGACTGAGTAAACATCTTCCTTGATCTCATCTGTAGCACAACACTTCCTTTGTTTTGGATTGACCTAGGTTTGAAAATCCGATGATCATATGAGTTGTGCAGGTCATCCTACACAGAGCACTAGCCACCTTACACAGAGCACTAAACAAACCAGTGATTGGTGTTATGATCCATGGTGAAAGTTAAGCCAGTTTGGGTGGGGGTGGGGGGGGGGGGGATTGACTATTCATGGTCTGGGAATGTGTTTTGCTTCAGTTTTATATGCTTCTCAGTTGCAATGTTCATCTGATTGACAATGGCCCTCTCTCATTCGTTCAAGGAAGATTATCTGGTACTTCCTCTTTCAACGCCTCTCTCATCCAGGCAATCGATGGTGTGATATCCTTGGCTTTATGCCTGCAGGTAGTGTCTCAAGCTTCTCAACATTTCATATCTTCCAAGAAGCAAGCCATTTCTGAGGGTTGCTTTGCCCACCAGTCAGTCTGCTCAGTCGTTTCCCTTCACAAACTTGAAAAGTCAGCTCATTTACACTGGAGAAATGCAACAGTTTGAACATGAAAAAATTCCAGATGGGGCTAATACTTTTATAAACACAGGCACTCTGTCTTTTAGTGTCTGATCACCAGCCCAGTGGTTCATTAGTTGATGTCAGAGTACATTTAAAGTCTGAAGATATGAGTGTGCACCTGTTCTCTTTAAAAAAAAGAAAAAGAAACAATTCAGTTTTGTGCATATGAACATAGACATACACCAAGCATCCACATAAATACAAAGTTAATATGAACAGACTAACTCCATTAGTCACCTATATAATGGTGTTGAAGAAGCAACCTGGACCTGTCCTGATGGTGGTTGTAAGGTTGGTGCGACCGGCAGCATTGTTGACACACACTCAGTGTAATGATGCCTGTCCATCCCTCTCTCTTGCCAGCAGCCCGCTTGGTCATGGCAAAGAAAACAAACAAACAAACGTCTTGCATGGCTTCAGGCGGTTGGGACCATTCAGACTTCTGCTTGAATAGACCAGTTCTTCAGTGCAGTATTTCTAAAGTCAAAGAAGGGTATAGCCAATTGTTCAGTGCAATATTTTTAGTGTCAAAGAAGGGTATAGCCAATTGTTCAGTGCAGTATTTTTAGTCAAAGAAGGGTATAGCCAATTGTTCAGTGCAGTATTTTTAGAGTCAAAGAAGGGTATAGCCAATTGTTCAGTGGCATATTTTTAGAGTCAAAGAAGGGTATAGCCAATTGTTCTGTGCAATATTTTTTAGGTCAAAAAAGGGTATAGCCAGTTGTTCAGTGCAATATTTTTTAGGTCAAAAAAGGGTACAGCCAGTTGTTCAGTGCAGTATTTTTAGAGTCAAAGAAGGGTATAGCCAATTGTTCAGAGCAATAATTTTAGTGTCAAAGAAGGGTATAGTGTTGTCAGGTGACCCATCAAGAAAACAAGCTCCGATGCAGCTTGTTAGGAATGCTCATCTGCAGCCATCTCAGCTTGCTGTGGACTGATCTGTGGCCTAAGGAGATGAGCTCCACTTTGAATTGTTGCAGACTTTGTTTCGGGCCAATTTTCACTTCTTTGAAAAATAGCTATTTCAAAAGACCTTTGTGTTGACACTTCACATTGAGGCTTAATGGGGGGGGATGAAGTATGTCATTGTGGGGCATTTATTCAGAAACGTGTGTCCATCCATCCAAGTATACCTTTCGCTCTCTCTTTCACACTTCTTTGCACTATTGTAGTTTTACATCTAACACTTCTTATCTGACAAGTGAAGCTGAGGAGAAACTAGTTTTTGACACATCTATTAAGTGTATGGATATAATTATGTGCTTGCATGGAACAAATGATACCCAGTTTGAATTTGATTGAAAAGTGTGTGGTGTGTGTGTATAGGCTAGTATCTGTGTGTTTTAACCCCTTTACTGCCCCAGCCTGTAACATTTCCAGGCTGAAATGTGCACACACACACACGCCTCCAAACATATTTTTTGATGGTACTATAACAAATCTACTTTCAATACTGTGCATTTTGATAGAAATCCTTTCACAAGCAAAGGGGGCAAAAAAGCCTTAATAGTTTGAAATTTGGCACCTTTATTGGTTGTTTTCTGAGTGACAGCATAGCAAGCATGGCAGTGAAAGGGTTAAATCTTCAAAATAGAACAAGATGGTCTTCAGATGATGACAAGGAAGTGTTGTTAGCTTTAACAATTAGGTGATTGTGATTTCAAGTGTTTGAAGCACCCAGTGAGCAAAAACAACTGCTTACAGCCAGGGCGGTCATTTCTAATGTTTTAATAAGGAAAACAGTTGGAATAATTCATTATTTTGTGGCGATGGTTCTGAACATCATTCTGTTTACTGTCTTCCCCCCCTCCCCACCCTCCCAACCGCACACACACACATACACACACAAACTTCTCAGTCATAAGCTCAGCATCTGGTCAGTTTCGTAGTTGCAATTGTAAAACATACACATTGTGTGTTTGGTTTTGGGTGGTTCAGGTGGAGTTGTTAACTCCCTTGACTTTTGCCCGGCATCGCTTAAGTCCCCTGGATGCTTTTACTTCTGGTGCATACTTTCTTCACAATGGAAGGCAGTGACAGTGAATTTGCGAATTTTACACTGCCAACTTTGAAGACGTTTTTGGAGGCCCATAGTCAGAATGTGTCTGGCAACAAGCAATAACTTGTTGATCATGCTATAGGGTGCCCCAACACGCATTTTTTCCCCAAACACGTGATCTTCTGGTCAGCCAAAAAATGATGCAAAGGCCTTTTTTCCACCCTCCACCCCCTTTCCCTGGCAATTTTTGCAACTGCTACAGTGGTGGCATTTGTACTGCTTCGCAATTCTAGGTTCAACTTCCATTGTTATACACAGCATGAAGCAACGCTTACTCTGAAATCAGCCCGGAAGTGACACTGCGACATCTTGCACTAAGGATTACGAACGGCATTCACTCATGCAAACCAGCTTTACTGAACTGCCCAATAGTAACACACCGTTTGATAGGGAAGGAGGGGAACTCTGAAGAAAAGAAAAAAACACGTAGTGAAAATGACACGGAAAGGTGCTTACCTGCAAGTGAAAATGACACTGAAAGGTGCTGACTCGCATTCAGATTTTTGTTGAAAAACAACCGGCAATAGAAAATAATGACATCAGTCATACAGTTAATGTACTCGGTTAAATAGAGTGAGACCGTTTTTTGGACTGTGGTGTCCTCATCAGCTTACACCACCACAGCATCTCTGAACCAAGTGCAGTGGGTAAATACTTAAAGGAACTGAGCAGTGTGCTTCTATGATGGCAGATGACAAAATATCACAGCTACTAGTCAAGCAGTCGCTTGATGGTCAGCAGAGTTGTTGATTCTTGGTACTTAATGTAATCATAATAATGATAATGTACTCTTCTGTGTGTTATTTCTCCAAACTGGAGCACATAGCCCATTACGAAGTAAAGAACAACACGCACGCATGCACACACAAACACACACACACACAGCGTTAATGCTCAGTCTTCTGCATTGACCGTGAGATGGGAACAAACACACGATGAGATCAGAAGTAAGACTCTGCATCAGTGTTCACTTTACGCATCCCTTTATGTTTGATGAGGACTGAGGAAAAGTGAAGGCAACTGAACTGAGAAGGCAGAGATATTTTAGAAAGCCAGGATCTCTGGCTACAGGCCAAGCATGTCAAGCTATATCCTAGCCCACTCCAGGCTTAAACGGAGATCCCCATTCATAGGGCCAGATTCACAGCAGAGAGGATCTTGATTTCTGCATCCACATTAGCTCATTGCGTGAGGTCATAGAGGAAGGTGTCTCTGTCTCCCAAGCTCTGGAATGCCCTGCGGCAAACAATCGGGGAAGCAGATTCCTTGGCAGCGTTCCGCAGATGTCTGAAAACGCACCTGTTCTCTGAATGACTTTCCACTATGTGTCTTTTTCTTTAATTCTTATGACTTTCTTCCCCCCCCCCCCCTTTCCCCTCTTTCAGTGCACTGAGCATTAAGTTAATGGAACTGTGTGCTATAAAAGTGGGCATCATCATCATCATTATCTCTACAGACTCATTGCCACATGTAGTGAGAGCAGTTAAAACACTGTGTCTCATCGCTATATTGTGTGTGTGCTGTAGAGGTGGTTTCTGAACACAGGTTTGACTGTGCTAATTGCTGTTGATTTTCATTTCGCTCGACTCTCCTGATGTGCCCCCAGGCAGCGAAAGGTGACAGGGTGTTTTTAAGCTGTGATGGATTGCTTGTTGCACCGGTACAGGGATAGAAACCTCCGTCACTTCGTCATACATGGATGTTAATTGACGTGTGTGAGTTTCTTCAGACGTACATGAGCGGGTCAAAGGATGTGTGTTGACTTTGATGCTGGTCTGTCCAGCGGATTGATGGACTGAGTTACCTGACCCTGGTTATCAGTGGGTCTTGTTTTAGGGGGCATTTTATTTTGCCGCTGAGGTGCATGATTGTGACGGATAGCGATGTGTCTGATGGAAATGGAACTTTGTATCATGCGCTAATTGATGTTGAGTGTATAGTGTTCCGGCGTACTGCTCCATCATTTTTACGTACAGCATTGCGGTCTCCCAGGGCAATTCCTTGTTTGAAACAAATAAACTGAAGCAAAGTTTTCATTGGAATTAATACATATATATACCAAAGAAGTTACAATAATGTCTTTCAGGATGAAGAATAAACTCAAAACGCAGTTTGACAGCGTGTAAGTAATTTGCTACTTTTACCTTAGTTTGGGGGGGGGGGGGGGGGGGGTATTATTTTTAGTTTTAAAAATTTGAGTTTTTCTGTTTTTGATTGGCATAAAAAAATGTGTTAAGTATAATATAATGATGAATTGGGTGTTTGGATTGTCAAAAACTTAGATGTGATTTTCTCTGACACAGAAATGTAACCAAAGTCAAACTTTGCACAGTGGTGCTGCCCATTGAGCTTGACCTGCTCACACCACTTTCAGTGACCTTGGCTGTGTTTCAAGGTCACTCCAGTGTCAAACATTTTCAGCTGAACAGTTTCAGTTTTTATATGATTAAGTTCAAACTTTGTATGATAGTTAATTACATTGCCTAGATCATGATTATAACACTTTTTATCTCCTTTTGTGTTGGAATCACTCTATGTTTGTGTCCATCTGCCTGTATGTCTGGATTTTGTCCTCTTCTGAACCTGTCAACCTTTTGTAACCAAACATAATACGGTTGTGCATCATCATGAACTGAAATGTTATGCTAAAAACTGGCTTGCTGTCTTCAAGGTTGGGGTCACAAGGAGGGATAATATCATCAAAATATTACTGTTTGCGCTCTACCTTATCAACTGCTTATCCTTTGGCAAGCACAGTTAGTATGGTGGAAGATCATCATACTCAAATTGTCTTGTGAAAAGATTGGATTGCTGTGTTGAAGGTGCTGTGGTAACCATCCGGTGGAAAGGTTCAGAATTTCAAGGACTGTTCATTTGGGTGATACTGATATATATATATATATGTTATAAACTGCTGAAGCTTTTGTAGTCAAACTTGATATATTGTGATCCCTTATCATGAACCAGATTTTCATTTGAATAAAAGGTCAAGGTCACCGTGAGGGCTCATACTAATGAGTCAGACAACCGAAACATGATTTTTCCAACCATCTCTGCTCAGCTGAATTTCTGACCTTTTTGGAACCAAACTTAGTTTTATGACACATCGTCCTCATCATTTACTGTTGTGTGAGAAGACTGGATTGCTGTGTTCATGGTCACAGTCACTGAATGGCGGTGCTATTTGTTCTGCGCCAATGGCCACTTTGCACCCAAGCTAGGTGTGGGGATGTATGTACTATTACGGACAATCAGATTAAGCACAAGCCAAGGGGGCATGTTCTGATAATAGGTCATGAGGCGCCTAACCGGGAAGTATTTTGGCCTGCAGAGTGACACGTCTTCTTTTTTTTCCCATCCCATTGAAGACCTCGCTAGGTGACACTTTTACTAGATTACCAACACAGCAAGCTATCTGTGTCTCAAACAGATGACTGTGTTCAAGGTTTTGTTCTTGTGTGTGTGTGTGTGTGTGTGGGGGGGGGGGTAGTTAGATTGGAGATCAGTTTTACTTCCTGTTTGGATGGAATTTGGGATCATTGCACACTCATATGCGTGCTTACATGTGTACATGTGCATCTGCTGATTGAGGCCTTCTGCTTGAGGCCTCTAGACCATTTGATCAGGAATGGATTACAGGAACATTGCCCTGATAAGGTAGTCTTGTTTGTTTTCTGTAGGTGGGCCTGTGTGTCAAGATATCTGAATTCTGATCTTGGCAATAGACAGTTAATTGTTTTTTAACAAGTAATGGCTGCTATCTCACATTCTGATTCTCTCTCTCTCTCTCTCTCTCTCTCTCTCTCTCTCTCTCTCTCTCTCTCTCTCTCTCTCTCTCTCTCTCTCTCTCTATCTATCTATCTCTCAGCCGCCCACCCCCACCCCTACCCCCCACAGTTAATTGACATGATTGGCCGCCACTGAGTCAGGACAGTTCAGTTGAGACAAGTCAGTGAGTGGTCAACCAAACCAAGGTTTAGTTAGTGTTTTGGGTGTTTGAATGAGAACTTATTTACTTGGTCTGAAGTGAATAATATATCAGTTTGGTATTTGTCACAGCGTTACATTGATTAAAGCCTGAATTATGATGTGCGTCGCTACTGTTTTAGTGTACACCTCAAAGATCCCTGGATTTGTTTTTTGAAGCGTGTGGTTACTGTTTTAGCATACGCCATAAAGATTGCTGGATTATCTTTTGCAGCCACAAGTCTGTGGTTACAGTTTCAGCATGCATTATACAGATTGCTGGATTATCTGTTGAAGGCTTTTAAGTCTGTGGTTTATGCTTCATTATGCACCATAACAATCACTGAATTATCTGTTGAAGCCTTAAGTCTGTGGTTTATGTTTCAGCATACATCGTGAAGATCCGCAGACGCATAGAAGACAGCTGTCAGGTGGTGGAGGTGAGACTGAGAGTCTTTTAACTTAAAACCATTCAGTTGCAACCATGCATGCACTGTCCCAGCACTGTAGTCATTCAAAGAAACTAATTTTATAGCTGAAAGATCTTGTGGTCAGATTGTTTGGCTAAAACTAAAGTAAGCTAGAATTTTGTTAGATTTAAAACACATTCTTCTTGTTTAGTGTGATGATATGAACAGTAGATGGTGTGAAATAATTAAAACAGCTGCCAACAGGGAACTTGAAGTAATGGCTTAGTGTTCTTTTTTTGTGACTGTGAAGAGCAATCCTTTTGCACAAACCAGGAAGAACGTCCCACAGTTACTTTGATTTGTGATAAAGCATATGTCTCTCCCAGCCTTTGTACTGGATCTACAGTAATGGGAATTTGGCACTGTTTTGTGTCAGTTAGGCCCCGTTGATCTGCAGTTGGTGTCCGTTGCGTTGCCACTGGTCTAGTGCAAGTCTCAGCATACACCAGAAACTTTCCAACTCGGGCTTGTTTGTGTGATAGTTTATGAGAATCTGGTCTGTGCGTTTAGGGGATGTATTTACAAGCGTGTGTGTGCGCGCACATGCACACACACACACACACACACACACATGCATGTACACATTCACACATGCACACAGACACATGCATACATGCACATTCACACACACACACACACACACACACACACACATGTGCATTCATGCATGCTCGCTTACATACATGTACTCTGGTTTGCACAGGGCAGTGAGTCCATGATCAATATATATAAAAAACACTATAAAACTATTAAAAGTGACAGTAACTCAGTGTGTAACTATAAGCATGACTTTACTTTTTTACTTTAAAAAAAAAAACTTTCTTTCTTTCTTTTTTATTTACGTAGTTACTAACACTTATAACTGGTTCTTTTTTCTGTCTCGTCAGTTGTGCCTGTAAAGTGTTGAAAAGTCCCACCTAATCTACTCCAAACTCATTCTACCTGACTAGTCTAGCACTACCAGAGTCGCACACTGAATGTTCAGTGTGGTCATCACAATCCCTATAAAACATCATGATTTTTCACTGTGTTTGACCCGATGCCTTTAGTGTCACACTAAATGTTCAGTGTGATCATCAAAATCCCTTTAAATCATGATTTTTCACTGTATTTGACCTGACTGCTACTGTCACTAGTGTCAGTGTCACTAAATGTTCAGTCAGTCAGTGTTTGGGCTTTTTCAAAATAACGGTAATGGTGAAATGTCATTCCTAGTTTGAGTGCCTTATCGTCCTTTACAGTCACAAGGATGTGATTGTCGCAGTACCTCTCAAATCATTTCTCACCATGTTTGACCTTGATCGCTGTCATTGGCAGGAGCTGTCACAAGTATCATTTTTGTCGCAACAAAAGTATGCTTGTCATGACAAAAGTTTTGTCACAAAAAAATTATGTTTGTAAAAAAGTTTTGTCATGACCAGCATACTTTTGTTTGTTGCGACAAAAGTATGCTTGTCAAGACAAAACTTTTGTAGCGACAAACACATGTTTGTGGCAACAAAACTTTTGTCGCAACAAAAATGATACTTGTGGCAGCTCCCGCCAGTGATGCATAGCACTACTGCATGTCATGTTTGCTGTCTGTACATCAGGGGTAGGTATGGTCAGCAAAGTCCCTTTGAAACAATGTTTCTGACTGTGTTAGACCTGGGTAAACTGCCACACTACAGCAGTACATGCTTTGTGTGTATACACATCAGGGCTGTGATCAGCACAGTCCCTTTGAAACAGTGTTTCTGACTGTGTTAGACTTGCAACCGTGAGTAGCATGCTGTGACGTTTACCTCATGCCTGTGTTCCAGGGATGTACGAACCCACCCCAGCCAGCATGGGGCATGTCAAACCCCAGGCGGCACCACCAGCTCCCCCAACCCCTGCCGTTTCCGCCTCCCCAGCAGTGCCCCCTGCCCCTCCGGCCCCAGCTGCTCCTCCTGCCCCACCGGCACCAGCGGCGCCCCCACCACCACCCGCAGGTGGTGCCCCACCTGCGCCCCCTCCCCCTCCGGCCCCACCCGCTTCAAACACTGGAACCAACACTGGAGGTCTGGCGGCTGCCTTGCAGAGCGCGAAACTGAGGCGTACGGAAAAGGTAGGTTTGGTTTGGGTTCAGGAGGGGTGGGGGAGGGGTTGGATGATTTGGGAACGTTGTACTGACAGTGATGTGTTGGCAAGATGCTTTGTTTACAAGGTTGTGAGGGAGCAGAGACAGCTCAGTGGTTAGAGTGCTGGACTGATGATTGAAAGGGCATGGGTTCAATGTCCCAGCAAGAGCTGCAGGAGCATTTTCTTCCCCTGGGTCAACTTCCCGTTCCACCCCCCCACCCCAGTTACCACAGTAGCATGTAAACAATCCTGTGGCCATTCTGCCAAAAAAGCAGATGGCAGGTTATAACTAAACACACATGCACTATGTGTACGTGGCTTTGTATGAAGTGACATTGTATGCTGTAAACAGAATGTGCCAAAATGGCAGCAGTTTCATGTGGGACCAGCCGTGTAACAACCAAACAGCGCTGAAAGTACACCACTTTGGCGGATATTCAAAACTTTGCTATAAAAAGCTAGTCACTCATTTAGAATCACATGTGACAAAAGTGCGATGAGTGCTTGAGAGCGGAGACTAACAATATATAAAAGCAATCATCTGTCATTATAAAAGGGCATTGACGGATGGGGGTGGGGTGTATTATATACATGTGTATATTATATATATATATATATATATATATATATATATTGTGTTGGGGATTGGAGCAGGATTATAGCAGAGCTAAGCCCAGGCTTCACTGATGGGATATATGGCAGGAGGCATATTGGTGCAGGCTTGAGGGATGAAACTTGACCCAGGTTTTCTGTTAAAGGTGCTGAAATGAGGTCAGAAGTAGTGTGGCTGAATTTTGAAGAGTTTTGGTCATGGATAGATGAATGTGCTTGTGTGTTACCACAGTAGCATGTAAGAGATACCGGTCATTTTGCCAAAAGTGCAGGTTACAGCTAAACACTCATGCACTCTTGGTATGTGGTTTTGTGTGAAGTGATGTCACATGGTGCATGGTTGTGTGGTGTGCACAGAATGTGCTGAGACGGCAGCAGTTTCACATGGCACCAGCCATGTAACAACCAAACAGTGCTGTAAGTACACACTTGGGAAGATGTTGAAAATGCACCATAGAAAGCTACAGTCACTCATTTAGAATCGCTTGCGACAAGAGCGCAGTGAGTCTGCTAGAAAGTAGAGAATGGTGCTACATAAAAGTGATGAACAACAACACATTACATCATAATAGTACACTTGGCTCCTCTTGTTGAATAACAAACCCTTTGTCCATTGTGTTTCCAAGTCATGTGGCACTGACCCGCTCTCCTGCAACCTTTCAGACTGAAGAGTCCAGCCCAGTGGTGGATACTGGCACCATAGGTCGCACCAGCAGTGGTGGCGGTAGTGGTGGTGGTGGTGGAGGAGGAGGAGGTGGTATGGGAGACATGATGAGTGAAATGCAGAGGAAACTTGCGGCTCGTCGCGCCAGGCAACTGGAAAGCACAGGACAGGTGAGACGCAGGCAGTGCGTGTTATGCAAGTGTTCGACCAGGGGTGAAAGGTCTGGGAGGACTTGGGGCAGGGCTGGATGAGGAAAGAGTGAAAGTTCAGTTGTGTGAGCTGTTGTTTGGAGTGGTCTGTTTCTGACTGTATGTTTGTGCGATCAGTTCAGGAAGACCTGGTCCTTGTCTTTGTGGGTTTTGTGTTTGTTGATTAGTTGGTTGGTTTTTCGCAGTTGCCAAAAATAATTATCAGACACAGTATTGAATGCGTAGGGTTAATCAGTTTGTTTTCTGCTGCAAAGTGTTTACTGAACTGGTAATAATTATTGAATTCCAAAATAAGTCTTCATATATTATTCATACATTTTTTTGTGTAATGTCATCTAAATACCATCCTAATGTCATCTGTGATTGTGGTTAGGGTTGGACAACAAACATGCATTGGCCAGCATATTTTTTTGTTGGGGGGGGGGGGTTCTCAGAATATTTATGGAACAAGCACATGTTCTTACTGTTGGTCACTTTCAGTGCAGGTTTTTGCCTTACGGCAAAACACTTAGCGATGAAAGCTTTCTTACTTCAGGGATTTACTTGCTTGCAGGAATCTGAGGCACCATCAGCAGCCCCTGCCCCTCCGCCTGCGGATGTGAGGCGACCGCGGGAGAAACAGAATACTGGCAGCCCTGCCCAGGTCAACGGATCCCAGTCACAGTCGCCCAAACCTGTCAGAAAGTAAGCTAGGACTGTGTCAGTGCTGTTTTGCACAGGCTTGGTGTGGGTGTGCTGACGAACCCCCAGGTTCAGGGTGATGAGGCAGTTGTAAATATTTCTTCTTCTCTCTTCCTCCTTCAAGATTTTCTCTGTCTCTGTGTTTCGCTGTCTGTCGGTCTGTCTCTCTCTTTCTGTCTCCTTCTGTCTGTCAGTCTCTCTCTCTGTCTGTCTGTCTGCCTCTCTCTCTCTCTCTCTCTCTCTGTCTCTCTCTGTCTGTCTGTCTGTTTGTCTCTGTCTCTCTCTCTCTCACTCTCTCTGTCTCTCTCTGTCTCTCTCTCTCTCTCTCTCTCTCTCTCTCTCTCTCTCTCTCTCTCTCTCTCTCTCTCTCTTGGACGAGAGCTGGATGTAAAAAGACCCTGTGTCTACTCCACTACCCCTGTAAAATAAAGTTAATTCATTCATTCATTCTCTCTGTCCGTCTGTTAGCCTGTTCATGGGAACATTTTAACATTGATTTTTCTGTGTAACTGAGCAATCTTCAACATTTTGTGTGATGATAGCTTGCCATTCAGATGTGGACTTTTGTGACAGTTTGGGTGACCATGACCTAATTTTAAAGTCACAAGGGTGTCCGAAAGGTAAAGGTCAAAAGCTTGTTGCTTGTGTTAGTTCAGTCGGTTTTAAGGTCAGGAGGTTTTGAAATAGATGAGTTTTTTGTTGTTGTTTGTTTTCTTTTTCGCCTTGATATAACCGTACCATTTGACTGGGCATAAAACACCAACTTACTTACTTACTTGTTTTCTTTCTTCTTTCTCTGAACGTGGGTTGGCTCAGTATTTTTGCACCCTACCCTGTGGTGTGGCTTTTTGCGTCATGTTAGGGTCGCATTCTCTTTGGAAAATCTGTTGCATTACCCAGTCGCTGAATTTGCACCAACAGCTGAGTAAAGTGGCCTGAATTTCGGCAGACGAAATCCTTCGCTGACGGGGCAGGAAGCTGTGGGGCCTGTGAACGGTGGAGGCGACCTTGACAGCTTGAAACAGGAAATTCTCACAGAGATGCGCCGAGAATTGCAACGCATGAAAGGGGAGATCATTGAGGGTGAGTGATGGGATAGGATACCGTTGGAGACGTAGGTAGAGAGATTTGGCAGTGGAGGGATGTAGGTGACCTTGGCAGCTTCAAGAGGACTGCAGGGGGGAGTAAGGGGGATTAAAAAAAAAAGGGGGGGGGGGGGCACAGGGCAAAGAAATATATTTTAAAAGGGGGGGGGGGGGTGGTTGGAAAGGGGGGGCAGGAGTACGGGGGGGGGGATAAGAAGGGGGAGGGCAACAACCACACAGATATTTGCACCTCTTGTGCTTGTTCACACATGCATGAACATGTGTGTAATTGCTGTGTGGAGGCAAAGAAATAGGATGGCTAATTTTGTTTGGATGCACACTCAACCATGATGGTTATTTCAGGGTAGAAAAACGGATAAGTGAGCCCATTTAAAAAAAAGTGAGGTATATATGCATGTTCCGTGAAATGGAGGCAGAGGAAGGAGGTGTGTGTCAGTATGAGATGAACAGCATGGGTGTGTGACTTTTTTTGTTTGTTTCTTTTTTAAGAGAGAGAGACCATATAACTGGATAAAGTGAACTCTGAGTAAAGTGCCCAGTTTGTTGTTGTTTCACCCTGATATAACCGTAATGGTTGACTGGGCATAAAACATTAAATTACTTACTGTTATTGTTTTTAGAGAGAGAGACCAGTAATTATAATTGAATAAAGTGAACTGAATAAAGTGGCCATTTTTGTGTGTAGAGATAGAACTAAATTGAATAAGTGAACTGTGAATAAAGTGGTCTTTTTAGAGAGAGAGAGACCAGAACTATAATTGAATAAAATGAACTCGTGAATTAAGATGACCTTTTTACCTGTGTTGTTTCTTTTATAGAAGAGTCAGGCAGACCATAACTATAACTGAACATAAATGAACTTCGCTAAAGGGTCTTCTAAGAAGCAGAAGAGACCAGACTATAATGAATAAAGTGAACTGTGAATAAATGGTCATTTTTAGAGAGAGAGAGAGAGAGAGAGACCAGAACTATAATTGAATAAAGTGAACTGTGAATAAAGTGGTCATTTTTAGAGAGAGAGCGAGAGAGAGAGACCAGAACTATAATTGAATAAAGTGAACTGTGAATAAAGTGGTCATTTTTAGAGAGAGAGAGAGAGAGACCAGAACTATAATTGAATAAAGTGAACTGTGAATAAAGTGGTCATTTTTAGAGAGAGAGAGAGAGAGACCAGAACTATAATTGAATAAAGTGAACTGTAATAAAGTGGTCATTTTTAGAGAGAGAGAGAGAGAGACCAGAACTATAATTGAATAAAGTGAACTGAATAAAGTGGTCATTTTTAGAGAGAGAGAGAGAGAGACCAGAACTATAATTGAATAAAGTGAACTGTGAATAAAGTGGTCATTTTTAGAGAGAGAGAGAGAGAGAGAGACCAGAACTATAATTGAATAAAGTGAACTGGAATAAAGTGGTCATTTTTAGGAGAGAGAGAGAGAGAGAGACCAGAACTATAATTGAATAAAGTGAACTGTGAATAAAGTGGTCATTTTTAGAGAGAGAAGAGAGAGAGACCAGAACTATAATTGAATAAAGTGAACTGAATAAAGTGGTCATTTTTAGAGAGAGAGACCAGAACTATAATTGAATAAAGTGAACTGTGAATAAAGTGGTCATTTTTAGAGAGAGATAGAGAGACCAGAACTATAATTGAATAAAGTGAACTGTGAATTAAGAGACCAGTTTTTACACTGTGGTGTGTTTCAGCTATACGACAAGAGCTCGGCCACAGATAACTTGAGACTGCGGAGCTATGAACATCAACTTCGCTGAAAGAGGGCTCCAAAGCAGGACAACACCTGGTTCAACGTGATGCAACAACCCGTTTGCCCCACCCGCGAGTTTTTTGTTTTTGTATTTTGTGTGGCGAGATCGTTACACCCAAACTGCATCACCTCTCTGGTCCTTGTCAATTGCACGCACATGCATCCACACACACACTCTCACAAAATGACCCGCACCGCTTTTCTCAGCCGGGCTCGCCTCTGAGCCAGGTGTGGGGTGCTGGTTGCCGTTCATCCGCATGACCATCAGCCGGCAGCAGTCTGAAATCAAGACCTTTTATTTCAAGAGTGTGAAAGCCTACAAAATCCGACTGTCACGGTTGATGATTGATGGTGTGTGTTACAAAGAGATTTTTTTTTTTTTTTTTTTAAATTTTAAGGAGATTTCAGACTGTTTCATGCTGTTACATTTTCATGTCTGGTAAGCCTGCAAGCTTGAGAAAGCCTGCAAAATCCTGCAGTTGATCGGAAGGGGGGGTGGGGAGGGGGGGGGTTTAGCAGGATTTTAGACTGTTTCATGCCATCAAGTTCTGGTGTCTGGTAAGTTTGGCAGCGTGAAAAAGCCTGTAACTGTAGTGGCATGAAAAAGCCTACAGCTATGGTGTGTAACAAAGGGATTTCAGACCATTTCATGCTGTCACGTTCCGATATCTGGTCAGCTTACTGGCGTGAAAAAAGCCTGCAAAGTCTTGCTGTCATGGCATGTCACAAAGGGATTTCAGACTGTCATGCTGGCACGTTCTGATATCAGGTCAGCTTACTGGCATGAAAAAAGCCTGCAAAGTCTTGCTATCATGGTGTGTCGTAAAGGGATTTCAGACTGTCATGCTGGCATGTTCTGATATCTGGTCAGCTTACTGGCATGAAAAAAGTCTTGCTATCATGGTGTGTCGTAAAGGGATTTCAGACTGTCATGCTGGCATGTTCTGATATCTGGTCAGCTTACTGGCATGAAAAAAGTCTTGCTATCATGGTGTGTCATAAAGGGATTTCAGACTGTGTCATGCTGGCACATTGTAATGCCTGGTAAGCTTACTGGCATGAAACAGCATTGCTGTCATGGTGTGTAACAGAGGGATTGTAGGTGATTTCAGGTCTTTTGATGCTGTCCCATATTCTTGTGTCTGGTAAACCATGTGGCATTGAGGAGCCTGCCAGTTTCCTTTGGCTGTGGTGGGTGGGTCTTCTGTTGGATGCTTTGTCCCGCGATGGTGTTTGTGATGTTGCTAAAGTGCTGTGTCTGTGCATGATTTCTCCCTGCAAAAAAAACAAACACCCACCCAAACCCACCATCCCCCATTTTGACTGTTGGTGTTGCACACCCATTTGGACTTCAGGTACCCCCTGCTAATTCTAAAACCACTGTTAAAAAGAAAAATTACGTCAGAAAATAAGTCTTAAAAGAAGAGGAAACCTTTGATGAGTGGTGCATTTGAATGGCTGTAATGAGTACAGCCATTCAAACACACCACTCATCAAAGGTTAGTCCTCTTCTTGAGGATGACGTTGCTGGTGACAGAATTGGTGGACTTCCAAGAAACACATTAAGTCTTTAGTCACTGTTTCAAATCAGAAAGAAACGGCCTTAGACAGGGATATCGTTTTGAGGTGTGGTTCATTTGATGGAAATGTGAACAAGCTCCAAGTGTTTGTCATAAAAGAAGAGGGTGCATTATCACTTATTACAGGTGGTATTTATCAACTGAAAATGTGAAAGTATTTTGGGGAGTGATCTTCAGTCCATCTGCCCCCTCTCCCCCCTCCTCCTCCCCTCCCCCCCCCCCCCCCCCCCCTCCTCTGCCCCACCCCCTCCCCATCCTCCACTGCCCACCCCCTCACTCACACAAGTTGAACATGCTGGAACACTGGTAGTATTCACAACAGCCAAAAACGAAATGTACTTGGGAGTCCCAGCAGGGCTCATGGATCGTTGGATATTTCGTTTGAGATGTGCCTGCCAATCATTGTTTTAAATTTTTTTTGCTTTGTTTGTCGTTTCCACGTTTTGCTGTGTATGTAAGAGAAAGGCATTTGTTCAGAGCGGACCTATAATTTAGCTTGCAGTTGATTTTGCAAGCTCAGTTTGTAAACACTTTTTGTTTGTTTGTTTCTTTCTTTTTTAAATGTGTCTTTATTCAGGTTTTATGTTTATATTCGTAACCCTTCTTCTCCTCCCCAGCACACCTGAATGCATCTTGTGAGATAGGTACATTCAGGACATGTTGGTGATTTAAAAATTTGCGGCATTAAATGACTATATGTGGTAATGTTCAAATTAAACACCTGGGAGTACACAATACGGTCACTACCTTGCGTCAGGTGGTCAGAATGTAGAGCTGGTCACCACTTCAAACTATTTTGATTGTGATACTATTGCCAGGAGAGGAGAAAGTTCAGTTTGACAAATGGGTATGATGCTGTGTGAAGACTTTTGTACAAGTAAAGTGAATCAGAAATTACATTTAAAAAACAAATTGGGTATGCTTTTAACCAACATTATTTATTTTCCTTACACATGTAGCAGCCAGTGTTTTTATGAACACTCATTAAAAAAAATTAAAAAATCCCCCCCCCCCCCCCCCCTTTTTTTTTTTCCTTTTTGGAAGAAGCAGATGGAAATCATTGGCAGGCTGATCTCAATTCAAATATATCAGTTAGCTGAGAAAGTTTATCTTGCATGTGAACAGAGTTGCGTCACAAGTGTAGCTGTAGCTCTCGCGCATGCGGCAGGGGAGGAGAGGTTGAGGAGATATGAGATGCAGCACCTGGCCCACTTCGAGGTCTCATACCCATTCACACTTTGGCTGCATGACTAAACACTAACCTTCCTCATCGATGGGTAGGCTTTGCCCTCGTAGACATCACACTTAAAAAATTAACAAAAGACAAAAACAACAAAAAAAAAGAGACTGGAATCAGAATTCCATGTGTGAATGAGCTTGTGCTCTGTTGTAGAGAGTATACTTGCATATGAATCCTTCCTTGTCGCCAGCACTGACAAGGTGCGCACTGTCGAGGTCTTCAAGAAAGACAGCTCATGCTGTCTGTTTTTGTTTTGTTTTTGTGACGACAGCGAAACCTTTTCTTAAGACAAGCCCCTTTAAGGCAAAGCTGTGTGGAGAGCAGCGTGATTCAGATGCCCTTGTGGTGTTGTTGTTGTTAAGGTGAACTTCTGTAAGGAGTGAAGTAACGTTGGGATGGCCCTGGCCAGTTTGTCTTAAAGAGGCTCGGCTGTTGTTGTTTTTTGTTGTTTTTATCCTCGTGACTATTTTATTGCATGTTTGAGATTACAAAGCACTGACTTAGAACAAACTAAAAACATGAAATTGTGTGTGTTCTTTTATTTGTTTGTTGTTTTGTTTTGCAGTTCGCCCTGATATAACTGCTAGTTGACTGGGCGTAAAGCATCAAGCTCCTTACTTGTTTTGCAAATAAGTTCATTATTATCTCTTTTCTTTTAATTTATTCAATTGACAGTGAGGGAGTGTTACATGTTTTGTTCACAGAAGAGTATGCCACATGCTTGTAATTGTAAATGAATGTGTGTATTATATCTGCACAACTTGAAAGGGTGTCTTCTTCAAAATGTGAGACATTTAGCTTACAGTGTTTTATTTGGGATCAACAGCAACACAAATCTTTTTCAGTTTTCTTTGACCAAGGATTTGTAAATCATATGTTCACACATATATATATATATATATATTATATACAAGTTTGTTCAGATCTATCTGGTGCCTGCTCAGATTTTGTCCCTGCATTATAAAAATTGGAAGAGTGAAAAGGATCAGGTCATCACCATCCAGTGAAATGTTGTGGTTTTTAGTTCATGTCTTATAAAAGTTTGTAAGTTATTGGTCATCTGAGGTGTCTTAGGCTTTTCTTTTTCTGCTCCACATATGGTATTGGAATCCTCCTCCTTTTTCTTTTTGGGGGGAGGGGGTGAAGGGGGGGGGGAGGGCTGTCAGATAATGCAACTGTGACCACAAGGTGGCTTGTGTCCAGCTTCCATCGGCTCTGACTATCACAGGAATAGGCCAGTAATGCAGTTTAGTCACCATTTAAGAGCACACCTTTTGGAGCCCAGGCTTGCGGGGGCAGGGGGAGGTGGTTGGGGGTAGGGGTGGGGGGGTCTTGTCCACTTATCCACAGGGAAACTCACCTCATGGCTATAATGTATTTTGGGTCGGATCGTGCGTAATGTTGATGCTGGCAGCGTCCTAGCTCTGGAGGGTCAGTAGGTTTTGTGTAAATTTGGACTCAACAGGGTATTTTGACACTTGTGCTGCCTTTTTCCTTTCTTTTTTTCCCATCTTTTTTTTGTGTGTGCCTAGGACTTGACCCCTAGCCTGGTCTGCATGTTCTACCCATCACAGTGTCAGATGGAGTATAGTTTGTGGTTATCCAACATGGGTCAGTCCGATGCTTTGCCACCGCAAATCATGGTGTTCTTGAAGAAATAGACGATTTCCGAAAATAACAGGCAAAGATAATTTGACAGTGTTTTCTTACTCCGGGAGAGTGAAGTCCCCTGAATGGAGGCGGCAGCTGAAAAGAGCCGATCTGCGACAGTTTTAGATCTTCAGGCATGGACCTATTATAATTTATACTAGACTACCAGCTGGGGAACCTACTATCCAATCTGCATGTTCCCCATGAACAGTGAGTGCCTGATCGGCATTTCTGATGCCTTTTCTGCCGTTGTTTACAGGTATCCCTCATCTTGCCCACGTGCTCACTGTACCCCCAACAAAAGCGTGCCTACTCTGCGCTACACCCGCAGGCATGGACCTATATATACAGGTCCATGCCTGTAGGCACTTACCAAGTGCAGTCCCCTGGATTTCCGAAGATCGTCTATTTACACTGCAGTCTGAAATGTGCTCTCGTCTAGTGTGTTCTTATTGGTGACTACTCTGCGTGAGACAAATTGCTAAAAATCAGTTTTCAGTTGTTGTTTTGGGGTCATTTCTCTCCTCAGATTTGTTCATTACCTGAATGCATTTAACTCTTGGCAATCCAAAAATATTATGAACATATTATTTCCCAGTCACATGTCAAAATCTATAGGAAGTGACTGTTTTCTTTGTATTTGTTGTGTAGGTGTTCCACAAATCAAACGTAAAGTTAAGAAAATGTATCAGCAATACATGGTACCTTTACCTTTTTTGTTTGTTTTCTCCTTCCTTGTGACTGGTTTCACACCAGTAACAAGTAGTCCCCGAGTGTGATCGTGACATTGTACATATGTAACAAGATGAGTCATGCATGAACATTTTCACTTTATCGTATGGCTTAATGTTGCTTTTCCGCATCTTCAGCTTGAACGAATGGTGGATTGCAAGCCTTTCATTTTTATAGATAGACGAATCAATTATGTACCGCAGTGACATGCAAAAGCTTTACACTGTACTTTGCCACAGGTCTAAGTTGCATAGACTTTGTTTGTTTCTTTTTTTTCTAACCATGCAGTTCGTTTCTGTCTTTTGCTTGATAGACATGTTGATCTTTCTTTACTCCACAATTCTCACCCATGCTTGCTGTGAATTGACTACTTTTATTTAAATAGTTTATCTGCTTTTAGTTATTTTTTTCATCAGGAGATCTATATTATTAACAGATTATTTTAATTTCCAGTCAACGAATCTTTGGGTTGATTATATATAAGCATTATTGAAAGTAGTGTATTATTATGGATGTATTGAGTATTGTGTTTTGCATGGTTTGTTGCAGATGAATCAAGACCAAAATTTGTTCACACTGAGTTTTATGTTCATGAACGATTCTTCTGTATTTCTGTTTGACTATTTGCTGATTGTTGCTCAATGTCAGATCTCTTTCTCTGCTGCGCTTTTTTTTTCTTTTTCTTTTTTTTCTTCTTTTTTCTTTTTGGTTTGTGTGGTGCATAAAATGGTGACATTGGTGTGTGATAGCTTTACTGTAGTTTTAACATTGCTCTGGTAAAGATTGGCGGATGCTTTTGACTCATGTGGAAACTACAAGTCTGAGTAAAGATGAGTGTCTGTGTCCGTAAAATGGAGGCTCTCCAGCTGTGCGTGATAGTACTGGCTGTGGAGCTTTTGCCTGGCAGTTTGGCTGACCTTGAACTGATGTCAAGGCCACAGGGTGGTCAGAAAGGTAAATCTACAAGTTGTATTTTCTTGGCTAGCCCCTATCCAGTAAAGTTCAACTTTTGGTCTTACATGTGTGAAAGAAACCTTGAAAAAACAAATTGTTTGGAATGTGAGTTGACTAAGCATTTGCTCTTCTTCTTCATTTCCGTTGCTCAACTGCTGTGCATTTTTTTTTCTTTCCCCTTCATGATGAATGTTTTGTAAGTACAATAACCATTTGTGCGTTTGTTGATTTTTGTAATGGCTTGGTGGGCACAGCTGCACTAATGCAACACTGAGAAAACCTGAAGTAGTATTCTCACAGGGGTTTACGTAGTGGCGACCTTCTTTTGAAGACGAAGTAGCCTGGTTGTTAACATTAGCATTACACACATCACGGAGAACTTGTCTGAAGGGAGGGAGGGGTTTCACGTGTGAGAGTGCCGCTGTCTAACCATTTTGTTCCTGCTTGTAGCCCCCCTGCCTGAGCATGGGTTTCATAAACCCATTTTCTTTGCTAAGAGAATGGTTGGGGGGGGGGGGGGGGTGCAGGGGGGTAATGTGATGTATATTCAAATACACTGTGTTAGCAGAAAGGGTGTGGAACAGGATCAGTTAATTGACATGTTTCCTTGTTTTCTTAGATGATTCAGTAAGGAGTCAGCTGTCTGCAAAATATCCATTTTTATATTTTGGGTGCTCGAGTCCTTTCATCAACACATGGCATTGGAATGGACTGAGAACCAAGTCGGATTTGTCCACGCGTACATACATCAGTGGCCTGGTTGTTGCCAAGGACGTGAATACGGCTAGAGTTGAGCTGTTCCAGCACGCTGGTCAGGAGTCAGCCTAACACTTCTGACCTTTCAGGTGGTTTTGTGTTTGCTTTTGCGTGTTGTCTTTCATGCTATTGTAGTTTCCGAAATCAGATAACTGGATGACTGAACAAACAAATTGTTCCAAAGAATAGTGCGACAGTGAAAGAATGGCACACCAACATACAGCACACACACATACACACACAAGATGTATATGCACCTGGACACACATGTATAATGTATAGATCTGAAAGGAACAGTGCAAGTGTGCTTTGCCCAGTGGCTTCCTTCAAAGGTGTGCTGCGAGAACTTGTGATACTTACTGGGGGGGGGGGGGGGCTTTATGCTTCAACTACATGAATGCCACCCAGGAAAACCCAAAGATCTGATGGCCAAACTTTTGCCTGGCATCACAAGGGGGGCCCAAGTGGTTAGGGCTGCTAGTACAAGCTGTGGCAAGAAAACGGGAGACAGTCACCCAGTCTGGCCAAACTGCGACCTGGTGTCACAAAGATGGGGTCAAAGTGGCCTCTGGGAATGGTGCAAGCTATGGCAAAAGATGGAGACAGACCACAGAGTGTGGCCAGACTGCGACCTGGTGTCACAAAGATGGGGTCAAAGTGGTCTCTGGGAATGGTGCAAGCTATGGCAAAAGATGGAGACAGACCACAGAGTCTGGCCAGACTGCAACCTGCTGTCACAAAGATGTGAGCCATGTGGTCTCTGGAGCCAATGTAAGCTGTGGTGAGGGAACTGGTAACAATGATCCTGTCTGGCCAAACTGTGACCTTGTGTGACCAAGATGGGGTCACAGTGATCCCTGGGGATGATGGAAGCTGCTGCCAGAAAATAGAAGGCAGTCACCATGCTCTCCTGTTGGTTGCCCTTGTTGAAACAACCGCAGACTTTGCGTGTACCATGGTGATGCAGGTTTGGTTCAAGCAGTTTGAGGGTTACCTACAACAGCAACAAAAAGAGAAAGAAATGGACAATCTCCCTTTTCAGGACAGGAAGGAGATAGTTCTTGCTGGCATCCCACAGTATCCCCAAGGAAAATGAATTCCTTTGGACAGGAAGGAGATAGCTGCTGGCATCCCACAGTATCAACAACAGCAACAAAAAGAGAAAGAAATGGACAATCTCCCTTTTCAGGACAGGAAGGAGATAGTTCTTGCTGGCATCCCACAGTATCAACAACAACAACAAAAAGAGAAAGAAATGGACAATCTCCCTTTTCAGGACAGGAAGGAGATAGTCAGTTCTTGCTGGCATCCCACAGTATCAACAACAACAACAAAAAGAGAAAGAAATGACAATCTCCCTTTTCAGGACAGGAAGGAGATAGTCAGTTCTTGCTGGCATCCCACAGTATCAAACCGTATTTTGTGTCATTTCTCAGTATTGACAGCACTGAAACACACAAACGGTTAAAAAGAATGCAGATTTAAATAGTACAGCACAAACCGTGTGCAAGTTTTGGGAGCAGCTCTCTTTCCAAGCAACAGACTGACAGGTAAACAGTCAGTGAAGATTGTGAACTTGCCCTGTTTCAGTTATTGGTGCTGGAGCTTTGGAAAATGATAAGGATAAAACAGGATAAGTACAAGTAGGCAGTTTTCATTTATTCATCATTTACCATCAATCCGTCGCTTTGAAAGAGGGATTTACCCTGAAAATTTGCACACATTTTGTGTTGTCCTATAATTTAAAAAAAAAGACCAGAATTCTTTTGAACCTTTTGTGTTTGGATCTTGTTTTAGAATGCTAGCAGTCTACTTTGTTTAATTTTTTTTATTGACAAACTTCACTTAGGGTCCCTTTTGTGCCGTCATGAGAGGGAAGGTTTGGCACATTATAATTATGATCAGGAGGTGAAGAAGAGAAAAGGGGTCCTCCATTCGGAAGTGGTGATTATTGTTTCTGCGACGCTCTTTTCCCATCCCCCCTTTTTTCTTAATAACCCTGCGTTTGTTTACACATTATGGTAGCTTGCTGCCGCCATGTGAGAATACTGATTTTGGAGTTCAAGGAAACCACATGCAAACAGTTCCGTATTGTGCAATGTCAGTGCAAATGGGTTTTGGGGAAAGACTGGAAGTAGAAATATATGATGTGATTGCTAATATATAACGGTGATTTTAAATATTTTGTTACGAGCTGGCTTTCGTCTTGTGCGCATGATGCTTTGTTGGGTAAAGTTTGGTCCGTTTGCTTGCGCTTCAGAATCCTTTGAATTGTAATCAATAGGAGATGTGTTTGTTTTTTATTCGGTATTGTTCAGTTCCTTTGTCAACGTTTGCATTGTCTGAAGTATTAACCTGTAAATAGTCACACGTCTCCCTCTCCTGTCACCGATTATAATCAAAGAGCGTGTAGTATCAAATTTCTGTGTGAAGTTTGCACACACACACACACACACACCACACACACACACACACACACACACACACACACATTGTAAGTGAGTGTAAATGAATCGTGTGTGGTTACTAACACTGAATTCTTGCCCATCTGTTCAGAAAACTGGCCAAAAATATACCTAAACCGATACCGTTTTATTGTCTCCACCCCTCCCCCTCCTCCAGAACACACACTCACACACATACACCCGTGTACCGTAAGCATTGCATTTTCACCAGAAGTGTACGCACTCCCCCAGAATGTTTTCATCTGCATTTGAGTCTCCTTTCTTGGATTTCAGCCATTTTTGTGTGTGTTGAAACTGTATTGCATAAAGAAGAAGAAAAGCTTTTGATTTTGTTATCCTCATTTTCTTGTCTAAGCTTTTTATCTCCTGTGCAGCTGCCCAGTATTCTTTGCACACTATGTATGCAAAGCAGTTCAGTTTCTTTACACAGATTCTCGTTGATTTTACTCTTATAATTTTGTTTTTATAATTTTATCTCTCAGTTCTCCAGAATGCAAACGGGGGAAGAGAAAAGAAGAAGAAGAAGAAGAAAAAAGGAAGTTATTCCCAGCACTCCCTTTAAATTTCAGTTTTTCATTCTGAACATCCACACATTCTGAACCCTCCACCCCCTCCACCTTCCATCCCTCCCTGTGAAACCACTAATCCCAACATTTTCTTTTCTATATGAATACATGTCATGTCGTCATGGGCTGCCCAGCAAAATTGTACTACTGGTACATTGTCGATGCAATGTATGCCATTGTGTATTTGTACTTTAATCATTCATAATAAAATCTGTGTATTAGAGAATGTGTGTGTACAATGCGTGTGTGTGTGTCGGTGGGGCGGAGGGGGGGTCTGCATGTATATGTAGGGGCATTGCTGTGTGCACATACTTGTGGTGGGGGGTATGGCCGAGTCAGAAATATTTCCTCGTTTGCCGAGACGGCAGAGCTATCGGAAGTTAAGTTCTCTCTTTAAATCTGGAGTAGGTCAGAACATGAGTATATGCCTTGCATGCTTCATCTGCTGCCTCAAATACCTGCCCTTGGGGGGGGGGGGGAGGCTGTGTGTGTGATGTCAGCATGCGTCATGCTACTGTAGGGGTTGGGGGGTCTGTGTGTGTGATGTCAGCATATGTCATGCTACTGTAGGGGTTGGGGGGTCTGTGTGATGTCAGTGTAGGTCATGCTACTGTAGGAGTTGGGGGGTCTGTGTGTGTGATGTCAGTGTAGGTCATGCTACTGTAGGAGTTGGGGGGTCTGTGTGTGTGATGTCAGTGTAGGTCATGCTACTGTAGGAGTTGGGGGGTCTGTGTGTGTGATGTCAGTGTAGGTCATGCTACTGTAGGAGTTGGGGGGTCTGTGTGTGTGTCAGTGTAGGTCATGCTACTGTAGGAGTTGGGGGGGGTGGGGGGGGGTGTCTGTGTGTGTCATGCTACTGTAGGGGTTGGGGGGTCTGTGTGATGCCATGCTGCTGTAGGGGTTGAGGGGTCTGTGCAATGTCAGTGTAGGTCACGCTACTGTAGGGGTTGAGGGGTCTGTGTGTGTGTGACGTCATGCTACTGTAGGGGTTGGGGGGTCTGTGTGTATGACGTTATGCTACTGTAGGGGTTAGGGGGTCTGTGTGTGTGATGTCATGCTACTGTAGGGGGTCTGTGTGTGTGACGTCATGCTACTATAGGAGTTGGGGGGGTCTGTGTGTGTGATGTCGTGTCAGTGTATGTCATGCTACTGTAGGGGTTGGGGTGGTCTGTGTGATGTCAGTGTGTCATGCTACAGGGGTTGTGGGCAGTGATGAATTTGTGCATACTCTACACAGAAACAAGAAAATAAAAATGTAACAAAGAAAGAAAAAGAAAAAAAGGAATCATAAAAGAATGACGGTCTTGTATCAGGTATGTCAGAAGTAAAAACACTGACATTCACACAAGCAGATATAAAAGACGGAAATTGATCACCTTTTTCTCATTCTTTAGAACATGCAGTTGTCATTACAGTTGTTTTTTTTTAATCCTTTTTTTTTTTTTTGGAGAACATTTCATAAGTATTGAGAAACATGGTTGTTAAAATACATATTTCTGTACAAAACATGCGTGTTTAAATGAAAAATATGAGCAAGCATGCACATTTTTAGCACAACAATACTATTTCACAACTGCATTCTCCTTAACATACAAATGCAAAGAGCAAGAGAGGAACAAAGAACAACTCATCTTGTTATCCGAGTCAGGCATGCACAGTTTTAACTGATTTATTACAAATTGTGCACACACAAAAAAGTGAAAACGAAACTTCAAAGCATTCAAGTGTCATTTTCCCAGCTTTACTGACATCACACACTGAAGCAACAGTTTACGCTTTCCATATGCTTTGACTACAAGAGAGAATACAAAGCAAAATTTTGTGATTTTTACCTCAAAGAAATTATTTCTTTAAACTGCAAAGAAATGCTTTTGACGAAATGACAAAACAGTTGAGTACACACTGTCATGGACTGGACAACTTACTGTATCCTTGTAGCTATAGCATGCTGCCAATTACTCCTTCAAAAGTGAGTTTATACACATGAACGGTCCCCTTTCAATTTGGCTAAATGAATTACTATCACATTCAGCAACAGACAGTCACCTACCTTCTGTTCATAACAGGGACACTCACAAACTCAACAATCTTACAGTTACACTGAGATTTCACTTGTATGGAAATGGCAATGGTCTGATTGGGGGAGGGGCGGGGGAATGTTTTTCTTCCTGTAACAGATATTTCTGTATACATGTGCACAAATGTAATTAATTATATGCACTTGTTTTCTACTTGCCCATTAAAAATAAAATAAAATCAGTTCCCATACAAATGGAATCTCACCTTTTCAAGAAGACTGCAAAAGAGAAATGAAAGAACTGCGCATGGCAATGGTCTAAAAAAAATATTTCATGTAATCGGATGACATTTCTGTATCTGTACAAATGGAATTACACACCCTTGCTTCATACCTGCCCATTTATTTATTTTTAATTGCCACTTCCACACAAATGGAATCTCGCCTTAAGAAGAAGACTGCGAAAGAGAAAAGGAAGGAATTGCTCATTCACATGGTACTCTGTACAGGCCCGCCTCCCACATGCATCACAGAAGTTTTACGTTTCACTTACTTCGCTTTGGCACATTCACACAACAATGACCTTTTATCCCACAGGGGGCTGCAAGATATGCTGTGAGCTGGTTTGGCCGGGGACAGGGGGGGTGTAATGAAGGCTTTTGGCTGGTTAGCGGACAAACCCAGGGTTCAATCCCTTCCATTTTTTTGGCCCTTTTTATTACCCCTTTTCCTGCCAGAGAACTGGTGCTGCTGATGCAGTTCTTTAAGAGGAGAGTCTCGCACAGAGAATCAGCCAACCAAAAACATTCATTTCCTTCAGTCTGGTCCCTGATAGCTCACAGGATATACCCATCTGATTTTATGACAGGCCCTCCAGGATTGTCAACTTCTTCAGCTTTGCTTATTCATTTCCTTCAGTCTGGTCCCTGATAGCTCATAGGATATACTCATCAGATTTTACGACAGGCCCTCCAGGATTGTCAACTTCTTCAGCTTTGCTTCTCCTGAGGATGTACGTGAAGTCAGAATTTGAACAGACTGACAGTCCCGTGACTGACATGTCACAGGCAGAAAGTGAACACTTTGTCAAGGACATTGCAAGGTAACGGAAGGGACAGGGTTAAAGGAGGTCCCGAGCCAAGACATACGTTGGTCTGAGGACTTTAGAAAATGTGCAAACATCTCCACTTGCAGGCTTCGAATAGTTCTGTCTGTATTTACTATTTATCCAACAAAAGTACTTTTTTTGTTAGTTGTTGCTTTGAAACGGAGCAGCTCAAGGTACAGCTGTGTTGGTTTGCTCTTTCCAGGTCTGTTTACACTCAAATACAGAGTACATTTTTTTTTTTTTAAATTTTACAGAAAAGTTAAGAGTAGTTTCATTTCTTTTCTGTTTTATTTTTGTTCTCAGTGAAAATAATCTACCAATGACTCAAAGGTGGTGAGGGTAGGGGGGGGGGGGGATGAATGGTACACATGGTGTAAACAGCATCCTTCTGTTATTGGACATATATCAGCAGCAAGAACCCATAGCAGAACCCCCTTTTAAAGACCACCTTAGAAAGCAAAACTCAGGATGAAGCGGTCTTAAATCCAACAGGGATAGTCATCGCCTGGGTGTTCATTCACATGGACACGTGGAAGGAAAAAGGATGGACAATGTTTCTCATCAGGGCAGTCTCAAAATAAACGACATAAAAACCAAACAAGCAAGCCTTCACCAGAGCTTCTCTCACACAGACAATGTTGATGACAAGGCTGCCAGCAGACATTCGCATCCCATCGCTCCAAGGCTCAGAATGGGGCGTTGGGTCATTTCCCAAAGTTCCACACTCTACGCTAAGATCACCGAGTGACGACTTTGGCCAAGTTAGGAGAGCCACACACAGACTAAAGACCAGGCAAAAGACGAGGCAAGAAAGGTGGCTTATTTGCCCAAGAGTCTGAAAACCACAGTAATGTGTATTAATCTATTATACAACATACATGTCAATGTCAATGTCAATATATCAGTGCAAAATTGATGCCAAATCTTTACCGCTGTTTCTGTGCCCATTACCACAACAGGACTTTAAAATGGGCGTAGGAAGTGACAAATATTATTAGCTGTCTACTTGCTGTACAAACTGCTCTTCCATGTCTTTCTTTACCCCAGTTCCACGTCACCCTCAGGAAATGCTAGCGCCTTACACAGGTTTCAATTCAGTTTGTCCGACAGAAAGCCTTAAATGTGTTGACCGGCTCAGCCATGGTTCATGTCACAAAAGGCATAAAAGTGGAGCACAATTCCCACTTTCATGAACCCCCAACCCCCACCAATCTCTGATCATGCGTTCACGAACCCCCAACCCCTTCTAATCTCCAACCGTGCGTTCATGAACTCCCAACCCCTTCGTCTCCGACTATGAGTTCATGAACCACCAACCCCTTCCAATCTCCAACTGTGAGTTCATGAACCAACAATCCTTCCAATCTCCAACTGCACATCCATGAACCCCCAACCCCTTCCAATCTCCGATTACGAGTTCATGACCCAACAATCCCTTCCAATCTCCAATTGCACATTCATGATGCCAATCCATTCCAATCTCCGATCGCACATTCACAAACCCCCACCATCCAGTCTCCAGTCAGTCAAAAATCTAGCTTAAAATCAGACAGCATGCAGACACATACTTTGCTGTGGCCTTGCCTTAGCAATGACACAGTGTTTAACAACATTTAAAGGGGAACTGAACAGATGATGCCAGCTGGCCTGGAAACGTAGAAAATGCATAAATATTTTCATCTGGTTGCTTTATCAGTATCATACAAAAAGAAGTATTCCTTCGTTTCAAATCTGAGCTCCTCTGGGGGAAACCATGTTGGTTCGCTCTTTACCAATAAAGAGCAGAAAAAGGTTGGCATACAGCAATGCATTCCATACTTTCACCACACACAGCAGCCCTGTTTATGACATCACCCATACAGACTGCTGGGCACAAAATGGCAACACCCACAGTCATGTTTTCACAATCCTAAAAAACCCAACTTTTAACAAACAGGGTGAAAAACTGAGTGAAAAACTGCTGTGTGTATATTTAAAAAGAAATCCCCTCCTGTCAACACAGTTTGTGCTGTTCCTTCCATTCAGTGCCCCTTTAAATGAAGTCACAAATGCAAGGGCAGCCAAGTGTGACAACTAGAAGTCTGTGGCACAGCCAAAGAGTGAAGCTGTAATGCATAGGTGACAACGCCTCGTCTCTTCTTGCCCCTAACATCTGGGATGGATGATGGGTGGTTAGACCTTGCGTCCAAACATGACATAGGATGTGAGCCACCACATGAGGATGGGTTGAGACAGGGCGATGGCGACAATGAGGTAAACGCGGCGCTTGGTGCCACGGGTGTAGCTGTCATTGGCTTCATGGGGTAACAGCTTTTGCCTCAGGGTTCGAACCTGTATGAAATGGAAAACTTACTGTTACAGAGGGTGTTAGTGTGTGAGTCAAATTTTCTTGTTTGTGTTGCTTTTTTATTTTCCCTTAAAAAAAGAAGAAGCTATAATACTTCACTGTCCTGCTGAAAATTCAAGTCACTTTTATTGTGGAAAGCCAGCTGCCACATAGGTGTGCTGCCCCAGGAAGCTAATCCCTAATGGCAGAATTTACAGACCCTCAGAACAGCAACATTCTCCTGTGCCAGGGGATCTTTAACATGCACATCCATAAATATGTGTAATGTTACATCAGATACTGTTGCTATGAATTAGTACCTGAGAATAAAAACTTGTATAAGCCACACTATTCTCCTCCAAAATTCACAGCTTTGAACCACAAAGGCTGGAAAACACACACTAACCTATTCAAGACACAAAACATGAGTTTCAATGCAGTTGCGATTTTTAGTCATACCTTTTAAAATTGATTTAAAAAAAAGTTTCTAACAAATTTAAATTATATTTAAAGAAGAAGAATACACCTGCCCCCCCTCCCCCCCCCAACAAAAGACCACCAATAAGAACTGTCAATTTCAGCAGTAGCAGTACTTTCCATTCAATGATATGCTTGCATACAAAAGTTGTTGATAAAAGAGGAACAAAACTCATTCCACCCACAGCAACACTGGTGTCATGTGGCCTCTCAGTGCCATTGCCACTGATGCAGTGTGCCATTAGAGTGTTATGCATGTCCATGAACTTCATGTCAGTAACACCCCCCCCACCCCACCCCTCCAATTCAGGAATGTTAAGCATGTCCATGAACTTCATGTCACCCCCCCCCCCCCCCCCCCCCACTGCCAGGAAAGTGTTACGCATGTCCATGAACTTCATGTCAGTAACCACCCCCCACCTGTGCCATGAAAGTGTCACGCATGTCCATGAACTTCATGTCAGTAACACCCCCTCCCATCCTACTCAGTAGGTGGTAAACAGCTAACGTGCACACCAAGACCATGTGATTTCAGCTTTCAAGGGATTAATACAAACTTGAACACGGTGTCTAATGACCAAAACACAGAAAGGGTCCAAATTTAAACAAATTAAATACAGGACCACACAGAGCATCACGCACATTTTGGGCATGGTGATGAGTATGCTGCAAAAATGTGCATGCAGTTTTTACACTGTCCTAATAACAAAATTCAAAATATTCTAGTGTCCTGATCATTTTCTAAAGAAGGCCTACAGGGCAACAACGTTCAAAAGCTGATGACACTAAAACCACATCTCACCAAGAAGAAGGCCAGGGCAGCACTGAACCACAGCAGAGCGACGTAGTAGCCTGTCCCTTGGAAAGCAAGGCCAGCTAACAAACTGAAGATCATGCTGCAAGACAAACCGGGAAGGAAACAGTTACTTTTCAGTCCATTATATATACATTCAGTGTATAGAATATCATATTTAGGTTAAAATGTATCATGTGAGCGCTCAGGGCATTGATGAGCGCATGATACATGTACATTATTATTATTATTATCATTAAGAACATGCTGCAAGACAAACAGGGAAAGAAACAGTCCATCAGCACAGGAACCAGCTAACAAACTGAAGATCATGCTGCAAGGACACCAAACCACCAAAAAAGACATATTCACTAGCAAATGATCTTTATCACCAGTAATGCATACATGTACTTGGTGTGTGTGTTGTGTGTGTGTGTGTGTGTGTGTGCATGTGTGCGTGTGATATATAAAATGAGCATATCCATATACTCTTGGGCTCTTACGAGATGGGGCATTATCAATAATCTATTATTATTATTATCATTAATATGGTAATGCTGCTGAAAGGTACTGGCTTACCCCACAAACTTGTAGCCTGTGTAGGCTAGGCAGTCTGTGTAGTTAAGATTTGAGTTGAGGTTCATGATGTATAAGCTGAGAAGCATTGCCACCAGCTCGATGATGATCCAAACTAAGGCTGTGCTGGCCTGAACTCCAAGCTGCTCTGGTGTAAACCTGCCACAATCAAGAGTCAGAATAACGTACAGCATACCCACCATCTGGCATCAAATTTTTATCTGTTAATATTACTAGGCCAGTTCTTCTTTATCTGAAAAGCTGTGGGACAAATAAGTGCAGCCTGAAAAGTAAGTCCAAGCCTGGAGAAATAGAGACAAGCATCATTATTTTCCTTGGATAATGGGAGGGAGGAGGGTGTTTCAACCCACTAGATTATTTCCCTTGCTGAAATTAGTGAAAATTAATGTGAGGTCAATCAAACCTGTAAGAAGGGAGATAAGCATAATTATTTCCCTTGGTCTATATCTAGACTACTGATCAGCTGTCTTTATAAGGCCTTTAAATTTTACAGGAAAAAGAATGAGAACAAACCTGTTTTGTGTACCCATCACTACGCCTGCTACAAGTACATACGTCACAAATGCCATAACTGAAAAAAAGGAAGAAAAAATCCAAAGATTTACATTTCCTCCTAAAACAACAACACATACAAGAAAACAGCCATCAATTTACATTTAAAACTTTCAGGAAATGATTTCTTTTCTTTCCAGATCATTAGATGGCAGTTCAGCAGACATTAATTTGTGCAAGACAATAAAAACAGAAGAACAACATGCAGTAAAAAGAAGTTCACTGGCACTGCACATTTACATGCCAGCATGTCATCAAATGAAAACCACAGATGGTGAGCTGTATTCTACCAGAGGAGATCAGGTTTACTTACACTTACAGAGCTTCCTTGATCCTAGTAAAAGAAGAGCCCTGGTACCGTATTCTACAATACTGCCAAAACCATATTTAGCATTACTCACAAAATCTGGTGAAAACAAAGCATATTAAAGCTAAGGTATCATATGCTACAATATTGCCCAAACTGTAGCATTGCTCATTAAAATCTTGAGAAAACAAAGTGTATTAAGCAAACAAGAGCCCAGGTATCACATTCTACAATACTGCCAAAACTTTATGTAGGATCAAGCATGGAAATCTTGTGAAAACAAACTATATTATGTGAGCACATGGACAGCACTGACCGAGCCTGCCGTGACATGCTGTTACCTGGTATATAAAGGTCTGGAGCATTAATCTCATATCTGGGAGCGATGGGGTCATCTTGATTGTACTGTATTGACCAGTTCTGAAGCAAAATATTCAAACACACAGGTGGAGTGCACGGAGCTGTAGTGTTACACTTAAAAAAACATGTAGTGACTAAATGAGCTCCAAAATGTTAAAATTCAATACCCACACACACATACATTCCCCCTGCCCCCCCCCCCCCCCCCCCCCCCACGCCTCAGAGAGAGACACACACTGATACACTCCCACCCACCCCCAACACACACACCCCTCTTCTCTCTCTCACACACACATCCTTCCCCCTGGCAGTCTCAAAGATATATCTAAAAGTAAAACTGATGGTATGATCTGAAGAACCACCACACAGTGTTCTTCTACGTAAGTTACACAACCCACATGTTCCTGAGACCTGCCCCCCCCCCCCCCCCCCCCCCCCAATAAAATAATTTCAAAACAAGAACTGATCATAATCATTTGGAATAATCAACTTACAGTATGTGTGTAGGGGAAGAAAAGCAGGCCAATCTTTTTCCCAACATATGCTGTGTCAACAGCAAAGTAGTACTTGAGTTTTGATACAGGCACAAACTTCTCCAACTGCAAGACAGAAGACAAACGTACAAACAAGGGAGACAGAAAAAAGAAAAGAAAAGAAAAATAACAAGGAAAATGTACTCACCAAAAGAACACAGGACATGGATACAAAACAATTCAACAAGTAAAATGTCTTCATCAAGAACAGATTAATTCTTCATCAAGAACAGATTATTTAAATTTTATTAATAGTATAACACTGATGAAGAAAACAGGCAAACAAACAAAGATAATGAACACCATTAGATTCAGGCTTCATATATACTTTTCGAATCTAAAAAAGCTCATGCACCTCTTCAATGAACAAAGGGTGTTTTGAGAAGGCTACATGATTATTATTATTATAATACAGTTCCATTAACCCTTTCACTGCCATGATGTCACTTGAAAACAACCAATAAAAGTGCAAAACTTGAAATCCTCAGGCCTTTTTGTTTTCTTTTTGGCATTAGCATGTGAAAAGATCTCTATCAAAACATACAGTACTGAAAGTGGAGTTGTTATAAGACTGGAAAATACACTGTTTGCAGATGTGTGAGTGCACTTTTCAGAACAACAAATTTTACAAGGGTTAATGAGCAAAATTCTGCTGGTGACCAACAGTGATTCATGTGATACGCTTCCTTCACATTTTCAGCTATTTTATAACTCACGTAGCCCCGCACTCCTTGTATTGACAAGCACCTTGGAACGTTTGCCAGCACTTGAACCAAGAGATTCTACAGGCAATTATAATGGTTCCCAACTGCTCTGTCTCACTGAAGGCGGGGTTCTACTGAGGTCTGGTTTCAACCCACGTTTTTGTTGACGTATTCCTTGCCCTGGTCTGCCAGCGTGGTGCCGTACTGCATGGCCAGGTTTGCCATGGGGTCGTGGAAAAACTGCTGCCCTGGATACGCGGCTTGCTGTGGAGGGGGGAAGCCACCGCCGCCTGATGGGTCAAAGCCTGTTGCCGCAGACAGAAAAGCCTGGCTGTACATCAAAGCACCTTTCTCTGTGGGCGATTTCAGGAGACAAAATATGCACATGAGTAGCACCCCCTCAATCGGTGTAACCAATTACATCAGCCTGTTGCCGCAGACAGAAAAGCCAGGCTGTACATCATATGACATATCACCTTTTTCTGTGGGCGATTTCAGGAGATAAAATATGCACATTAGTAGCACCCCCTCAATGGTGTAACCAATTACATCAGCCTGTTGCCACAGACAGAAAAGCCAGGCTGTACATCATAGCACCTTTCTCTGTGGGCAATTTCAGGAGACAAAATATGCACATGAGTAGTATCCCCTCAATGGTGTAACCAACTACATGAGCCAGTTTGGCCTAGCTGCAAGGCGTTGGGCTGGTGAGCAGAAGGGCCTTGGCTCGATTTCACTTTGGTTCTCCTTTCTCTTCAGAAAAGGTTGTGGTTTGTGGACACTGTTTTGAGTCTTCTGAGCCATTTTGGTGGTGATAGCGTAGTGATAGGTATTAACTTTTATATATAATTAATCTCCCTCCCCCCCCCCCCCACCTCCATACCCCTCCCCCCACCCCCCCATTGTCCCCATCCCTAATATGCCTTACAGTTTCTGTGGACATTAAGCACCATGTTTACTTACTTCCTTACTCCTTGTATGGAGTTTGACATAATCACACTGATAAGCACGCACCCACCCAGACACTCTGGGACAGATCATCTTACCATACTGTGGCTGTCCATAGTTCATGCCAAAGGCCTGTGGCGCTGGTGCTGGCTGATTGTTGCTGGTATCTTCAAACAGCTGTGGTCGTGAGCTGCCCCCTCCTCCTTTCGCCCCTCTCCCGCGACGTTTCTGCCCCGCTGAAACAAAAACTGAACTTGGTAACTTTAAAACCAACAGCGCTGTAACACTAACACTAACAGTCAGTACACATGTCCAAAGCTGAGCATGAACATAACATACTTTAATTAAAGCAAATTTAACAGAAAAAAGAAAGGAAGGAAAAGCAGCTGGGTTAACAACAGGATAAAAAGAAGAGAAAATTGTTCGATTAAACTTCAAGTCACATTCAACTGAAAACTAGTTAAAGAACTTGCAAGATAAAACATACATCACACAAGTATCTTGTGTAAACTTAGCTCGTGTCTCAAGGCTAAAAACAACATCACAAGATGCAAATAATAACTACTGAGTAAATTAATACTTTTCAAATACAATTACAAATTACTAATACTGTAACTATTTAGATAATTACATTACACACGAAATTGCATAATTAATTATCAGTACCAAAACACCATCAGCCATGTACCAAGATTATCTGACTATATTATATAATTATGTATTATATATTATATTACAATATGTTATCCGAAAGACCTGCTTCATGTCATGTTAATACCAGTTATTATTAATAAATATTTTTTATAAAGTAATTTTTGTGTAGAACTTATACAAAATTGGCTGCAAACTGACTTACATAAGTTACAAGTAGCAAGGAACCTGAAGAAATTAACTGTCTCATAACATCTTTTGTCTCACATTTGGAACATGCTGATCAACAAAATTAATTAAAAAAATCAATTAAAGGCTTAACAAACAAAAAAAGAAGAAGTCCTGTTGATCTAAATAGATTATAGAACTTCCAAGAACAAGTACTGTGAGCGACAGTGACACTGACAGTTAGCAAGATCAAATTACAAAAACACCATCAAATAGTTTAGTTCATCTGCTATGTAGTTAGGCCTCGATCAGCTTATGGTTTGAGTGGTGTGAAGTGAAAGCATACATGTAGTGATATAATACTAAAAACAAAACAAAAAAACTTGTCTTATTATTCTCTAAATTCAGTTAATACAAAATCTGTTCCACTTCCAGATCTATATATATATATATATATATATATATATATATATATATATATATATATTTTGAGGCAATGTCCTTCATTGAAAGTAATTTATTTCAATGGATCCCTTAGTTTTTACTTGGTGGGAAAACATCACTAGTTAGCAGGTTTTTAAAAAGGTTATTAAGTGTAACTTTTTTCAAGATTCTTGAACATAAAAACTGTAATCTGCATCAAAATAATTAACAATAAAATAATAATTAAAAAAGGACTAGGAGCAGGGTCACTTAGTTCAGCTATGTCTATAAAAATATAATTAATTATAATTAATTAATAATAACACATTGATGGTTTATGAATTATAAAGATTATGTAGGTCTGGGTTCCAAGATTGCCACTGGTCTCAGAGTGTCTCCCAATAGTGTGTGAGCCCAATAAAATGTCTGTCACTGTCACAACCAGCAAAAATCAACTAAGCAGTATGTTAGGCATTTAAGGCAGGGGCTAAGTTTATTTAATTAATTGTTTACAATCAAGCCAGTGATCTGAATAAACCATGCTCAAAACTGAATGCACAGTATGGTACACCTTGTACTTTGTATTACAATTTTATGAATATTATGTTAAAAAAAAAAAAAAAAAAAAATTTTAAGCAAACACTACTGGGGTCAGCAACGTGTGCGACTGTAACAGTGTAATAAAAAAAATAAAAAAGGAGGCTACACTAGTAGTACTAGTAGTAGTACAGTAACACTAACAGTGAAAACAAGCGAGCGTGACAAGAAAATAACTTTAACTTTGAAGCAGTAGGCTACAGCAGAATGCAGACTTGACAAAGGCTAATACAGGGGAGAAAATTGAAAGCCAGATAATGCTAGAAGCATGTGGGAGGATGAACAGGCCGGAGGACGGGGAGGAGGGGAGCGGGGGGGGGGGGGGGGCGGGGGGGTAACCACACTGATTCTGAAAGATGCCACGTCTTCCTCCATTGACTGGAAGCTAGGCTAACAACTGCAACAGACGACACGGTTGGAGATCACTGTTCTTGACGAAGCCAAACCACAGAACCAGATTCCACACCACTCACATGCCATACAACAGACAAATTTACCTGACTGCACACACTTACGCTGTCGAAAACCCGAAGGTGTGTCCATAATGAAGTACGAAGTCTACAAAAAATAAATCCAGAACCGTCAAGCTGGCACGAAACAGAATACGGCTTCCGGTTTTGTCTCGGTTAGATTTTTGTTTCGGTAAGCCAGCCGGGTATAAAAGTGAAAGTAAAAATAAAATAAGATAAGAATAAACTCTAAAAAACACACATACTTAATTTTGATAAAATTGTGGTTGTCATAAGAAAAATGAGTTAAGTGTATAAATGATGTGGCAAATGATTCAAAAGGAATACAAAGATTTAGATAAAAATGCGACGCAGGCAACAAAAATGTGTCTCCAAACACAAGCGAAGTATGCATGGGGCGGTACTCTGACAAACTGGAAAGAAGCGTAACGTGTGCAAGCGTCATAATCCCGCCATCCCGGAAACAAGGCTCGCAGTTGAATTGCCCTTTTTCCCGTCAAGTTTATTTACAGCAAGTTGGGTTTTGCACAGGGCGACACAATGTCGGACCACAGCGATTTGCCTTTTAAGGCAGAGTATGCAAAAAGCGGAAGAGCATCATGCAAAGGTTGCAAGAGTAACATCGCACAAGACTCGCTGAGACTTGCTGTGATGGTGCAGGTATAGTTTCAAATGTTCAATCGTCGTTATCGTCATCATCATGATCGATGTTGCGCTCAGAGTCTGAGAGCTGCCACCATAGATCATATTATATACCATTTTAGTTTTAAGCAGTATGTTCTGTGTTTTTCTATGAGCTCTTCTGTGTCTTTCGTCACACCACCGGCCGTTTAAAATAGGTCTAGTGCTACAGCTAGTCTGCTACAGTGCTAGTGCTAGTTGCTACACGTTACTATTAATAGTATCATACTAATGAATAATGTCTAATAATAGTAATCTAGCAATGTACCGCGCAGTCGGAATTTGCTGAATGCTCAAAGTTGGAATATCAAAAATGAGCGCCAGTCTCGGAATTGCGTTGTGTGCGAAGTTGGAGTGTTTGGAACTGTTAGAATTTTTACATTAGTTTGCCCAATAGACGACTCCACTCCTGTCAGTCAAAGCAGACACACCCTTAGATTTCAGCCAATCGCGTGCCGCAGCATAATGAGGTGCCCACGTGTTTTGACAAGGCCTGAAATGGCCTGGCAAGCTTTCGTGCCAGACACTGCAAGTGGTCAGTTGGCAGTGTTTGACATGGCAGGAAAGAAACCAGGAAAATGGAATTGTTGCTATTGCCAGTGTAAGTCAGACGAGCGATACCCTGACAAATGTGCAGGTGTCACATTCTAGCCACTTCCGAAGCCAAAAACAAGGCTGAAAGATTGTAAAGCTTGGATCAAGGCTGTGGTCGACCCCTTGATCAACTAAACCCGAGCGTGATAACAAAGAACTACTACATGTGTTCCAAGATAAGTCAGCCTTAGTACAAAACGTACGATCCAGTTAATGTATGCATGCGTTCGGTTTTCTCTTTTGTAAGCTGTCAAAGTCAATGATTGTGTGCATATGGTGGAAGTATAATTATTAGTGTAGGACTACATGGCTAAACACAAAATACGTGCCGTATAACGGCCGAAATATTGTTCATTCACTTGGAACATTGCATTATCGGTTTAATAATAGTGTGTGTGTGGGGGAGGGGGTCACAAGTTCAGTCCCAGTTTCTAAGTAAATATAAACAGTATGTATAATAAATGACCGAGCGGTAGCCAAACGTTTTACTGTATCACTTATCAAAGGCATGGTGCTTTCAATGATATATTTCTCTTGCAGGTCTGGAGTAACTTGTAGAAAGTGATCTGTCATAGTCAGCCTAAATTTCTGTTCAGCATTAATTAAATTTCATTAATTTAATTCTGCTAAACTAACACATGAAGAAATCTGCGTATAACAGAAGCAACACAAAAATTAACCCCAATCCCTGTGGCTATAACTCTGCACTGTCACAGATATAGAAGTAACACTGCCGTCTACCATCCCCTCTTGTATTGCTGCTTCTCTCCACTGCTAGGCCGGAGTTGGAGTTCGCTAGTTTCTAACTGTTCTGTGTAGAGGGGGGGGGGGTGTAATCTGGCACTCCCAACTGTCAGAGGTCTTGACCATCTGGGCTTTGGTCTTGACAAAACCTGGACCACTGCAGGAGAGAGGCTGGAAGTGTCTGTTTGGGTTACTAATTGCTTTGGCAAGCTGGAACCCATTTCACCCTCCCTGGGATGTAAACTGTCCCCTCCCTTTCCCATCTGACCAAGGAGGGCTGCAGACCATGTATATTATCAACACAGGGTCCTGTGTCTCAAAAGACCGCTTTGACCTTTTGGTGAGTTTTCTCTCACCAAAACCAAAGCCCGTCTATTTTAAAATAGGCAGGCTTTGACCAAAACACAACAGCGACAGGTCTCTCAGCGGCAAGAGATCGAGAGTACTTTTGGATTCCGCTGCAGCCACCTTTTCGGGTCGCTTGCCAGAGGGGCGGAGCTTACGGCTGGAAGCGGTGCGTTGTGGAGTGGTCTATTGGAATTATTTATTCATTCAACGATTCACTGACCCATATGGACATTTTGCGCAGGATTCGTCATTCTTGTCAGAAAAATTAACTTCTTCTTCCCCAGCTTCATCATTTAGTTAAAGATTGATTCTGTCACAATGTCAGTTAGATGTGTTACTGTGTTGCCCTTCATGTGAAGGAGAGTCAGTGGCACAAAGTACTCCTCTTAGTCTTACTAAGACTAAGAGTCTTATGTCAGTACCTTCAAACTATAAGAGTCTTAGTCTTACAACTGATAAAAGCTAAGCATGACTGACTCATGGAGTATGGTCACCACATGGATGGTAACCACTGGGTGAGACTGTAAACTGAGGTTCCCCCATGGATATATAAAATATGCATCAAAAAGATCATGTATACACATACAGGTACAAGTTTTTATACGCATTTAAGATCCTGTGGTCCATGTCAACTGTGAGTGTGTCTTCAGAATGTTGGATTTTATTCATCTGTACAAAAGAAGATGCAATCAGCTTCACTGGCCAGTTAACATAACACATTCTTCCATAATAAGTTAACTATTTAATTATATCTTTCATGTCGTCATTAGGGCTTTACACTTTGCAGCTCTCACATGTATCATACCCATGTCAAGGGAGGTAAGTGAGTTGATCAAAAGTGTGTTCACAGGGAAGCAAGAGACAAAACGATAGTGTTAGACTTAGACTAGTGTTAGTGTTACTCAACTTACTGTTAGGGTGAGACTGAGAGTGAGGCAACAGCAACACTGCCACCCCCACATCCATCCCCAAACTCGAAACATGATCATCATGATGTTGTTTAAATTAAAGCAAGATCATTTCAAGAAGAAGAAATAAGCTACACTGAAGTCTGAAGGATATAATTATAAGACAAAAATAATGAGTGTTATGTTGAACTGGATGGTAAAACAACTGTTCCAAAGCAGCATGGTTCTGGCAAAAACCTTCAGTCCTGAGCAATCGTGCCTGAGTGCGGGCTATGGCTTTGTTCATTCTTGTTTCAGCTGCAGGCAGACTGATCTTGCAGTTATGATTTTACAGTGTGATATCACTGTATTTGGTGACAGGTTCACCAACAAATAGGCTACTGCACTCTCTTCATACTTTATCAGTTTATGTCAGTACCTTCAAACTATAAATGTATTAATTATAATGAAACCACCTATATTGGTGATGGAGAGCATGGGAATTCTAGAATGAGGTATCTCAATTCTGGAATCAGCACTTAATTTATCGTAGGAATTTCATCTTTGAACAGCTCAGTTCCAGAATCGAGCAAATTATTCCTGATTTGCTCAGAAAACTAACACTAAATACAAGTAATAGACAGTACTTTGTACTGAGTGTGTACATGGATGTGACTGTCGGTTTGACAGGCATGGAGGCAGTTGTGGTTCCAGGTGGTTTCACACTTGAAAGTGATGCAGTCCGGTCTGTGATTGTTTTGGTATTCCAGGCTGCACCTATTTTATAATTATATAGCCAGTACCAGGGCTGTAAGCACTTGTTATATATACTTTTAAGAACTTACCTTTTACCTGTATGGCAAACAGGGAAGACAGTTAAACATGATGCAACATACATTTGCACTAATGGTCATTAAAAAAGAAAAATTTAATCCTGCATTCTACTCGGTTAACTTCCGCCTGTCATTCACTGTGTCACTGTCAGTGTCACACCTGGTGGGGAATTCTGTTCATGCCTGAAAAATGACAGCATTAGTTCAGCATCTGTGTTCTTAAATTGGTCACTGGAGACCCTCGATCAGTTTATGGCAATGAACAGTAAATGCTCTATTATATAGTCTATACGTGCGTGTATGTCAATCATGACTTTAGGTTTACTTTCCAAGTGCTTGTATTAGTCATATAATGTTGCGTTTTTTTTCTGAACATTTGCACTAATTGCAGTCACTGTATGTTTACTTTCCACGTGCTTGCATTAATGTAGCATTTTCTCTGAACATTTGCAGTCACCGCATTTTGACGGAAAAATGCCCAACTGGTTCCATTTCGCATGCTTTTGGAAACGGGGCCGCCCCAAGGTTGAAGATGAGATCCATGGGTTTCACTCGCTGCGCTGGGAAGACCAGCAGAAAATCAAGGAGAAACTGGGAGGTGAAGTACTCTTATTCTTAACCAGTTAAAAAATGTGCTGTGTAAATCTACAGTCATTCAGAGTCGCATGCAGCTAGAGCGCAGTCAGTCTGCTTGGAAGCAAACAATACAATACCATAATAGTTAATACTTTGTTAATCCTTAAAAAGGAAATTCAGTTGTCTGCCTCTGACAAATAATAAAAAGTACATTCATAAGGAAATACTATACAGTTTCATTCAATTAGAATAAAAAATAAATAAAAATGAAGTAAATACACAATAAGAAGAAAATACAGTTACTAATACTATCACAATGTTTACAGTTACAATCACAATGTAGCACTATATGAAAACGATTTTTGAGTAGTGCTGTAAATTGTAATTAGTGTAAATATACTATATGACTTAGTGCCAAAAGGTGCGCAAATGGGGGGTCCGATGTTTGACTGTCAATCAAATCCGTTTCAAACACTTTGTCTTGTTGTTGCTTTGTGTGTGCGTTCATAATTGGTCAGTATTACAGTGGAAACAATATGACTCTTTTATGAGCTCCAAATCTGGAGCAACTGGAGAAATATAATTTTTTGAAAGTAATAAAAAGTATTACTCTACAGTAATAAAAAGTTACTGATTTATCATTTTCATCAAGAAACAAACAGCATTGTACATCTTGTTGAAATAGTAATGTACGACATATTTCTTACATCATTTGCTGTTTATGTCAAGAAAGCTTAAATTTGAGAGAGAAAAAATCATCAAATCTTCCTTGTCACATATTGTTCTATTAAAGAATAACTGTTTATGTTTCAAAATGTGTTGCTTTTTATTCATTTAAAAATGTTCAAGATTGGCTGTATGTTGAACGTTATGTATTGCAACAAACTATGCATAGCATGCTGTTCTGTGTGACACAGAGCAACAACAGTTTACTTGGTAATACTCATGTGGATCACATCTTGTAAGATCAGTTGGGTTTTCACAGTTAACTGCATGATTAGCAGCACAGTGATGTGGGCTTGTTGTAATGTGTAATGTTCAACATCTTGTTACAAATCACATTGAAAGTCAAATTTCTCAGGAACGAAGAGCAGCACTGCCTTCTCCCTTCATTGGTGGATGACTTCACATGTGTTCATTCAAAAAATGCATTACTCACTCACATCCTGTCATCTTTATTTTCTAGTACCTCTGTCCTCTTTTCTTGCGCACCTTTTGGCACTAAGTCATATAGTGATTGAGCTTCACGGTCAAGTTGGCTACTGTGATGCTAACAGTAACACAGGACTTTGCTTGAAAAAGGGGAAATATCTGTAGCGAACACTGAAATTGTAATCTTCAGTAAAGCGGCATATTTGGTCATGAATTTGTGTTCGTATTCTGTATTCAGCAGGGTCAGGCGACCAAGGCGACGCAGAATCTGATTACAAAATTTTTGCGACAGAGTATGCCAAGTCTGGCCGCAGCACTTGTCGTGGTTGTGATGAAAAGATTGTGAAGGTGGGTATTCATGAACATTTTTGGAATAATAACTAAATAAGCTACAGGTTTAAACAAGACTCTGGAATAGGGTTGCATGGAAAGATGGCTGGCTGGTTGCGTGTAAAACAGTGCTCCCGATAACGCACAACTGCCGGTCTGTTAGTATTACGCACATATATGACTTTTGACGCACAGGTTAGAGATCCATGCGTCATCTTGACCCACACATATTTTCAAAGCAATTGAGATAGTTGACGGTTATTTAGCGCATCAACGAAACAAGATCGTCAAGGTTCGGAACGCAAAACTCTGCTTGCCTAACCACATTCCTGTCTGCAATGCTGATTGGTTTAAATGTCATTTCCGGCAGTTCTATTTCAAAGCTGATTGGTCGGAAATTCACTTTCTTTGTAAGCTGTCTTCCTTTCTGTGCCTTTGTTTTCACTTCGGCTGAAAACATGTCACTTTTACCTGGCTTACACTTGTGAAGAAGTGCTCAGAAGCAAAGTCTGATGAAAATACTATCATTGAGGGAGAGAGAAGTATTAAAGCAGCTGAAAAAGATCCTAGCGCAAACTGGGAAGTCGTACATTCGACTGGTGCAGCTGTAGTAGGTAGCATAAATGATACTGAAATTTGGCAAAGACGAACACCGCCTCCCTCATTTTTACTGCTGCTCAGTTGCAAAATGGATCTTGCAATTCCACAGTGACCCACTCTTCGCCCTGGCAGCCAAATGATTTATTACAATTACCGTTTTTGTGACAGTTACTTTTGTACTTCCTGCACTGATGTGCTGTATTCCATCAAAAAAAACTTGAACGAAACTGAGGCTGTTCCGATGAAATAAAAGTTGGTGAAGGAAGCAAAATAAAGAATTGTTGCAAAAAAGGTAATTACGATTGATTATTTGGCTACCTGATGGAAGCGAAAATCACCATGGAACTGTGAGAATCTGGGATGCTGGTAGGGCCATTTTGCGACTGAGAGTCAGCCAAATCTACAGCAAAAACATTGGTGGGGGGGGGGGGGGGGACGTGATTTCCCACCTTTGCCAGATTTTTTCATGCTATGCATTTGAAAGAATGAATACTTCAAAAATGATTCAAATTGAAAGGACTTGGGGGTCTATTTTATTATGTATCATGTACTAAATGACTGTAAATGTGAAGATAGTAATGATGGAGCATTTGTGGTGTAATTTTGTTGTTGTTCTAATACAAAAGCAGTTGCTACGGAATATTTATATACTTAATATAGGCTACTTCAGTGTTGTGACCCCCAGTTTAGGCTGTTTGACCCTTAGATTTTTGACAGGGGTCATTTTGACCCTCACTTAAAATTTCTATGGGGAGCACTGTAAATGATATTTGATTAACATTGTTTTCTGTATTGGAATTTTTTGAGATACAGAAGGCATGTGGTTTTCTGTTCTTTGTTTTCTGTATTGGAATTTTTGGAGACACAGAGGCATGTGGTTTTCTGTTCTCTTCATGAATTGATGACCTGCAGAGAAATATGGTCCCACAGTCACAAAAACAAAGAAGGCAGTATTTTCAGTGATCATGCGAGACAATTATTATAATTATAAAGTCTTTGAGAATGTTACTTGCCAAGTCTTTAGCATAGTTTTGCTTCTGTAGAGCTTAAACTACCTCTGTTAGAAGACCAACAGCTTAATCATTGAATCAAGTATCACACTGGTTCTGGTAATATATATATATATATATATATATTTCATAAACTTCCACCTTCTCATCTTGAAAAGGCTGAACTGCTCTTTGCCCTCACACTCACAGTGACAAGACATGGATGTGATCAGTACTTGAGTTGCCCCCCATTTTACTCGAGTTGTCCTCTACTTCACTTAAGTTGTCCCTCACTTTACATTAGAGGTGGACCAAAGTAAAGATGCACAATTTTGCAAGTTGACCTGAAAAAAGAGAAAATGTGCAAATATTTCTTCTGCGTAAAATAACAGTAAAGCGAATATGCTCTTTTTACTTTTCAGGATGCAGTGAGGATATCGAAAAAGGATTTTGATTCGCAGCGGTCCAAAATGTATGGGCCCCAGGATCTGTGGCACCACGTGGACTGCTTTAACAAGGAGAGAGAGGAACTGGGCTTCGGCAGCTGCATGAAACCAGAAAAGTAACCAGGAGATGATGTCTCTTTGCAGTGTGTGCCCTGTAGTGTGTATATTTTCTATGATCACAGTGTACGTGTTTGCCTGTGATAGTCACTGTTTTACTTTTAGCATGTAAAAGTCAATTGTCTGCTGTGTTAGTTTGCTCCTTACCAATGAAGAGCAGTGAAAACAGTCGCCACACATTCTGGCCGTGTTTATGAGTCTATGGCGTCCGGCAATATCCACTTTTAGCCCCGTCGGTTCGCTGTCCTCAAATGGTTTGAGGATGTGTGTGCTACTGTAGCTTGTGTATAGCACTGGCATAGTACGGAGTGCACTGATACGCCAGCGTAGTGCATACTTCAGGTTCATTCCGTCCACAAACACACACACACACATATTCTCATACCATTTGAGGACCGCGAACCGATGGGGCTAAAAGTGGACATTGCCTGGCGTCCTTGATACAGACTGCCACCCGCAAAATGGCAGCACTTTCAGTTGGTTTTTTATCAACCTTCGTGTTTTTGAAGAAAATAATTATCACAGCGTAGGTGTTTGCAATTAGAAGGGGGTCCAATTTTTGCTTGTTTATGCTTATCGACGAAAGAGAGCAGAGGAATCCCACCAGCAATCTGATGGCTCAGCTAGGAATCAAGCGTACAGATTGTACGCTTAAGTTACCACTATATGAGACCGAAGCTATTACGAGGGATAGCAGTTGGCGTGGTAGTCTCTGTTGGGCCTTCTTGGCTGCTGTACAGCTTGTACTTGTGGTCTTAATTTGGCCAACTGCTAATAACATAGATGACGGGCTGGCTGCTGTACAGCTTGTACTTGTAGTCTTAATTTGGCCAACTGCTAATAACATAGATGACGGGCTGGCTGCGTACACAGGGCTGCTACCTTTCCTTGGGGCTTCTGGGCAGCAGGGCGGTAATGTACATGTATCTGTTCAGGCTCGGCAAATAGAAAAATACATGTTCTGTGTATAAACTGCTTATGGTGTGTGTGTGTGTGTGTGCTTTATCATGTTGCAGGATTCCTGGCTTTGCCAAACTGAAGAAAGAAGACCAGGACATGGTTATCCAGAAATTGGGTAAAGGGGGAACGTAAGTCATTTTTTAAAGAAATGGTTTTGGGTCGTGTTGTTTTTGATGGGTTGGGGCGGGTGGGGGGTTGATTATTTTGGAAATGGAAAGTCAGTATTGTTGTTGGGCAGGGGCAGATGCACAACCCCCTCCCACCCCCCAACACCCCACCCACCCACCTACTCTCTTTTCCTAGAACTCTTGTCCAGTTTTAGGTATAATCGTAACACAGCTTGGACAACATAAGTAAAAACTAAGACGTATGTTCTTCCATCTTGCCCAGTTCATTTCAACATTTCAAGGGGGCTTCCAGAAAATGTTACAAAACAATGGTGTTACTTGTTAACTGTTTGTGTTTATAAGAGCAGTGGGTTCTTTTTGGAGGAATGTGTGCTGTGTTGTGTGCCGATGGTTGGTAGTGGAACAGTCATTGTGGTGAAACTGAAATTATAGGGAAGGGTTATTTTTATTCTGTTTAGAGCTACATAAACTTCATTGCGTTAATCTGTTTTGCTAATGTTAGTTTAGGCTAGCTGCTTGACACTTAAACTAAGTAAGCTTTTTTGGTGGAGACTAGCTGGTCATTTAATTTTTTCTTTTCCCTTCATTTATTACTTTTGGCATGTTCTTAATATATATATATGTTATTATAGCTGCATGATTGTGTGTGTTTTTTAATCTTTGGTGTTATACTGTTACAGCTATACACTAATATAAGATGCCCAGATCGGTAGATGGCTGATGTTTGCTCCTGTGGATTTCAGGAAGAAAAGAAAAGGGGAGGAAGTTAAAGGAGCATCGGGGGGCAAGAAAGTCAAAAAAGAGGAGACGGAGGAGGAAAAGCAGTTGAAGGTCAGTAGTCCGGCCTACAAATCCACTTGTCAAGCCAACAGTGGTTCTACTTCTAGTTCTGGGGTGGAGGGGAAGGGGGTATCCTAGGTCACTTGTTGACATGGACATACAGGGGGAAAGGTTTCAGGGAGCATGGCCTTAAAAGAAGAAGAAAAGCGGTGGTGTCTCTTTGTCAGTGGCTCTGGTTTATTTACTTTGTTCATGCTAAGACTCTGGGTCCTTTTGTCAGTCGTTCTGGTTTATTTACTTCATTTGTGCTCAGACTAGGTCCTTTTGTCAGTGGCTCTGGTTTATTTACTTTGTTCGTGCTAAGACTCTGGGTCCTTTTGTCAGTCGTTCTGGTTTATTTACTTCATTTGTGCTCAGACTCTAGGTCCTTTTGTCAGTCATTCTGGTTTATTTACTTTGTTCATGCTAAGACTCTAGGTCCTTTTGACAGTCGTTCTGGTTAATTTATTTCATTTGTGCTAAGACTAGGTCCTTTTATCAGTCGTTCTGGTTTATTTACTTTGTTCATGCTAAGACTCTGGGTCCTTTTGTCAGTCGTTCTGGTTTATTTACTTCATTTGTGCTAAGAGTAAGACTAGGTCCTTTTGTCAGTCGTTCTGGTTTATTTACTTTGTTCATGCTAAGACTCCTGGTCCTTTTGTCAATGGTGACAGTGCTTCTGGTGTATTTACTTTGTGCTAAAATTCTAGGTCGTATATCTATACTGTTTTCTCTGTGTTTAGTATAATGTGACGGCAGTTGACTGTGAAACATATCACCATTGAAAACTGAATGTTACTGTGTTTCTATACAGTATCAGAACTTTGTTATTCAGTTACTGAGTTAATTGGTGCTTGACTTTACTATGCGGAAGACGCCGTTATTTTTGTTACATGTCTTTTTGCACAGGTATATTTGTGCTTGTCTTTTATTTCATGACTAATATTGGTTTCACTCAAAGCAGTACCATCAAACAGTGAACCATACAAGATGTAAAGTAGACACATGAACAATCAAAAAGAATGCTAATTTATTGTCCGATTAAAATTAGCGTTCTTTGTAACCCTTTGTGTGTTTGATAGGTTTTGTATTGTCCTATTAAAAAGTAGCGTTGTTTTTAGCCGTTTCTGTTTGGATCTTTTTTTTTCGAAAGCTAGCAGTCAAACTTGTAGATTGCCCCCCCCCCCCCCTTACACAATATATAAAGGCCCATTTCTGCTAAACCCCTTCCTACTTTCAACTTACCAACAATACACACACCACAAACAAATACCAAGTATCAGAATATTGTCCCAGCACAAGTTTACATGGAAAAAAAATTCTTATGGTGCACAGTAGGAAATAGAAGAAACAATAGACTAATATTTTAACATGGCAACAAAGGCTAAAAGCACACCAAACGCACACAGCGATTTATTATCACAGCACTGAAAAGTAAATTACGCCGATATGTACTGGTCCTGTTTAATCTGAAGGTTCAAACCCGTCATGAGCATGATGTCAGTGTCAGCAACATACCCTTGACTTTCTGCAGGAGCAAAGTCAGCTGGTTTGGAAGTTCAGGGATTCTCTGTCGAAAGACGTGTCCAACGAGGCATGCAGACTCATGCTGCAGCTGAACGGACAGAAAATCCCGTCCGGGGAAAGCAAGGTATGAAAGGAAGCAGCAAGACGTCTCGCTTTCCTTTGGGATGAGCTTTTAGAGTTCACGTGCTTGCAGAAGTCAAAGGGCCTCCTCTCCAGAGAGATGATAGCTGAATTTATTAATTGCCGAGTAATTTGCGTGTGTGACTGTATTTTTGTGTCTGTGTAAGAGATGTAGAGAGAGAGAACACGAAGGGGAGAGAGTTACTATAGTAATTTGCGTGTGTGACTGTATTTTTGTGTCTGTGTAAGAGATGTAGAGAGAGAGGGAAAGGTTCATACAGAAGAGATGAGAGAGAGATTACTATAGTAATTTGCGTGTGTGACTGTATTTTTGTGTCTGTGTAAGAGATGTAGAGAGAGAGAACACAAGGGGAGAGAGTTACTATAGTAATTTGCGTGTGTGACTGTATTTTTGTGTCTGTGTAAGAGATGTAGAGAGAGAGAACACAAAGGGGAGAGAGTTACTATAGTAATTTGCGTGTGTGACTGTATTTTTGTCTGTGTAAGAGATGTAGAGAGAGAGAACACGAAGGGGAGAGAGTTACTATAGTAATTTGCGTGTGTGACTGTATTTTTGTGTCTGTGTAAGAGATGTAGAGAGAGAGAACACAAAGGGGAGAGAGTTACTATAGTAATTTGCGTGTGTGACTGTATTTTTGTGTCTGTGTAACTGTAAGAGATGTAGAGAGAGAGAACACGAAGGGGAGAGAGTTACTATAGTAATTTGCGTGTGTGACTGTATTTTTGTGTCTGTGTAAGAGATGTAGAGAGAGAGAACACGAAGGGGAGAGAGTTACTATAGTAATTTGCGTGTGTGACTGTATTTTTGTGTCTGTGTAAGAGATGTAGAGAGAGAGAACACGAAGGGGAGAGAGTTACTATAGTAATTTGCGTGTGTGACTGTATTTTTGTGTCTGTGTAAGAGATGTAGAGAGAGAGAACACGAAGGGGAGAGAGTTACTATAGTAATTTGCTGGTGCTGTTTTTGTCTGTTTGTGTCTGTGTAACTGTGTAAGAGATGTAGAGAGAGAACACGAAGGGGAGAGAGTTACTGTAGTAATTTGCGTGTGTGACTGTATTTTTGTGTCTGTGTAAGAGATGTAGAGAGAGAGAACACAAAGGGGAGAGAGTTACTATAGTAATTTGCGTGTGTGACTGTATTTTTGTGTCTGTGTAAGAGATGTAGAGAGAGAACACGAAGGGGAGAGAGTTACTATAGTAATTTGCATGTGTGACTGTATTTTTGTGTCTGTGTAAGAGATGTAGAGAGAGAGAACACAAAGGGGAGAGAGTTACTATAGTAATTTGCGTGTGTGACTGTGTTTTGTGTCCGTGTAAGAGATGTAGAGAGAGAGAGAACACAAAGGAGAGAGAGTACGTGTAAGTATGGAGTTGTAAATATTTATCCTTTTAATTTTTAGATGGAGAACACAAGGGAGAGAGAGAGAGTACACATAATTATGGAGTTGTAAATATTTATCATTTTAATTTTTAGATAGAGAACACAAGTGAGAAAGAAAGTACGTACAGTTACAGAGTTGTAAATATTTATTGTTTTAATTTGAAGTCTGTGTGTGTGTGCTGTAAAAACTTTTAACAGTGAAGCTCACAATCAGAACAGTTGTCACCTCGTGAACAAAAGCACCTGCTGCGTTGTTGCTTTCCAGCTGCTGGACGCTGTGGCCGACTGCTTGGCATTTGGTGCACTGGACCCTTGCCCAGAATGTAAAAATGGACAGCTTGTGTACACGTCAGTATCTTTACTTGTCTTCAGCATTTTATGGACTTTCATGTTACAAAACAAATTGAAATACACCAGTACACCAGAGAACCCACTACAGTAATTTGGACACACGCATACATGCATGCACACGCTTCTCTCTGTGTGGAAAGAAACCCATGTGAGTGCGAGTCATTGTTGGTTTTGCTTTCTGGTTGCTATACAGTGTGTCAGTCTTTTCCTGGGAGCAAGACTCCAGAACGCTTACGTGATATTGCTTCCACGATAGAGACCACACACACACACACACACGCCATCTTACTCACCATCTTACTTTCACACACACACAGTCTCTCTCTCTCTCTCTCTCTCTCTCTCTCTCTCTCTCTCTCTCACACACACACACACCTCTCTCTCGTGCCCCCCCCCCCTCCCCCAACTGTTTTCTATAGCAAAGGCTTTCTTGGTTTCTGTTTAGTTTTTTTGTTGGTGAATTTATTTCTGCTTACTGCCTTTTTCCAGTTCAGTTTAAGATGGTATCTACATGCTGGGGAAAACCCCATAATGATGTGCTCCGCCCCATCTCTGAAGTTTTCCCAATGTTGCCTTGGTCTTAAGCTGTTCCAGTGTTGGGTTTTGCTATGTTTTAAACATTAACAATAGAGTAATAAAGGGGATTTGTGTGTAGCACAGATCTTCCATACAATTGACGATTTCCAGAAATAACAGGCGAAGATAATTTGACAGTGTTTTCTTACTCCGGGAAAGTGAAGTCCCCTGAATGGAGGCGGCAGCTGAGATGAGCCGATCTGCGACAGTGTTAGATCTTCAGGCATGGACCTATTATAATTTATACTAGACTACCAGCTGGGGGAACCTACTGTCCGATCTGCATGTTCCCCACGAACAGCAAGTGCTTGATCAGCATTTCTGATGCCTTTTCTGCCTTTGTTTACGGGTTCCATCATGCTCACTGTACCCCCAACAAAAGCATGACTGGGCTACACCCGCAGGCATGGACCTGTATATACAGGCCATGCCTGTAGGCACTTACCGAGTGCAGTCCCCTGGATTTCCTAAGATCGTCTATTACAAAGCCCAGAGCACTTTACAATAATGCTAACAGCAAACACAACCTTATTTATGGGGTTGGGTTTGAGGGGATAGACACAGCTTCAATAAAAAGCACGAGGTAAGTTTTGGGGGTGGTTTTGAACAAGAGAAAAGAATCAGATTAGTGGAGTGTTTTAGGCAAACTGTTCACATATTAGAACGTTTTAGGCAAACTGTTCACTTTAAGAAAACATTTTAGGCAAACTGTTCACATTAAGAAAACATTTTAGGCAAACTGTTCACATTAAAAAAAAACATTTTAGGCAAACTGTTTACATTAAGAAAACATTTTAGGCAAACTTCACATATTAAAACATTTTAGGCAAACTATTCACATTCAGCAAACATTCTCTGCAAACTGTTCACATATTAAAACATTTTAGGCAAACTGTTCACATTAAGAAAATATTTTAGGCAAACTGTTCACATATTAAGAAAATCTGATGTGAACAGTTTGCCTAAAATATTTTCTTAATATTATTAAGAAAACAATTGAGGCAAACTGCTCACATATTAAGAAAATCTATTGCCAAAGCACCCTTAGCATATAACTCTGTTGCTTCAGTTTGCATTTTGCGGGTGCTGTTTAAACGAGTATCAGTGTTGTTTTGGTGCAGGCCTGAAGGTTACCGCTGCACGGGCAACGTGACGGAGTGGACAAAGTGCATGTACATCACCAAGGCGCCAAAGCGCAAGGCCTTCAAAGTGCCCAAGGAATTTGACGACGTGCCCTTCTTGTAAGTGAACTTCATTCAGCGGTTCAGTTCAGTTCAGGTTACGATGGTATCTGCATGCTCAGAAAAGCCCATAATGCTCTCCGCCCCATCTCTCAGAAGTGTCCCCAGTGTCACCTTTGAAACAGTTGCAGTGTTCATCTGATTGACGATGGCCCTCTCTCACCCTTTCAAGAAAGATCATCTGGCGCTTCCTCTTTCCACGCCTCTCTCTTGCAGGCAATCGATGATGTGATGTCCTTGCCTCAATATTTCAATCAATCAATATTTTGTGTCTGTTCACATCGAGGTGATAGTAGACACACACATACACAAAGTCCCTGCCTTTGAGCACACAGTAGTGTCTCAAGCTCCTCAACACCTCAGATCGTCCACAAAGCAAGACACTTTTGAGGGTTGCTTTACCCACCAGTATATCTGCTCGGTCATTTCCCTTCACTCCGGCATGTCCAGGGCAGTATACCCACATGAGTTTTTGAAGGTGGATGTTGACCCCTGATACATTGCGGTCTGGGTTTTGTGGTTCTGTGGAAAGAGTTGTACCAGAGTCAGTGACGTCAAGTTAGCCAAGTCACTTTGGTTTTGGACCCTGTCACAACATTGACCCCAGCAGGAACACTAAAGCTACATTAAAACGTTGCTATGCGCTGTATGGTTATAATGTGGGGGCTCTCTTCAGTCACGATAAGCTCCTTGAATACCAACATCCACACTCCAGAAATGGAGATAAATCTGAAGACGTCACCCTGTGGAATGTGTTTGTCACTAGTCTGTGCACAATTGCATATAGTAGTATGCTTCAGTTTTTACACCCATTTGATGCTGAACTGTTAGTTGTATTCTTCAGTTGTTGCACCTCTTTGATGCTTAAAGTTAAACTGATTGGAAAGATCAGAAGTGAACGTACCGACCATTCTAGTAAAATTGTTATTATTATTAGCAAGATGAGAAATCTCAGTTGAGGCATGTTTTGGAGGCAATATCCACTTTTAGCCCCATTGGTTCGCTGTCCTCAAATTGTTTGAGGATGCATGTGTGCTTGTGTCTAGTACAGTGTACTGACATAGTACAGAATGAACTGATATGTGGAAATGTGAACGTAGTGCATACTTCAAGTTCATTCCATCCACACACACACACACACACATGCATTCTCATACCATTTGAGGACCGCAAACCAACGGGGCTAAAAGTGGACATTGCCGTTTTGTTTTTTTCTTTCCAGGAAAGCCTACAAGTATGTGAAGCGAGAGCGAGTGTTCCCGACAGTCACCATTACAGCCACTGTAGGACCAGTGAGCTCTTCCGTGGATGCTGTAGACGGGTAAATTAGTTGCTGCTGGTGGTTCATGTTTATTTACTGTGGTACTGTTGATTGGGAGAGGGTCGAGATTCATTGTCCTCTGTTCTTGAAGTGTTACAGTTTTTTCAAATCCATCGTCTGTTTTTCCCTCAATCATTTTACCTTTGAGTGACCTTCCTTTAAAAGAACTTGCCTTCTCAGATTTGAATTAAATATACCTCCTCAAGGAACAGGTGAAAAGAACGTGAACTGCTGTAAATATTTTGAGACTGAAAGTACTGTTGATTTAAATTTTAATATGATTTTTTTATTTTTTATAAGTTGTCAGCATCATTGGTGCTTTTTTCCAACCCTGTTTCCGCATGTTTTTTGCTCTCTTTCCAGCTTTTCATTTGAGGTCACGAAAGTGTCTGGCATCATGGATACCGGATAGAACACCATAAGCTTTGAGTTTTGCAGACAGGTCTTGGAAGAAATACATATGGTTTTCATTTTGGTCACCGTTTTTTAAAAGTATTCTGTTATGTTTATCTCAGTGGGGTGGACATACTGCAATGTTCTGCTTTCTAGAAAAGGGGTGATTGATTCATGCCTTTTTTCTCTCTCTCACTGAACTGACAAGGCTAGTTCCTTTAAACATAGACAAAATCAGTCACCATCATCTTTGGCACTTTGCTTTCTAGAAAAGGGGTGATTCATGCAGATTAAAAATTTAAAAAAATCTCGCTGGAACTGAGAAGGCTAGTTCCTTTAAGCATACATAGACAAAATATATCCCTCAATCACAATAATCACCTTAGCCCCTCATCCTCCTGCCCCCCCCCCCCCCCCCCTCCACACCCCCCATCTCTGTGTGCAGCCCCAGCACAAGCAAGCCACTGGAGGACCTGAGGTTTGTGCTGGTGGGCAAGCTGAAAAAGTCCAAAGGCCAGCTGACCAAAAGCATTGAGGCCCTTGGGGGTATGGTTGTCAGCAAGCCTGACTCCAAGACCGCTGCCTGCATCAGCACCAAAGGTAGGGCTGGTGTTTGTTGCCGCCATTCTTCTACGGCAAGGCGCTTTGGAATTTGAGGTGCGCATTCCCCTCCTCCCCTTCCCCCAGGTTTTTTCTTCCAAATCTCATAATTGTGGATTTTTTTCTTAAACGCCCTTTGATTTTACATTGCGTGTTAAAAACTGGCTACGTTAAAATGTTGCTACGCACTCATAGTTGGAGATAATGGAGATAAATCCCCCAAAGACAGTATGTGGTGGGGTAGTTAAAAAACAAACAGCATCCCACATGCAGTCCTCTCACTGTGTTGAATGCATTTATTGACGTACATACAATTGCATACACTGACTCAGGGTTCAGATGGGGAAAACCACAACAACAGCAGTTTTGGGTTTCAGCGGAGGTGGACAAAATGAGCAAGGCCATGAAGGAAGTGAAGGAGGCGGACATCCAGGTGGTGCCGGAGGAGTTCCTGGACAAGGCCAAAGATAGCAACACTGTGGCCGAGCTCATCAAGTCCCTCAACCTCGCCTCCTGGGGCGGCGATGTGAGTTGTCCTTCCTGCACCCTGGCGGTGCCAATGTATAGAAGATTTTTTTTTTTTAATCTAAAACAGAATGACCGCTAGCATTCTAAAACAAGATCCAGACACGAAAAGGTTCAAACGAACATTTATTTTAATGCGGACGCACAGTATGCACATTTTTGGGGAAATCCCTTTTATCAAGCCACAAAACGACACTTAAACAACAGATAAATGTTCAGAAACAATGAAAAATGAAAGAATTATTTTTCATCATTTTTGACCATTTATCTGTTGTTTATGTGGCTTGATAAAGGGGATTTCCCCAAAGATTTGCATGCTGTGTGTCCGTCTTAAAATAAGTAAGCGTTTGTTTGAACCTTTTTGTGTTTGTATAGAAGAAAAGTTCTGATTTGTGTGTGTGTGTGCATGCATGTGATGTGTGTAATGTAGTGTATATATGCATGTGTGTGTGAGAGATAGAGAGTTACTTGTAATTTGGTTTTCAAGGAGAAGGGTGCTGACACAGACATGTAGAGAAAAGGGGTGTTTAATTTCACATCATTTGGCCAGTTGGACTGGTGATTTCATCACCCAGTTCATGAACTCGGTGTTATTCAGGACAGGATGAACTGCATTGATCATTATGGACAGCAGCGATCCGACTGAATTGTAGCATTTCGCAGTCAGGGGGAACAAGTTAGTTCCTGTAATGTATTGGCTTGGGGGTGATGGATGGTTCAGTGAATTTTTTAAAAATCTTTTTAAATGAGTAAACAATTTTGTTTTTAAAGCAACCAACAAGGGAAAAAACCAAGAGAACGTAGCTATGTTGTTCTGCTGATGCTGAAGCAGATGCATTCTGCAGTTCAGAACTGTTGCTTTCTCTCACTGAAGGTGGCCAAGAGAATAGGCAAGCGTCCTATGAAAAGTGCTCCGAAGAGTGGAATGACCAAGAAAGATGGTGAGTGAGCCTGAGGGCTAAACGTGCATCTGTGTGTGTGTGTGGTGTGCGTGCATGTGTGTGTGAATGCATGTGTGTATGCAAGCATGTGGGAAAGCACAAAGGAGTAATCAATGTGTTAGGTAATAAACCTTAATTATGGAATGTGTTACAGAGGAGCATTTCACAAAGGAGTAATGAAAGTGTTAGATCATAAAGATTAACGGGCTGCTAAACAATTTTTGATAGGTAGGGCGCTTAGAAATGCCTATTATTGTGTGTGTGTTACAGAGGAGTGTTTCACAAAGAAGTGATAAAGTGTTAATTAGATAATAAATATGGGATGTCTGTGTTGCAGAGGAGCATTTCATAAAGGAGTAACAAAGTTTTAATTAATTAATAAAGATTAAAGATGGGATTCTCTGTCACAGAGGAGCATTTCATAAATGAGTAACAAAGTTTTAATTAATAAAGATTAAACATGGGATTCTCTGTCACAGAGGAGCATTTCATAAAGGAGTAATAATGTTTTAATTAGATAATGAAGATTAAACATGGGTTCTGTGTCACAGAGGAGCATTTCATAAAGGAATAATGAAGTTTTAATTGGATAATAAAGATTAAACCTGGGTTCTGTGTCACAGAGGAGCATTTCATAAAGGAGTAATGAGTAAGAAAATTGGTGTTTTACGCGCAGTCAACCAGTGCAGCTATATCAGGGCGATAAGGAGGAATGAAGTTTTAATTGGATAATAAAGATTAAACCTGGGATGCTGTGTTACAGAGGAGCGTTTCTTAATTTAAAGGAGTAATGAAATGTTAATTAGATAATAAAGGTTGAACATGGGAGTGTGTGTTACAGAGGAGCGTTTCACAAAGAAAGTGCCATCCAAGGTGAAGATGACGGTGAAGGGAGGAGCTGCTGTTGATCCTGATTCAGGTAAGAACACCTGAAGTTGTCCTAGACACGAATCAGTGGACCTTTGTCTGTCTTCTTTATAATGGCTATGCAGAGTCGTCTCCGTAAAGGTGCTAGTGAGGACTGGTAAGGTATTAGATTTTGACGCCCTGCCCTGAAGATGCTACTCTTCAACCTTTGTATTGGTTGGTTTTTGCATATGCTTGACTCGTGGCTGGGGTGCAGGTCTGGTGGACACAGCCCATGTGATACATTTGTATACAATACAATACAACTTTATTGCCAAGTGTCAATACTGTTGCACTAGGAATGTTTTGTGGTGCCAGGTACACTCATCACACATGCACGCCAATCATAAACGTCATTAAATTACAACTACAAACAAACATCCAAGTAAAAAGTCATTCATAAATAAATACATAAGCAATCCCACTGTCATCAAGCTGTGCATATCATAAAAAAATGCCTCTTCACGGGGTCCCCCTCTTAAAAACTACTGTCCTAATAAAGGGGAATATAAGAATTCTCTACAACAAATTGATTAATTAACCCGGCCGGCTTACTCCACTGCCCACTTTATCACCTTCGTTTCCTCCCGTCATGACCCTGACCCCTTCAAGATCCTACGCCCCAGAAGCATTCCTGCTTGGACTCAACTAACATGGGAGTGGGTCCAATGCAGCGCGCCGGTAGACGTCTACGCATACAATTTGGAGCCAAGAGAATGGCAATAAGCTCACCTCAGGGTGAATAATAATAATAATAAATGATTCTTATAAAGCGCTGTTCACTAACCTGAGTTAAACTCACTGCACTGGAGGAACATCTTACGACAAAAACCACGTTAACATACATTTCGAACAAACAGAATCTTAAATATTGTAGTCTACTCATTATCACGTATGAAACAATAACCATGTTACACACACACAGAGAAACAAATGTATAAAGCACTGTTCTCTAACCCGAGTTAAACTCACTGCGCTGTACAAACATCTTATGACAAAAACCACGTTAACATACATTTCGAACAAACAGAATCTTAAATATTGTAGTCTACTCATTATCGTGTATGAAACAATAACCATGTTCAACACACACAGAAACATGCGCACTCCAATCTCCGCTCGTCCGCTGAGATACAAAATTAATAAATAATCGGTACTCTTTCCTAGATCTCTCATGCTCTCCACCCCCCACCCCCTCCCTGTTCATGTGTATCCATCTACATTCAACAGCCAATGAAGATGGTGCTCTTCACCCTTGTTCTGATTAATTTTGGCATATGCTTGACTGGTGTCTGGGGCTGGCGTGCAGGGCTGGCGGACAAGGCCCACGTGATAAAGGTCGGCGAAGACAACCTGTACACGGCAGTGCTGGGGCTGGTGGACATCACGCGAGGGACCAACTCCTTCTACAAGCTGCAGGCGCTGGAAGGAGACAAAGGAAACAGGTTTGCACGGATGGGAGGCAGCTCTGCAGCCTGTGGATTGCTCTCAGTCCTGTTACTGTTAATAAAGCACAAATATCCCAGTAAACATGCCAGATCTGAACCCTGGAAGCATTTTGGTTACGGCCAGCGAGCAGCCAAAATTCGGGCCGGATTGTATATCCCTGATCCAAAGCTTCCTGCGTCCAATTTAGTTCTGTTTTTCCAAAGAAGGCATTGATCATATTGTGCTAAACCAATCCAGATCCGATCTGGATGGCCTGGTCAGGGTTTGGCTAAACGCATCTGGTCTGGAAGCAAGCCGATGTGCTGGAATCATCGTGCCAGGTTTCTGGCAGGATGCAACCAGCCCACTACCAGTTTCCCACTGGCTCGGTTGCATTCTTCCACATACCTCTTGGATCATACTGTGCAAAAGCAGCCCAGATCCAGTTTAGTTCTGGCTGATTGTGTCAGGTTTTGGCCAAATGGATCTGGTCCAGAAGCAAGCTGGTGTGCAAGAATCATCCGGCCCACTTCTGGCCAACACTTCCAAGCTGATCTGGATCGGATGCAGATCGGATCCGGCGTGTGTACTGGGATTAGTTCATGAAGGGCTAGTGAAGTCACAGCTTGCCCATGGAGGTTCATGTTTTTGGGTTCCGTATGAGCCCTGGTAGATTACACAAGGCTGTCTGACTAACAGCACAAATTATCATTCACTTCAGTGCTTTTGAACTGAAGAAACATTGTGTTGATATTATTTGTCTGGTAGTGGCTTTGCTGGGAATAATGCATTAGTGGGACCTGTTATGTGTAATGTATGTGAAATTTATAGGCAAAATATTTAGTACTTTTTTGTTTGTTTTAGGTAACATGCTTGTGTGTTTCAGTCTCTATTGGCTTTGCCAAAGGAAAAAATTGGGGAGGGGTGGTGGGTTTAGGGAGACACACCCAGTGTATTTTCATGCAGTTTATTTGAAGGACAACACAATGGAGTAAGGGTGTAGTCACCAATGAATAATATGGGTCGCGCACTCTTCAAATATCCAGCTGCATGCATTTTTCAGACTTGTCAGATTAGATGAACATGTTGACAGGAGGGATTTTTTTAAAGAATCAAAGAAATGTTGAGTCCATTACCAGCATGTTTATCAAGATGTGTGCATATAGTATAAACCACCTACCATCATTACAGTGTGTACTTATATATTTCTGGTGTGCGCGTGTGTGCATATACTATAAACCACTCACCATGATCACAGTGCATGCCAATACATTTGTGGTGTATGTGTGTACGTTATAGTATGAATCATCTACCATCATCACAGTACTTATACATTTCTGGTGTGTACGTGTGTGCATACACTATAAACCACTCACCATCATCACAGTGCATACTAATACATTTCTGGTGTTCATGTATAGTATGAACCACCTACCATGATCACAGTGCATACTAATACATTTCTGGTGTTCATGTATAGTATGGACCACCTACCATGATCACAGTGCATACTGATACATTTCTGGTGTGTGTGTGTGCGTTATAGTATGAATCACCTACCACCTTCATCATACAGTTCTGGTGTGTATGTGTGTGCATATACTATAAACCACTCACCATCATCACAGTGCATACTAATACATTTCTGGTGTGTATGTGTGTGCATATACTATAAATCACCATCATCACAATGCATTTCTGGTGTTCATGTGTAGTATGAACCACCTACAATGATCACAGTGCATACTAATACATTTCTGGTGTATGTGTGTGCTTTATAGTATGAATCACCTACTATCATCACAGTACTTGTACATTTCTGGTGTGCACGTGTGTGCATACACTATAAACCACTCGCCATCATCACAGTGCATACTAATACATTTCTGGTGTTCATGTGTAGTATGAACCACCTACCATCATCTCAGTGCATACTAATACATTTCTGGTGTTCATGTGTAGTATGAACCACCTACCATGATCACAGTGCATACTAATACATTTCTGGTGTTCATGTGTAGTATGAACCACCTACCATCATCACAGTGCATACTAATACATTTCTGGTGTTCATGTATAGTATGAACCACCTACCATGATCACAGTGCATACTAATACATTTCTGGTGTTCATGTGTAGTATGAACCACCTACCATGATCACAGTGCATACTGATACATTTCTGGTGTTCATGTGTAGTATGAACCACCTACCATGATCACAGTGCATACTGATACATTTCAGGTGTACGTGTGTGCGTTATGAATCACCTACTGTCATCACAGTACATGCTAATACATTTCTGGTGTGTACATATGCATTATATTATAGTATGAACCGCCTACCATCATCGCAGTGTGTACTAATAAATTTCTGGTATGCGCTTGTCCTTTGGTATTTCATTTGCATATCTGTTTCTCAACAGCTACTGGGTTTTCCGCGCTTGGGGGCGAGTGGGCACCACTGTCGGTGGCAATAAAGTAGAGCGCTGCGGCTCCAGAAACAGCGCCATCGAAAAGTTCAAGGAACTGTACTACGACAAGACTGGGAACATGTGGGAACAACGCGCAAGCTTTAAGAAGCAACCCAACAAGTTCTACCCCCTGGAGATTGACTATGGGCAGGTGGGCAGTTGACTCCATCTTGTCTTCAGGCTCTGATGGGGTGGATCTGCTGGCTGTAGGCAGCTTTAATCTGAAACAGACTGAGGCCCAAGTCTTGTCTTCAGGCTAATGGGGTGTGGCCTTATCTGAAACAGACTGAGGCCCAAGTCTTGTCTTCAGGCTAATGGGGTGTGGCCTTATCTGAAACAGACTGAAGCCCAAGTCTTGTCTTCAGGCTTAACGGGGTGTGGCCTTAATCTGAAACAAAATGAGGCCCAAGTCTTGTCTTCAGGCTAATGGGATGCAGCCTTATCTGAAACAGAATGAGGCCCAAGTCTTGTCTTCAGGCTAATGGGGTGTGGCCTTATCTGAAATAGAATGAGGCCCAAGTCTTGTCTTCAGACTAATGGGATACAGCCTTACTCTGAAACAGAATGAGGCCAAAGTTTTGTCTTGAAATGGCCTTAATCTCAAACAGAATGAGGCCCAAGTCTTGTCTTTGTATAGCCTTAATCTCAAATGGAATGAGGCCCAAATCTTGTCTTTGTATGGCCTTAATCTCAAACAGAATGAGGCCCAAGTCTTGTCTTTGTATGGCCTTAATCTCAAACGGAATGAGGCCTAAGTCTTGTCTTTGTATGGCCTTAATCTCAAACAGAATGAGGCCCAAGTCTTGTCTTTGTATGGCCTTGTTCTCAAACAGAATGAGGCCAAAGTCTTGTCTTCAGGCCAATGGGGTGTGGCCTTAATCTCAAACAGAATGAGTGTCTTAAACAACAGTTCTATATGTGTGATTTGTGCTGAGGTGACCCTGTGCAGTTGATGGGACATTAACCCATTCGCTGCACCCGGGATGTCATATGACGTCACTGGCAAAGTGTTTTCCGTCTTCTTACAGGACATTGTAAGACTTCCTGGTTGACTGTTAAGTTTTCGCGTATTCTCACGCCATACAAAGTTCCCCGAACACTAAGTTTGGTCTGCTCAGCCTTTTCTGGAGAGACTGATCTTGGGAGGAAACTGCATCAGTAATACAGTTTGTCAGCAGTGAAAGGGTTTTAAAAAACAACAACATAGAAACTAACTAACCTGTTCAACCAACAAAGGTTGGATTCTAAACTGAAAATGAAGTTGATGAGATGCTTTGAAATGACATTCTCAGTGTGGGGTTTTATTTTGATCCTTTGGACCTGTTAAGAGAAAGAAAGGCTTTCTTGAATGAAACATGCTTTGAGAAAGCTGCTTCCTTTACATGGAGGGGCCTTTCCTTGTCATCTTGTGCATCAGGATCTCTGAGATCGACACACTGTGCCAATTTTGCAAGCAGGTTCTGCTGTATAATTGGTGATTACAAAATGGTGATCCATATCTTGCCCCACCTGCCCAATTTATGCATCACACTTTCGCACACATCATCTTTTAATTCAAAACTGAAAACCCGTCTCTTCTCTTCTGCATACTGATCTGTCATTTTCTTCTCATTGTACCAACCCATCACCAGTAATGCATGTATTTGTAGTGTGGTATGTGTGTGCATGTGTGTGTCTTACTCTGTGTGTGTGTGATGAAATGAGCGTATCCATATAATATGTCTTTGTAAGCGCTCTGGGCTCTTACGAGATAGGGCACCATAAATAATCTGTTATTATTAGTTTGTGTGGATTCATGTCAGGATGAAGTCTTTTTTGCGTTCTTTTGTGTGCGCGTGTGTAGTATGTGTGTGGGTAGTGAGTGAGTGTGGGTGTAGTATGTGTGTGTGTAGTGAGTGTGTGTGTAGTATGTGCGTGTGTGTAGTATGTGCGTGAGTGTGTGTGTGTGTTTAAAATCCACTTTCACAATACTTACAGGAGGAGGAGAACATGAAGAAGCTGACGGTGATCAATTCCAAATCACAGCTGCCCAAGTCCCTTCAAGACCTCATCTGTATGATCTTTGATGTCGACCAGATGAAGAAAGCCATGATGGAGTTTGAGGTACTGTTTCCTAGCTAGCCAATGTCTGAAACAGAATGATTGCCAACATTCTTTTGAACCTTTTTGTGTTTAGATCTAGCCAATGTCTGTCTGAGATTGCACAAGTGTTGTTGAGCATAGACCAAATTTCTGAGAGCTGTGACAATGTATGGGCAGACATCAGATTTTTCTGTCAGGAGACAGAATTCTGTCAGCTGAGAATCGACAGGCGCCATCCTTGAGACGAGAGAAATCTTGATCTTGATCTTTATGTGCACTACAACTAGTGTAAGTGTGATACGCTGACAGGACCCAGTCTTGGGTATAGCGTCAACGGACAAGGGGGGAGCACCCGGTGTTTTTGGGGCAGCGAGAGATTTGAGTCTTAAAAACATTCTAATGTCTTGCTACTAACTATCTCCTGTTCTAACCCCACCTCCCCCCTCCCCACCTCCCCCCATCCCCATTGAACACAGATCTTAGGGACTGGTGATTTACATGTCAGAATCGCCCCCATCGTCACCGACCGCCCCCCCCCCCCCCCCCCCCCCCCCCCCCGAACAGATTCTCTCTGCCAAGTTTGAAAGCTGGATCGATTGCATTGAAGCTTTTCTCCTTTGTTTCAGATTGACATGAAGAAAATGCCACTGGGGAAACTGTCAAAGAAACAAATTCAGTCAGCATACAAAGTGCTGACCGAGCTGCAAGGGGTAAGAGATGAAAACTGGGCCTTGTCGTTTACCTCTGCTTAGTTCGCTGCTTTCATGCACACTCCAGTGGAAGGGTGGTACAGATATCTGGACCTGGATCTGCACATTGCAGGAACCATTTTTGCAATGGAGCTGGGAGAGCGTAATGCAAATATATATATATATATAAAAAATTACTTAAAAAGAATAGTCGGTGTGGTTTCATTTTACAATCCCGATTTCAAACTAGATACATATATTATTATATATATATCAACTTTAAACACACCTCTGTCTCACTGCCTTTCCATAATAATACCTGCCTATCTGTCTTTACGCATTGAGCAGCGTTAGTTGTACACTGTAGACACTGTAGGTAGTAATTTGGTGTTTTACGCCCTGTCAGCCATTACATTTACAATTATCTCAGGCCATTGTAAACACAGAATGAAGAATAGTTGAATGTGTGGGATTTGTGTGTGGTGTTGTATTCTTGTTTATTTGTTTCTAGTTTTTTGGTGTGTGTTTTGTTTGTTGAATGTTTAAGTGTTGTTGTAATAGTACTTGTCCATTGTGTTAGTTTCAGTGTGTGTGTTTTGTACTTTATTGTACAGTTCAATGAGCTCACACTTCTTTCATGGTGTACAGCGCTGTAAGTTAACATAATTTTTTTTTTTTTAATTATCACACATCATAGTTCAGGAGCTGTGTGAGAGTCGAGGTGGCCGTCCTGAGCTGGCCGTCCTAATGAGCCTTCTGGTTTCCGTGGACGTAAAGAATTATTGAACCGTGCTTCGGCATTGGTCACAACTTGTCCCTAATATGTCAACTGACATCTGAGGACATTAAGCATCACTTCATCATCATTTTTTAAATTATTATCATTATATACATCTACTAAAAAAAAAAAAAGGAAAGTTTAATTCTGTGAGTGACCCAAACATGCATGGCAAAAAGATTTCATCCCTTCTTTTCTTTTCTTTTCTACACCTTTATTTATTTATCATTATTTTTTAATTTCCTTAGCTTGTCGACAAGAGTGGCACCCAGACTCAGTTTGTGGACGCCACCAACAGGTTCTACACCCTGATCCCACACGACTTTGGCATGGGCAAGATCAAGCTGCTGGACACAGCAGAAGCTATCAAGAATAAGACGGAGATGCTGGACAACCTGCTGGAGATAGAGGTGGCCTACAGCTTGCTGCGGGGCGGAGATGACGGCGAGGATCCCATCGATGGCCACTACAAGAAACTCAAGTGCAAACTGGAGGTATGTGTGTGTGTTGTCTGTGTGTGCGTGCGTACGTGTGTGTGTGTGTGAGAGGGAGAGAGTGGTTGTGTTGGAGAGAATGGGTGGGGGTGGGGAGATGGTGGTGGTCGGGGGAGGGGGGGGAGAGGGAGAGTGGTTGTGTGTGAGAGAGAAGAGGGGAGAGAGAGGGTGGTTGTGTGTGAGAGAGGGAGTGGTTGTGTGTGAGAGAGGGGGGAGTGTGGTTGAAGGAGAGAGGGGGGGAGAGTGGTTGTGTGAGAGAGGGGGGGGGGGGAGAGTGTGCTTATGTGTGTGTGTGTGTGAGAGAGAGAGTTTGTATGCATGGGAGGGAGAGGAGAAAGAGATGATCTTTGAAGAAATATCAGATTTGGGTGTGGAGTGTGTGTTGGGGAATGGGGGGGAGAGAAAGATACACACTTTTACAGAATCAAATAATGAGTGTGTGGAGGGAAGGGGTGAAAGGAAAGAACTGTGCACTGTAGGAATATCAGATTTGGTTGGGGAAGCAGGGGAGGGGTGAGTCACCCTCTAGGAATGTCAGATTTAAGGGAAATCTAGAGGAGGAAATCCACCCCACAGGAATATTAGATTTAACGTGAAGTTTGGGGGGGGTGGGGGGGGGGTCCCCTGCAGGAATATTGGATTTGATATGGGAAAAGGGAGGAGCAGATGCAGACTGTATGGATATTAACTTTCGTATGGGGAGGAGGAGGGTGGAGTCTGTGTTCAGTTACTTTGTTGAAGAGGAGCATCCTCAGAGGCATGTAAATCCACAGTGATGGATCCTATAGTAAACTGACACTCTTCGCCTGTTTTTGTTCCAGCCAATGGAAAAGTCGGACGAGCAGTACAAGCGGCTCTGCCAGTATGTCCAGAACACTCACGCTGCCACACACCAACAGTATGCACTGGAAGTTCTCGACGTAAGGCTACGGGCATGTTATGTCTGTGTGTTATCCGAGGAATGGGTGAAATTGTCGAAAGCACTTGTGTACTTTGTTTCCTTGTGTTTCATTGCATCTGTGAGTACATTTTCCTAGATCTGTTCTGTTATGTCGGTGTGTGTTCAGCTGTCACAGTTTGCATGGGCTGAAAACAGGCAGACACATCTGCATCCAGCTATTTTGTTGTGAAGTTTTCCGTGACATTGAGACACAGTGAACCCTGCCCAAGTTAAATAAAAGCGTGGGCCTGAAACTGAGGGTGCTAAATCGACACACAAGGGAGTTAATTAGCGCTCAAAAGACGTCACACATGGGCAACAACAAAGACCCAAATCGCCTACAGTAACTCTCACCTGGCATGCATGTGCTGTACCTCTGGTGGAGTTTATGTACCTTGTATTTACATACATGCCAGGTGAGAGTTACCATAGGTGACTCATGTCTATGTTGTGCTTGCATGATGTCTTGTGAGCGCTAATTAACTCCCGTGTGTATTGATTCTGCACGAGCACTCTGGGCCTCATTTTTTTAGATTTTCAAGGGTGCTAAAAAAAAAATGTAAAAAAATTAAAGCAGATTCTGCGAGCTGTAATTTAGTACAGAATTTTTTCAGCTGTAACAACAACAACAAAAAGAAGAAAAGTTTCCATTATAGGTCAGCCAATTGTGGTCAGAATTATGAGTGAAAATCTTACCATTATCATGTTTTGCAAGAGAATTTGGCGGGGGGGGGGGGGTCACATTTGTCAAGTATGAATACAAATGAAATATGCACCATGTGCCTGTCCTAGAGTGATGTTTTGGAAGAATGTTTGTGCCTGCTGATCATAAAGCTGAACATTTGGAACTGAATCAGGTCACTTGCGCAATAAAACTGACGTTTTTGTTGTTAGCCGTGCAGTTGGTGGTTTTCTCAGTCTGATGATGACGTTGACCATGCTGAATGCAAAGCCAGCCCCAAATATCCCATTTTGCTAGGAGTTCAGAATTACCTCCCCTCCATGGCCACATAAACTTTGAAGGGGCCTGCAAAAAAGAACAGCAGCAGCTTGGCCAGTGAAGTGCGGAACAGTTTTAAATGTGCAAATTGATTGGCCAGGGGATTTGAAAATCTTCTGCTACTGATAATAAAGTGGGAGATTTCCAAAGCGCGCTTTACTGTGAACACTATAACAAAAAATAGAAGAAGAAAAATGAAAACATTTACATAGCAACCTCGCTCTCCGTCCCTCCCTCTTCCCCTCTCTCACATGCGCATACACACACACGCATGCACACACACACATTGGAAAAGCACCACAATAGCCAGTTGGAACAGGTTTAGCAGGTTTCAAGTACTGTTCGAAGAGGTTTAAAGTTTGGCCTTGAAGTTGAAAATGATGGGCTGTGTCTGACACAGAAAGGAAAGGAATTCCACTTTTTAGCATCAGGGTAAGAGAAAGCTTGTTGTCCTTTGCTGTTTTCTTTTGCACGTTTGTGTGCAAAAAATGCCAGTGTCTTAGGCAGAATGAAGAGATATGCAGGGGATTTAGAGCTGAATAAATTCTCTGTTCAAAAGTGATTTGTTCGCACACAAGTCCTTTCTGTTCTGCCCTTCTGTCTGTGTTCTTCAGATCTTTGAGGTGGACTGGGAGGGAGAGACGCAGCAGTATGAGTCGTTGCTCTGTGTTCAAAAGTTCTCTCTGTTCACAAGTCCTCTGTTCTATCCTTCTGTCTGTGGTATCTCTTCACACACACAGGTCCTCTCTGTTCTTCCCTTCTGTCAGTGTTCTTATCCGTTCACACACAAGTCCTCTGTTCTACCCCTCTGTCTGTGTTTTTATCTGTTCACACACAAGTCCTCTCTGTTCTACCCATCTGTCTGTGTTCTTATCTGTTCACACACAAGTCCTCTCTGTTCTACCCCTCTGTGTTCTTATCTGTTCACACACAAGTCCTTGTTCTACCCCTCTGTCTGTGTTCTTATCTGTTCACACACAAGTCCTCCTTGTTCTACCCCTCTGTCTGTGTTCTTATTTGTTCACACACAAGTCCTCCTTGTTCTACCCCTCTGTCTGTCTGCGTTCTTATCTGTTCACTCACAAGTCCTCCTTGTTCTACCTTCTGTCTGCATTCTTATCTGTTCACACACAAGTCCTCCTTGTTCTACCCCTCTGTCTGCGTTATCTGTTCACTCACAAGTCCTCCTTGTTCTACCTTCTGTCTGCGTTCTTATCTGTTCACACACAAGTCCTCCTTGTTCTAGCCATCTGTCTGTCTGTGTTCTTCAGATCTTTGAGGTGGACCGGGAAGGAGAGACGCAGCAGTATGAGCCGTTCAAGGCGCTGCACAACCGCCAGCTTCTGTGGCACGGGTCACGCACCACCAACTTTGCTGGCATTCTGTCGCAGGGTCTGCGCATTGCCCCCCCAGAGGCCCCCGTGGTATGTAGAGGGGCTGGGAATTAGGTGTTTGTCAGACTGGCTACATGCTTGACAACAGAATAATCTCCTGATGAGTACTACCATGATGCGTTTCAGACTGGCGACATGCTTGACAACAGAATAATCTACTGATGAGTACTACCATGATGCGTTTCAGACTGGCTACATGCTTGACAACAGAATAATCTACTGATGAGTACTGCCATGTGTTTCAGACTGGCGACATGCTTGACAACAGAATAATCTACTGATGAGTACTACCATGATGCGTTTCAGACTGGCGACATGCTTGACAACAGAATAATCTACTGATGAGTACTACCATGTGTTTCAGACTGGCTACATGCTTGACAACAGAATAATCTACTGATGAGTACTACCATGTGTTTCAGACTGGCTACATGCTTGACAACAGAATAATCTACTGATGAGTACTACCATGTGTTTCAGACTGGCTACATGCTTGACAACAGAATAATCTACTGATGAGTACTACCATGATGTGTTTCAGACTGGCTACATATTTGGCAAAGGAATAAATAACCTACTTTGATGGGTGCATTTCTGACTGGCTACATACTATATGTTTGGCAAAAGAATAATCTACGAATGAGTACGATGTTTGATGTGTTTCAGACTTGCAACTTATTTGGCAAAAGATTAACCTATTTTGATGGATGTGTTTCAGACCGGCTACATGTTCGGCAAAGGAATCTACTTTGCAGACATGGTGTCCAAGTCTGCCAACTACTGCCGCACATCCAAGTCAGATCCTGTTGGCATCCTGTTGCTTTGTGAGGTTGCTCTGGGAAATATGTAAGTCCATAGCAACCAATTTGACCTGGTTTGGAGGTACAACTGTACTGTAAATAGAGCACATGAGTTTTAGAATCAGTCAGAGCTCAGGAGCTTTGTGAAAGTTGAGATGGATGTCCTGGGCTCCCCGTCCCTAATGGTCCGTACAATCTGTGGACGTAAAGCAATATTGAACTTGGAATCAGTTGAAATAAAACCTTTGCCCAAGAAGCATTACGGTTCTGCTCTGACACATTTTGAGATTTCTGGTAAACACCAGAGAGTTTGTTCCTGAAACTGCGCAGTGACCGAGATGTCGCTTTATGTCTTTCAACCTCGATGATTTGTTTGACATTGCATGCTATTTTGTGTTGAATTTTGTTAAAATTAACCCATTTGGCCCCAGCAGACCTGCCTACCTTTCTGGTCTCTCCGTAATATTTCTGGACAGACACCCGGAACTACGGTATTCCGGACATACAGTCAAACTTTCCAGTGGCTGGCCAAGTCAGGCAGAATTTTTCTTCTTCTTCTTTTTGTACTCAAAACAAGAGCGGAAGCGTTACTCGTGACAACCCTCATGGACAGTAATCTGACTTTGTCGGTAGCCAACAAATTCACAAAAACTCTCAAGGAGATGTTCCCGGACTCTGAAATCGCCTGCGGTCTGCAGTGTCAACACAGGAAGGCAACAGCCATGTTACAAGAACTTGCTGAAGATAGCAAAACGACTTTGGCGCAACAAATGAAAGACGGACCTTTCACAGTGAGCACAGATGGCAGTAACGACGCAGAAAGCAAATTTTTCGCGATTGTTGTGCGGACTGTCGACGAAACCTCAGCCGTGAAGTCGGACGTTTTGTCAGTGCCACAGCGTGAGGGGCCAGCAACAGGGAGAAGCATCTTCAGTCTCATTGCAGATGAGTTTGAAAAGCACAAGATTCCCTAGGATAACTGCATATCATTGGGTTGTGACAACGCAAATGTAACAACTGGTGGAAAGGAGGGGCTTTTGGGGTACACAGAGCCTCCGCTAGACTGTTGAGACTGTTGGTGCACAGTACCGGCAACAAAGAAATATTCTGGTACCAACCCTCAGTCAACTGGTACAGTATTTCCACAGCAGTTCAGCCGCCAAGCCAACTCCCAGCAGTAAAGCCAGATTGGAAAAGATGTATTCTTTTCTGAAATCACCAACAACAAAAGTGTACCTCCTATTCTTCACCAGCACCCTGCCTGTATTTGAGCAAGTCAGCATGGAGCTGCAGTTGGAGCAGCCAGTGGTCCACGTTGTCAGGCGAAAACTGCTGAAGCTCCTGAGAATGTTGTTTTTGAGGTTTCTGAGACCAGTAGCTCTCCGTGGCGTACCTATTTTTGATGTGCAGTTCCATCTTCCGTATCATCGCAAGCTAGATGAAGACCTGCTGATTGGCGAAGAGGCCCGGAAGTACATTGCCAATGTAGGCATGGTTGGTCTCCGAGACTGTAAAGTCACCGAATTGTATGCAGATGCCAAGGCATTCTTCATTGATGCCTGCACGTACCTGAAGAAGAAGCTTCCTTTTGAGGACGCAGTTCTCATGCATGCAGAGATCACAGACACTGCACTACAGCTGGACAGCAGGTCTTCATCTCTCCACTACTTGCTAAAAAGATTCTCATGGCCGCTACCATCAGGTGCCTCAGGAGAAGACCTTCTGCTGGAATTTGCTACTGTCCAGGCCACTGGCGTCACAGCTTGCAAGAAGGAATGTCCGGATGAAACCCGGAAAGCCATTGGTGAGCTGAATGATGAAAATGGCACAGTTCTGCTCAAGTTCCTCCCCAGCTTCATGCGTTCTGTTGGGCGGTTCAGTGAAGCTGGCTTGCACAAGTGAATGCCCTTTGTAATCTTTCGCAAAACCTGACATTCAGATGCGGACATTTCTGACTTGGGATTATTATTATTTTTATGCTTTTATTTTTGATTGAAAAAAATCTAAACCTTTTGGGTATACAAGAACACTGTATTCGCAAACTGGGGAAAATATGAAGTGTGCTGAAACTTTTGTTTGGTGTTTATTACTGATTTTTAAAGTTGTATGCTGGGATCATTTGACACAGCTACTTCCCTTCGCATGGGATTTCATAGCGAAAGGGCAGCAGCTGGTCTGGGGCCTCATGGGTTAATTAAGTTTTGAATCAGGGAAATGGAGGTGGAAATAGCCTCTTTTTGTGTGCACGCAGTCTTTCATGGTGTCCCCATTTTGTTTGTGATTGTTCCTCAATGAGATGTCGGTGTCCGTTCACAGGCATGAGCTGACCGGTGCAAGTTACATCACAAGCCTTCCCAAGGGAAAACACAGCACAAAGGGTAAGAGTTTTTTTTTTTTTTTTTTTTTAGTTCTGTGTATACAGTTTTATTGCCAAGTGTCAGTACAATTGCACTAGGAATGTTTTTTTGGTGCCAAGTACACTCATCACACATTCATGTCAGTCATAAAACATTAAATTACAACAACAGCAAACAAACACCTGGGTAAAAAGTCATTCACAAATAAATACATGAGAGTATGTGTGTGTATTTTGAAGGAAATGTAATAGTGATGAAATATTTATAAAGTGTGAACCTCTGACATAAAAAATGAAGCTCAACATGCTGGACAACATTAAAATTGAGACACCTCAAGCAAAAACGACAGGAACTACAAGCAGTTCAAATCACAAGCAGGTAAACAGCAAGACTACAATACAAATCAAAATCCATGTACACAAACACATGCATGCACACACGCACACACAGTACATCAAGACCTACAATACGCATGCATGCATGCAAACGTTGATGCATGCATGCACATGTACACACACAGTACATCAGTCAACTGAAATAATTTAAGAACAAATTGGTGGGGGGTTGGGGGGAGGGAGAATTTGTGAGCAGTAGTAGGTTTAAACAGATGGGTCTTCAGAGCAGTTTTAAATGCAATACGTGGATGTTTCTTTTTCATTGTAGAGGACCTAGGGTTGTTTGTACTTGTAGTTAGGTGCTACTTTGAATTAATGTTATTATTATTATTTAAAGTCTCAGTAAAATCTGTGAAAACATAAAATCTCAAAGGGGTGACCGGTGTGAAATGCTAAAGAAAGAAAAAAAAGTTCAGTCTTTGAAACCATCAAACCACAGAAGGTAAGATACATATCAAAACATAGTTTCGACACATCTGTTCTGCACACAAGATACCACCAGTTGCAACCAGTTTTGTTGTTGTTGGTGGTGGCGGGTTTTTTGTTTGTTGTTGGGGTTTTTCGCATTTTTAGTGTGTGTGTGTGTGTGTGAGAGAGAGCGAGATACCTTTGGCATATGACCCATTCTCAGAAGGTGAGCTCTGAAGTGCGACTCTGGTGTTGGAAAATAAAACATTACACAAAAATAAACTTTTGCTGTCGAGTTCACCTCGTAAGTAAATTGTTTAGGAAACGTGTACCCAAAAGATACTTTGGATCTTTAAAATGACTTTACAGACACTTCAAATCAGCACCGATGCGTTTCAGGTGTGACTGATGACTCCAATAAAGGGAATTTTAGTTGAGGTTTGCTATTGGTGCAATTGATAAGGATATATATATATATGTATACTGGTCTCACAATCGCCCTGATATAACCGCACTGGCTAACTGGGCGTAAAACACCAGTTTACTTACTGGTCTCATTGTTTTACCGTTTCAAAGCGGCCATGGACAGCATAGCTGTAGCACAGCCGTCCCAAGTTCATACCTGTTTGATACAAGAAAACGGTTATTTGGGTGCACAAGAATTTCCTGCCCTTGATTTACTGGGTGAACATGAGTTTTAGCCAAGGAAATAAAAAAAATCTCCATGTTTTAACACTACATACCAAGTCATTCTGAGTTGGTGCAATTGATACCAACTAATTCTGAGTTCCCAATTCTTATTTGGGAAAATAAGAATTTCCTGCCCTTGATTTACTGGGTGAACGTGAGTTTTAGCCAAGGAAATAAAAAAAATCTCAATGTTTTAACACTACATACCAAGTAATTCTGAGTTGCTTCCCCTAGCCCAAGTAAACATTGGGGCTAAAACTGCAGAGGTGCAAAGATGACATGGCAAGAAGAGAACAAAATGTGCCATGGGTGTTTATAATTATAGAGCCTTTTGAATATTGATACTAATATTGATTCAAGGTGAGCCATTGTGGCCTAGCAGTAAGGCATTAGGCTGGTAAGCAGAGGGACCTCGGTTCAAATCCACTTCAGCTTTCCTTTCTCTTCAAAAGTTCTGTTCTGTGGACATCATCTTGTGACTTTGTCCCTCACAATTAATGAAACATTAAAATGGCTCTCATCGTTGCCCACATTAATGCAGGAGTCTTTCTGGTGGTGACAGTGTAGCGATAGGTATATAATCTCCCTCTCCCCCCCTTCTCCCCATCCCTAATAAGCTTTATAGTTTCTGTGGACGTTACGCACCATGTTTACTATTGATTCAGGCACCAGATTTGTTGGACAGTCGTCCCAAATTAGTCTGTTTGAGAGGGTGAAAGACTGTTGAAAAAAAAGAAGTCTTTTAATGCCCCCCTCAGCCTTTGTGTTTCCTAAGCTAAGTGGGGTTTTTTCAGACTGTTCCATGCCATCTCAGTGTTAATAATGATACTGATGAGAATTGTTGTGCACATGACCTGACATACATAAACAAGAGGATGGTACAAAGCGTACAACAGAGACCACTATGTTGCAGTCGCTAGCCAAAACATTACAGTATACTAGCACTCTCACCAACAACTGAGGCACCTCTAAACAGTGTATGAGTTATGCATGTGTGTGTGCACACACACACACATATACACACACATGCACATCCAAATGTATCAGTTGTGGAGATGAAAGAATCTTGCATTCAGTTTTTTTAAATCCTTTTTTACGGTTGCAACAGGTCTTGGCCTGACAACGCCAGACCCCAAGGGCTTCTACACAACGGAAGATGGTGTGGTCATCCCCATGGGTGTCGGTACCAAAGCAAACATCCCCTACTCCAGCTTGCTCTACAATGAGTATCCTTCCAGTTTGGGCTATGCTTTGGACTTGACATCTTTTGTTGCTATTTGTGTTTGTGCATTTGGTTGCATTTTGCATCATTGCCTCCTGTCGCTGGTTTTGGAAGTTTTGATGGGTATGTGTCCTGTGGGTCATTTTTGCTCACATGCTAATCTCTGCCTGTCTGTCTGTCTCTTTTTCTCACACACATACACATGCACTCTCTCTTGTGTCCGTCTCTCAAACACATGCATGCACACACACACTTTCTCTCTCTGGCTCTCTCTCTCTCTCTCTCTCTCTCTCTCTCTCTCTCTCTCTCTGGATGCGTATGTCTATATAATTTATATCCACATGCAATCACCAGCAGTTGTAATGTTAGAGATTGTGTTTTTATAAATAACAATTCCTTCAAACTAATCTTTCCTTTCCTGGTCCTTGAAACAATCATTTCTGTCCCAGCTAGTTGCTGTGTTATTGTTGTTGCTCACTGTTGGGAGTTAGTTGTCTTGATTCTGTTGTTTCTTAACCATCACCAGATACATTGTGTATGATATCGCACAGGTCCAGATCAGGTACTTGCTCAAGACCAAATTCAGCTTCAAGTGGTGATTCTGCATCTGATCCCAACCTGTTAGAAAAGAAATACTGTTGCTAGAGGTAGTGACAGGTATTTTGTTGGTGTTTTTTTAAGCATGTGATGTGTGCTTGTAATAAAGGATTTATTTTTATGGATGCACAGTACAAACAATTCTTAACTGAGATGTGTTGCTGTTTTGTCTTTGGAGTGTGTTATTACTGCAATTTTTCTGAAGATGCAAGTGGACATTGCCAGCGTGTCCTTGCCTTATAATATGGGCAATAGACGATCTTCGGAAATCCAAGGGACTGCACTTGGTAAGTGCCAACGGGCATGGAGCTGTATGCATAGGTCTATGTCTGCGGGTGTAGCGCAGAGTAGGCATGCTTTTTGGGGGGGTACAGTGAGCACGTGGGCAAAATGATGGATACCCGTAAACAAAAGGCAAAAAAAGCATTAGAAATGCCGATCAAGCACTCGCCATTCATGGGGAACATGCAGATCGGATAGTAGGTTCCCCCAGCTGGTAGTCTAGTATAAATTATAATAGGTCCATGCGTGAAGAACTAAAACTGTCGCAGATCGGCTCTTCTCCACTGCTGCCTCCATTCAGGGGACTTCACTCTCCCAGAGTATGAAAACACTGTCAAATTATCTTTGCCTGTTATTTCTGGAAATCGTCTATTGGTGAAAGGACTGACTGTTTGAAACTCCATGTTGATGTAGTGGTTATGTATGTTTTGTATTTGTAGTTTTGGATTGATTTTGCAATTTGACTTGCATACGAGAAGAGTTTTAAAATGTGAATTTGTTTACGACAGTTTGCTTGTCCCAAGGTGACCCATCTGCAGTTGGCAAGACATTAAAATCCAGTTACTAACTCACTGAAGATGCAAAATGAGAACATTTTGATTCTGCCTTCAGGTGTAATATGGTGTTAGTTGTGTCTAAAACAGTGATTAGACAAGGTTTGGTGACTTCATTTGTGTAAAAATAACTGACTAGATGTGGATTAGTGACTTCACTTGTGTCAAAAACAGTGACTAGACATGGTTTAGTGACTTGTGTCTAAAACAGTGACTAGACATGGTTTAGTGACTTCACTTGTGTCTAAAACAATGACTAGACATGGTTGAGTGACTTGTCTAAAACAGTGACTAGACATTGTTTAGTGACTTCACTTGTGTAAAAAAAACTGACTAGACATTGATTAGTGACTTCACTTGTGTCTAAAATAGTGACTACACGTGGATTAGTGACTTTAGTTATGTCTATAACAGAGACTAAGACCTGGTTTGGTGACTTGGTTATTTGCATCTAAAACAGTAACCTACATGGCTTAGTGACTTGATTTGTGTCTAAAGGTGACTAAATATGAGTCAACAACTTGGCTGGGGTGTGTTATAATTACTTGCTGATCACTTTTATGTCGTGCTATTCTCCGCTCACAAAAATTGATACCGTAGATAGTGCTCCAGTTGTTTCATACTTATCACAAAGATAGTACTTGAGTTGTTTCAAAATGGGGATTAATCATAGAATGGCTTTACTTGTTTTGATTTGTGCACAAGCTTTCAAAAACATTTAAACAAAATAAAAATTAGGAATACTTTTGAAGATGTCTAACTTCAAATTGAAATCGAAGGATTCAGTTTTTTTGTTTTTTTTTAGCAAGATGAATCAGATTTGGTTTAATCTCTATAGGCTGTCACATGTATGATTGAGTTCAGAGCTGTGCATCACCTTTCCGCATGCACATGCATGTATTTTTAAGGAACCATCTGTGCCATTAAAAATAAGTTGCCAGATATTGTTGTTGTCTAGTGAGGCTGTTGACAGTTGTGAGCTTCACAAGGCTGTATAGTTTTTCAAGCCTGTGCAATGATGTGTTCAGTCGCACCTGTGCTATGTATGACATGTTTAGTTTGGATCAGTTCAGTGCATCTGTCACAACCCAAAATGCATCACTCGCCAGGTCCCTCAGTCCCATGACAGCCTCTGTCAGCAGCCTCACACTGAACAAAGCAGATCAGTTCAGTTCAGTTCAAAATGGTATCTTTGCGCTCAGAAAAGCCCTATGCATTCCACCCCGTCTCTCAGAAGTTCCCCCAATCTCGCCTTTGAAACGGTTCCAATGTTTGTCAGATTGACGATGGCCCTCTCTCGTCCTTTCAAGGAAGATCATCTAGCACTTCGTCTTTCCATGCCTCTCTCCTCCAGTGGGTCAATGGTGTGATGTCTTTGGCTTTGTACCCGCAGATATTGTCTCAAGCTCCTCAACACTTTCAGATCTTCCAAGAAGCAGGCCACATGTGAGGGTTGCTTAGCCCTTGAACAAAACAGCCTGGTTTAAGCTCCAAACTTACCATCAGATCACAGGGGTACACGCATTACTTAAATGCTGCAACTGGTGACTTGTGCAATGCAACCTGTTTACACACAGTGGAGCCCCACTTCTAAGACCACCCCAGTACAGTACGGGAAGAAGGTCTCTAATGAGGGCTTGTCCTTTGTCCAGGGTTCAACTACATGAAGATGTGGAGGTGAAGGTTCCAGAAAAGGTGACCTTAACAGGGAGGTGGTCTCTATAGAATAGGGTCTTTCAGTCGGGGTTCCTTTTGGCTGGGTTTTCTCTCCTCCATAAAATAGGTTTTGTGTTTGTGTGAGGGGGGTTACCCATATTTTTATTTTTTTCGTTTGTGGGGGGAGGGGGGGTAAACATATTTTTTTGGTTTGAAGCAGACTTGCCCAAAATCTCTATGTTGTCCGAAATAAGGGGTAAAAACTATAATCACATACTGTGCAATGCAAGCAGACATGGACATTGTTTTTGCTTTCTTTTTCTGCTTTTAGTGTTGTTGTTTGTTGATTTGTTTTTATAGTACAGACATGTTTAGAGACAAAAATGTGCTTGAAAACTTTAGTTTTTGTTAGTTGTTTTTTTAATAATTTTTTACTGAAAGAAAAGCCCGAGTTGTTGCTACGTTTTTTGGTTTTGCTTTTATCACCTGCAGCTGGTTTGATCACAAACCTAGTTTTTGCAAGCACAGGATTCAAGTATGCTTGCAAAGTTTCACTTTTAGGTTGGTGGAATAAACCAAAATTAATGTGCCATGTTTGCACTTTACTGCCAGATGTATACTGTGTGTGCACATTTGTTTTGTTTTGTTTTTGCACTCAGCCATTTGCATAAGTTTCTGGGATAAACCAAAATTAATGTTCCACATTTTCTCATCACTGCCAGAAGTATATTGTGTGCACAGATTCATTTTATTTGTTTTTGTACTCGGACGTTTCCATCGGCAACTATTCTGCACAGGAGGTCAATTCAGATGATGAGTTGTGGCTAGCCTGCAACAACAGGTCAGCAAAGAAAAGCCCTGTGGGGAGTCATTCGCTGGCTGCCAGCCCTTTGTGGATCCTAGGCAACAAAGGCAGAGACAAGATTGTCCAACAGCTGACTGGGACTGAACCAAGTACAAATCACAAAGGAGTTCTTGTCAACTGAGCTGGTTTGGCCTAGAGGTAAGGCGTTAGGCTGGTAAGCAGAAGGACCTTGGTTCAATACTGCTTCGGCTCTCCTTTCTCTTCAAAAAGGTTGTGGTTTGTGGACAGTCTTGTGACTTTGTCCATCACTTCCTTCTGAAACATTAAAATGTCTCTCATCGCTGCCCATCTTAATGCAGAAGTCATTCTGGTGGTGACAGTGTAGCGATATGTATATAATCTCCCTCTCCCCCCACCTCCATACTCCCTCCCTCCCCCTCCCTTCTCCTCGTCCCTAATAAGCCTTATGTTTACTTACTTACTGTCAACTGCCATTTTTGTTTAAGTATTGGCTTGGTTTAGAAATTTAATAGCACAACTGCCGAGAGGCTGGGTTTCCTGATGGTACAAATCACAAAGGAGTTCTTGTCAACTGCCATTTTTGTTTAAGCATTGGCTTGGTTTAGAAACTTAATAGCACAACTGCTGAGAGGTTGGGTTTCCTGTTGGGGAAAAAACTATGTACATTTTTGGAACAAGATAATTTCCTCACAGGCAATGAAGAGTACAGTATACATCATGTTTTTGGATTGTTTTTATGCCAAACTGAGGCAGAGACTGGCTTTGTATAGCATTTATTGCATGAACAGCGAGACCTGTTGCCTGTACTTTATGCATGAACGGTGAAACTTGTTGAGATTGTTGTGGGCCCAGTGTGGCACACTTTTGCGTTTTTGCTGATGTAAATATTCATGTATGATGTGCACAATGTGACTGCACCGTAATTTTGCACTGATGTCAGTCGCAATAAACGTTTTGCTTACTCATGTGTGTATCACTGTATGTGTCTAGGACCGTTTGTGCCCTTGGAAATTGCTGTTTATTCCTGATTCTTGCAGCTTCACACACATAACACACGTACACGCACGCACGCACACACACAGAAGATACCAAGGAGGCGGTCGGAAATTCCTGGGACATTTTAAACACCATTTTGTGTCACAAGTATAATTAAAATTGATCAAACACGTAAATATCTAGCGAATGGAGGCAAAATTTCAAAAAAGTTAGTTTAAGTCTGTAAAAAGGCGAATCTTTCGTACACAATCGAGTGCTTTGCCGACATCAGCACGGAGGAAGCGTGCACGTCGTTATTCGGAAACTATGTCTACATCAAACATCAATGGCGCATACGCATACTGTAAGACACAAATGTGATACAACTCTCGTTGCGAATCTGGCTTTATTTGCATGATACGAGTGGATGATTCTGATGATATTTGTGATCCAAATGTCGTTTAAAGTGTCCCAGGAATTTCCGACCGCCTCTTTGGATATTACCTGCGTCCTGTTTTTTTAAAATATTGACTGAGTCGTTGACGAAACTTGCCCAGTTTTGAAAGTAAAGGGCCAGGCAAAAGCGTCGAACTCGGTCGTCGTGGATTCGACCACGACGTTGATTGTGGCAGCTGTCAGTTTTTCAGTTTTGCGCTGGCGGCGAATACGATAAACGCAGCCAAAAATAATCCTCGCCTTCAAATCTTTTCTGAAACTGTTCCCCTTGTTGGCATAATGCTGTTTGGAAAATGTTACGATAACGCTACTATGCCTTTACCTGGATGTCGCTAGCAGACGACATGCAGGACGCTGGGCATGCGCTCCAGATAACGGAAGTAGGCTACGTAATTACCGCCAGTTTAAACCATCCAAACGAGAATAACAAACAGCTGAACCTAAAGCAGATAAGCCTAAGTGTCCCGCATCTCCTTTTTCACCGTTTAAGTGTTGTTTTGTAGTTTGGAAAGGGGGGTGGGGTGGGGGCTAACCCCCCAAATCGCATGTTTTATCGTAATAGCGTTCTTTTTAACTTTTTTTTATTTTTTATTTTAATGTGTGGATCGCGCGCTAAACAGCTAAGAAATGGCGCCTATGTCAGCTTAAATGCGTGTGGCCTCTCGACCACGTTATGTAGAATGTCACAGTAGCATTTCGTAAACCTCGAAGACTGCTTGATTAAGACCAACAATGTAGACAATTGTACAACTGTCCGTCTTTGCCGATAGAGCCGGCAAGGCTGCGAATCCAACTCAAAAGTGCCCGGTAAGTCTTTCAAACACTTGGGCCTTGTCGGACCTTGCGGAGCGTTCAAGTTCAGTGTTGCGTTACGTCCACAGAGACCATAAGGACTGTTAGGGACCGGGAGCCCGCATAGTTCCTGCGGTCCTCTGAGTGTCCGTCCCACGCCTCCTGGTCGTAAGCAAAGAAAAAGGAGAATGCACAATTGCCCAATACGATTCAGGACTGTGTGAGAGCGAGTGGCCGGTCCTGAGTGTCCGTCCTAACGAGCCTTCTGGTCTCCGTGGACGTAAAGAATATTGAAGCCCGTGTTCTTGGCGATTGCGTCCTGAGCTGTCCCTAAAGCCTACTGACATCCGTGGACATGAAACACTTATCACACCTCTCGGCGGACAGCTCATCTCAGGACATAGATTTCCAGGAGCCTGGTGTGAGAGTGGCGAGGTGGCCGTCCTGGGCTGTCCGTCCTAACGAGCCTTCTGGTTTCCGTGGACGTAAAGCTATACTGAACTATGCTTCGGCATAGGTCTCAGCTTGTCCCTAATATGTCAACCGACATCCGAGGCATTAAACAACACAACAGCGGGAGCCCTCGACTCTCACGAAGCTCCTGAGCTCTCCCCTCGGACACGTTAATAAGCACACACACACACACACACACACACACACACACAAAGCTTCATCAATGAGCTGATTGTTCAGTTCAAGATAGTATCTATACACTCGGAAAAATCCATAATATATGCGTTTCACCCAGTCTCTGAGACGTTTCTCCAACGTTGCCGTTGAAACGGTTCCAATGTTCGTCTGACTGACAATGACCTTCTCTCCTCCTTTCAAGGAAGATCGTCTGGCGGTTCCTCTTTTCACGCCTGTCGCCTCCAGAAGAAAATGATGTGACGTCCTTCGCTTTGTGCCTGCAGGTAGTGTCTCAAGCACCTCAACACTTCAGATCTCCCGAGACGTAAACCACTTGCAATAGTTGCTTTGCCCGCCAGTCTATCTGCTCGGCCGTTTTCTTTCACTCCGGCATGTCCAGAATCCGCAGGAGTTTTCCAAGGTGGATGTGTAACATTGACGTAATCATGCTAGTCTGGGCTTTCGGCCATTACTACACTTTTCACTTTGTGTAGCATGCTCGTTGAATCTACGTGGGACGATGGCATGTGTGGTCTGACTGCCGTTGTATTGAGTATACTGTAATAATTTAAATTGATATAAAAGCAAATTTTCGTACAAAACCTCAGAATTTAATTTGCACTTTCTCATCAATTAACTATTCCGTTGCATGGTACAGAATAACTATTTCAGAGGGAAAAAAATTGAAACCCAGGCCTGTAATCTCATTCACAACAATTCCTAGGTCTTTCGCCAGCATTGAGCAGATCACAAACTGCTGTCAGGCCTGTGGCTCACACGAACCTGTGTTAAAGTCAGGATGACCAGGGTATTTTGCGATGAAAATGTGTACAACAGTATGCGCTGCGCACTGCTGTTGACTACGTACAGTGATTTTGTCGAAACACAACTCTGCGTCATTCAAAGTAATAGGATGCTGACCCCCCCCCCCCCCCCCCCCAGCCTGGTGACAGATGACGCGCATGTCGGATGTGTGTCAACACTCGGTGATATACTGCGATTGCGATGACTTGATTAACGCGTTTCACGCACGTGCACGAGCATACACACACACGCGCAGAGGGAGAGTACTAGGATCGCACCAAAACTTTCCGGATATTTGTTACTGATTCTCCGAGATATTTATATTTATAACCGTCATGGTTGTCTGGGCGACACTCATGACAAAACGTTTTATATATATATTCTGAAGGGGCTTCTCGTGTTGTAAGCCTTAATATAGTCGCGGAACATCTCGACTAAAATCACGTCTTCAGAACTCAAACGCAAAATAATATTAAATAATATCATTATCATTGTAAATTACAAGGATGATACTGCCGCAAAGTGACATTAAAATGGACAGGGATTTGTCTTGGTGACGTTCTGTTTATACAGAGCATTAATAAATACACAAAACATTACAATTCGCCATGTATAAAAATTATAAATAAATAAAATTTGAATTCATCAGTGTAACAATCTCATTCCGCCAATGTAAGCTGCTACACACACACACACACACACACACACACACTTTCCGGTGCCGATGCCTGCCATGTACAAGAAAGATTCCTGACACTGAAAGTGGCCGTTATCCTGCAGTTCGCTGTGAGATGCCAGAAGGAAGATGGTGTTCAAGTACCCGTAGGAATCTGTAGCCTACCCGTGCAACGATAAACCCACACGGAATGCGGTCACACCCTTACTGCAGAGAAACTCACCGGTACATTTTCGGTTTTCTGGACGATATTAGCGACGTTTATGCAGGCTGTAATGCTGACGAAGCGTATTACTGAACGCATTACACGAGAGAGAAAAAGAAAAAGAACAAAAAATCTTGTTTCTGTCTGTCTGTCGTGCTGTCTTTTTGTTGTTGTTTTTCCTTCCAATTTTCCGCCTCTTCTTACTTTAGTCTTCTTCTATTTCTTCTTTTTTCTTTTCTTCCCCCCCCCCCCCCCCCCCCCCTCTCCCTCCTCCACCCCCTACTCTCTCTTTCTTTGCTCTAATATAACTGTAGTATTTGACTGGGCGTGAAACACCAACTTGCTCTCTCTCTCTCTCTCTCTCTCTCTCTCTCTCTCTCTCTCTCTCTCTCTCTCTCTCTCTCTCTTCTCTCTCTCTCTCTCTCTTTTCTTTGATTCTCTCTCTCTCTCTCTCTCTCTCTCTCTCTCTCTCTCTCTCTCTCTCTCTCTCTCTCTCTCTCTCACGCGCACACACACACACACACACACACACACACACACTGTTACATGTACTGATATCTAAGTTAAAAGGGTATAATGGCTGCACGATTCAGTGTCACCATCTCGTTGGTGACAAAACGTGCAGGCATCGCTGCACGTTTTAGTCACCTTGCCGCAATTTACGTTCCTATATATAGTGAGATGATAGGGTATCATGGTTGGGTATCATGTTTGCAGAGCTCAGGAGCTGTGTGAAAGTCGAGACGGACGTCCTGGGCTCCCCGTCCCTAAAAGTCCGTACGGTTTCTGTGGACGTGAAGCAACATTGAATTTGAACCCTGCATTTCAGAGCTCCGGAGCTGTGTGAAAGTCGTGGCGGCCGTCCTGGGCTCCCCGTCCCTAATAATCATCTCTCTCCTCTTTCAAGAAAAAACTGAAAACACTTTTTTTTTTTTTTTTTTTTAAAGAACGCTTCTCTCTTGGTTTGTGAAACACCTTTTCTGCACAGTTTGACTATTGAGTGGATGTGTGTATGTAGAGGCGGTGGTGTCAATATGATTACTGATGTTCTGTACAGTGTAAATTTGTACATACTTTTTTGTGTAAAGCGCTTTGAGCTAAGTCATGTTATGGACATTGCGCTATAGAACTGCTATGTATTGTTATGATTATTATTATTATTTCCTTATACGGTTTCTGTGGCTGCAAAGTAACATTGAACCGTATCATGTTTTGCCCATAAGCCTACTAATGCCACCGAAATGAGTGTGAATCAGTCCTTACAAGTGTTGGACCTTGGAACATGACTGAGAGTCACAAACCTTTACAACTGTAAAATGATGGTGACATGAATGAAAGTCACACATTTATGAAATGTCGTGTGCGCGCGCGCGCGTGTGTGTGTGTGTGTGTGTGTGTGTGTGTGTGTGTGTGTGTGTGTGTGCGTGTGTTGCGTGTGTGTGTGTGAGCGCGCGTGCGCGCGAGTGTGTCACTGTGTGTGTGTGTGTGTGTGTGTGTGTGTGTGTGTGTGTGTGTGTGTGTGTGTGTGTGAAAGTGTACACGTGTGTGTGCGTGCGTGCGTGCGTGCGTGTGTGCGTGCGTGCGTGCGTGCGTGCGCGCGCGTGTGTGTGTGTGTGTGTGTGTGTGTGCGCGAGAGAGAGAGAGAGAGCGCACGCATATGAACCGATCAGAGAAAAAATATGCAAAACATTTTGCTGATTCTAATCTGATGGTTTTCGCTCCAAGTTACTCGGGCGAAGAGAGAAACAGCGCACTGACCTTCAGAATGTCAGACAGGTCATCAGTGTAGAACATCCTCGTATTGTGTTTCCCTGCTCGAGGTCAAAGGAACTAACTGTAGGGCAGTGAGTGTAAGCAACGGGGTTTGCGCTGGCTGGGGTAAAAACTGTGTACTTTAAAGGAACTAGCCTTCACATATTGTTTTGATATCTAAGGAATGAGTGAACATTCTTTTGATATTTTAGTTATGATTTGTCTGTTGCATTTTTTTCTTTTTTTTTCTTCTTCTCCATCTGCCGGCTAAAAAACGAAACAACAACAACAATAATAACAACAAAAACCCAATCATTATAAGTTACAAATAGACTGGGTAAAACCCAATAGCCTGACCACACATTTCAATCCTGGACTTACATGTTTTCTAGAATGCTGCAATACATCATCAAAAGTACACTCCATTGTGTACTCCATTTTGTACAATCCAAAACAATAAGTGACAAAATTAAAAATGATTTTCCCCCGTGAATGTACGCGAAACAAAGCTTCTGGTGTACTATTCGTGACGCCAAAGACATTTTGATGACGTCAAAATAAAGCACGGGAAAAGAACACACAACGCGATAATCAGCTCGTGAAACAAGAGTTAGGCCTATTTATGGTGTCAATTTTTTTTAAATTTTTTTTTTTTAATCACCTTATAAAGCCGATATAAAATCAACGGCATGTTCGATGGAGAGAAAAAAACGTTTACTGCGGATCATGTTCGTTTAACCTGCTCCAAGCACACGAGAAGTTTAGCCTGCGAAGGAGAGTTCCTTTAACGCTTGACAGAAGTCTGCCTGTTTACTGCGGATCATGTTCGTTTAACCTGCTCCAAGCACACGAGAAGTTTAGCCTGCGAAGGAGAGTTCCTTTAACGCTTGACAGAAGTCTGCCTGTTCAGCTGTAGTATGTTCACAACACAGGCACAGAAGAAATGTTCGAGTGTGTTCAGGTTTGCACATACCTCAGCATCAGGACCTTAGTTGTCATAGATATGAGTTCTAAGTAGCCGGAGCGGGTTGTCCGTGCAATCCGTGCATTGGCGCACTGCCGAGACATTCGCATGCATGTGAATCTGAGTGCGCGCGCACGTGAGTCTATAGTTAACATACTTGAACACAATGTGTGTGATTCCTAGGGCGCAGTGGAGAAGAAAAGTCCTTTTTAATACTGGCAACATTACGTTACTCGCCCGGAAGCAAAAACACAGGCTTCTGGTGTTCTATTCGTGACGCCAAAGACATTTTGATGACGTCAAAATAAAGCACGGGAAAAGAACACACAACGCGATAATCAGCTCGTGAAACAAGAGTTAGGCCTATTTATGGTGTCAATTTTTTATTTATTTTTTAAATCACCTTATAAAGCCGATATAAAATCAACGGCATGTTCGATGGAGAGAAAAAAACGTTTACTGCGGATCATGTTCGTTTAACCTGCTCCAAGCATACGAGAAGTTTAGCCTGCGAAGGAGAGTTCCTTTAACGCTTGACAGGCCTATATATATTATTATTATTATTATTATGCGTACCGAGAAAGATAACTATCAACCGACGAGCAGCAACGTAAATAATGATCATGCACTTCGGCCAGTTGCTGTTGACAACAGCTGGTGCATCTAGGCCTGTGTAAATATAGTCGCATCTGGGTCAGCACGGTGTGCGATAAATCACCACGACACTTCCCCCCTCCCTCCTCCCTCCCGCACCAATAGCTGGCGTAATATTTATTTACATTCTGCCTGACACACCCGCCACTCCAACTAAAAGCAAAGTAATGGACGTAATTATAAAATCAATTATACTTTCATTAACCCTCCTTAAAGGAGAGAGAGGGGGAGAAAGAGACAGACAGACAGAGACAGTGAATACGTTTCTAATCCAACCAGTATTTGAGTTCAAAGGTATCTTCATGCGAAATTCGATGGGGGGGGGGTGGGTAGACTTTCTTTTATAATTTATTTTATTGTAGGCTGCAGTTCAGTTTAATTTAACAGCTGAATTAAAGAGCTCCCATCCTGTATCGGATGAATGCGCTGTGAAATTACAGACTGTCTGGCGCATAAGGAACGTAAACAGAACGATGTGTTCCTCTGCGTGTGTGTGTGAGTGTGTGTGTGTGTGTGTGTGTGTGTGTGTGTGTGTGTGTGTGTGTGTGTGTCAGTGTGTGCGCGCGCGCGCGTGCGGACACAGTTCTTTGATAGATCGCTACGGATAAATGCGATGTGCTATTACAGACCCTTTGACACATAAGGATCGAGCGTAATCAGTAGGGTATGTGACTGCCACTTTAACTCCTCCCCCACCCACCTCTCTCTCTCTCTCTCTCTCTCTCTCTCTCTCTCTCTCTCTCTCTCTCTCTCTCTCTCTCTTGTTTGTGCCTTTCAGTTATCTCAAGATGGCACTTCGCTCCCGGCGGTGTCCGCGGGCACACCGAGTCGACAGTGTAGCGTCTGGGTTTTCCGTTTTCCAGCGAGGTGTTCCGAGATGCTGATCTAAAACTGCTTCCGAGGCCAATCTGTGTACGACTTTGTCCTTGCAACGAGCAGTGCAGTATAGAGGCCGGAATTTATGGCAAACCGTGACAAAGACACTTGCTGCGTGTATCCGTTGGCGGGAGGTCACCAGGGTCAGGGTCACAAACTGGGACAAGCTAAACCCAGTCCGCCACATTTAAAAAAAACCTAACTAACTAAAAACCTGGACCGATTATGATTATCATTCCTTATCGTTGTTTTTATGTAGGGAGCTTTATACTCCGATTGCGGCAGAGATGGCACATAAAAGGATAGCCCTTAGGATAAAAGGATAGCGCTTTGATCATAAAAGGATTATTATTATTAACGGAAATTTGTAAAGCGCCTACCTTGCGGCTCAAAGCGCTATCCTTTTATCCTAAGGGCTATCCTTTTATGTGCCATCTCTGCATTATTATTATTATTATTATTAGCGTGCTTTCTTAGGATGACAGGATCCTGCAAAAGTGAGAGAAGGGCAGGTATGAAACATAACAATGACAATAATTATAGGCGAGTCTTTAAAAGCTATTAGGAATACAGCTTTCGTGGATGTAATGATTTTCTCAGCGCATAACTGTTAGGAGTAACCTACGACCGACGCAGCCTGGCCAAGTTAACAAAAGCACAACAACGCAGAGTAGGTGATCGTGTGACAAGGATAACAAAGGTAGGTGTGTGGATAGCTGAGTTCATTCAAGGCCACAGTGACTGTGTGCGGTGTCTTCGACCAGAAGAGACACATGAGACTGAGACTTGGGTGTGTGTGTGTGTGCGTGTGCGTGCGTGCGTGCGTGCGTGCGTGCGTGCGTGCGTGTGTGTTGTGTGTGTGTGTGTGTGTGTGTGTGTGTGAAACTCCTGGGACATTTTCAACGCCATTTTGTGACACAAAAATCATTAAAATCAACCAAACAGGTTCATATCTAGCGAATGAAGCCAAAATTTGTACCAAAAGTGACTTTGATTACAGTCCGTAAGAGGTGAGTACACGATCGATTGTTCTGCCGACATCAACACTGAGGAAGCGTGTGTGTCGTTACTCTGAAACAAGATCTGGATCAAACGTCAAGTCAGTGATGCACACGCATACTGAAAGACGCAAATGTGATAAAATTACAGATATAGAATAATATTCTATATCTGTGGATAAAACTCACTTTTTGTTGAACAATTTGGCCCTATTTTCCTTGATAATGACTTTGTGTGGATGATTCTGATGAGATTTGGGGCCTAAAATGGCGTTTAAAATGTCCAAGGAATTTTCGACTGCCTCCGTAATTGGATATTAACTTGTTTTTGTTTAGTTCTTATCCAAGCAGTCGAGACGTGTGATCGTTGCATTTTGTGTGAACATGGCGATGGACATCATGATTTAATGCAACTCAGGTAGATGCAAGGGAGGTAACAGACGATTTTCCTTCCTCCGCAATTGAAAACTGAATTTTAGCGTTCCTTCGGGTGCTGTTTTTAATAGCGAGATCTTTGAAATTAGCATATGATGATACTCCGAGTTTTATACCTTCATACCGGGTTTTCATGACCGTGGCCAGTTTTCAAGGTTGTAGAGTTTCAACGAAACAGTGAAAGCTGTGTTGTTTTTTTGCCGTGTTTTGGGTGCCAGTCGACTGATTCGGGGCTAGGTCCTCCAGTTTTACTTCGGGTTTATTCGACTTCTTTCAAACCTCTGTCTCAGTGTCTGTTGCTGTTCATCTCTCTCAATCTCTCCCAGTCCCCCCACCCCTTCCCCCGGCCTCCCACCACTTCTCTCCCCGTCTCTGTCTTTCTGCCTGTCGTTGTTTGTCTATCTTCCTGTCTGTCTGCCTGTCTGCCTGTCTCCTTCCCCCTTCTCTCTCTCTCGCTCCCCCCCCCCCCCCCCCCCACACACACACACACACCTCCTCTCTCTGTGTCCTCCCCTCGGGGAAAGCCACTCGAGAAACCTGATGAGAAATGAAACAGAAGCAAGTAAATTGCGTTTACCTAGGGATTCAGACTGGATGCACGGACTTGCAAGGAGACACTTGAGCTTGCCAGCATTGCCGTGACAGAGACAGAAATCGATTTGACCCTTGATGTGTGTGGAAGAGAGAGAGAGAGAGAGATGGGGGTGAGGGGAGGGGGGGGGGGGCAGAGACGCTGAGGGCAAGAAAGGAGGCTTGACCATGATGTAGGACTGGCTGAAGATTGCCCGAAGGCCGTCGCTGTTTGTTGGTTTCCTCTTAGATACACTCTCTAGTTTCTCTTCGCATAGCCAACCACACTGACAGCAGCAGCAAAAGCCCCTTCCGTCCGACATCCGCCTATAACACCTTCATCCGTGAAAACTAACCTTAGCGTATTCCGATTTTTGCTGCTTCTTCAATTTTAGGGCCTAGGATCACTGCACACCACAAATGGAGGGCCATTTCGGTGATGAAGGACAGAAAACACACAAAGCTGAACGTTGTGTCGCTCTGTCAATTTTGTTGACATTTCATATTTTCCTGAACAAAGAGTTTACTAGTTTACTATCACCCCCCCCCCCCCCCCCCCTTCTCCACCCCCCACCCCCTTTCCTCTGAGATCTTCGCGCTGTCTCGTTATGGTTATTGGAAAGCAGTCAGCTTGCATCGTAGAAATCTCCATTTCAGCAATTCTAGGCACTCCATGATCGTTCTGATTCTCGAGCAAAGTAATATGACATCATAATCATTCTCTCTCTCTCTCTCTCTCTCTCTCTCTCTCTCTCTCTCTCTCTCCTCTCTCTCTCTCTCTCTCTCTCTCTCTCTCTCCTCTCCTCTCTCTCCCTCTCTCTCTCCTCTCTCCCTCTCTCTCTCTTCCTCTCTCTCTCTCTCTCCCTCTCTCCCCTCTCTCTCTCTCTCTCTCTCGCTCTCTCTATATATATATATACATAGCGCAGAAAAGACCAGATCAAATTTCAGTCCGGCACATCTTCAGCTTCTCAAGGCTTGACAACGATCTCTCTCACCCTGCGACATCCTTCATGCCCCGGCCGACCCTTCTCTTTTACTATGAGTTATTTGACACAAGCTTCAGGACAAATTCCAGTTCAGTATCAGCCTCCAGCTTTGCAAGGCTTGACAACCGTCGGTCTCTCCCTGCGACATTCTTAAAGGGCCCCTGAACACTGATTTTAAGTCGTAAATATCACTTATATTGTACTATATAACTAAAGTTTAACATACACGCTGTTCGTTTGATACATTGACATTTTCCTGAGGTACGTAAAAGTATTGATTTGAATGAAAACAAACACGACGCTTCGAGCAGCTGCGTCGTCTGCAGCTGAAAATCCCGGGTTTCGGTCACGTGACCTCCGTGACGTCAAGGCAAGACAACTGACTCGCATGGCTCAGTAACGACTTGAACAAAATTGAATCGAAAGTAGTCTGGCAAATTTTAAAGCATGCCGAACGAGTGTGCTGCAGTTGGTTGCAGTGAAAAGTTGGCAAAGGAGTTTTCTTTCCATGCTTTTCCTTTTAAAAAATGAAGCCAGAAAACGACCTAGCCACAAAGAAGTGGGAACCAAAACACCACTGGATGTGCTCTGCTCAAAGCATTTCGAAAAAAATGCTTCAGAGATCGCACACTGTTGAGCATTCAGTTTGGGCTCAAATACATGTCTGTAGGGGTGTCCACAAGGTAACCGACTTTGAAAAATATCCAGTTCGAATCTCCAAGGATGAAGCTCCGACGCCATTGCCTTTGTTTATTTCCCCCTTGTCATTCCATCTTTCTCGAGCCTTGTTAGGTGCGTGGCGTTTCGGTCTTTTTCACACAGTCTAGCTTTCACAACAGGCTAGACCTCATCATGGAGCCTGCCTTTTATTGGATGTTTTATTTTATTTTCCCAATTTATCCGTGTTATTTCATCATATGTAAAGATGAAAAAGTTTTGTTCGACTAGTGATTTTGTGGCCTCCCTGGGTTAGGGTTCGGGGCTGGGCTTAGTGACCGGTTCTTGCCATTGACTGTTTTTCTCTTTGCTTGCCCTTTTGTTTCTCGGGTTATGGCGTTCATTTACGATGTACGAGTGAGGGGGGTAGTCTCGATGTTTAACGAGACCGCTCAGTCTTTCTTTGTGTGGGGTAGTTCGTGACGTCTGCTGCCCCGCAGTGTTGTTGTCACAGCTAAGTGGGTTGTATCGTGTACACGGATTACGTGTATCCAGCCTTTGTCATGTTGCTCGCTGACATTTCCTGCCTCCTCTTTCTTTTCAGGAAGTGTTTGTTTGTTGTTGTTGTTGTGTTTTTTTTTCTCTCTTCTCTTCCACCATACAGCTTTTTTTTTTATCTTTGGCTTATTGCCAATTCGTACCCGCTGTTAGCTTGCCTGATTAAGGCAGCCATTTTGCATTTCTTTTTTCGTCTGCATTTGTTTACATCCCGATGCTATGTCATCGGTAGTCCTGATTAGCGATTTGCTTTATCAGTCTGCAGCCATTGTGTTTCTAGATGGAGGCCTGGTTAGTGAGGGGTTAGTTAAGGTTAGTTATGGTTAGTTTGGCTTTCCATCTGTTTGTCGTTGGCACAGTTGTTTTCGCTTCTGGGTGCTCTTATGTCAAGTCAAGAAATTCTTTATTCCTTCAAAGGAAAATGTGGGTGCCACACATAAAGACCAAAGACAGTGTACATATGTAAAAGATTAACACTTAGCAAGTACGCAACAACACGTAGTATCGCACACATCACAATATACAATACTGAACACAAGCATATCCACCCCTATTCTCATTACACTTCTTCGTCACTTGAACTCTCCCAATCGATGCCAAAATCGATATCCGCAACTGGCTCGTACTGGTATGGCCGTATCCCAATCGCCATTTCCAACTTTTTTCGCAAATTTATCCGGAGTTTTGTGCACTGAAACTGTAGAAGCAACAATGCCAATGGCAGTCGAATCTTGTTGTGACGTCACGATTAGTCTTTGACTTTACAGCTCCAAGTAAACTCTCGGCCGAAACACGCGCGGTCACGCGGCTACAGCGGTTATTTCCCTTGCCCATGCTGCCGTGACATATTGGTCTTGTTTTGCGATTCATAAGCATTTAAGACACTTGAAAAATATGAAATTATTACTGAGGCACGGGATATATACCTGTATTTACTGTGTGAAAATATTTAGTCGGTGGAATATACCAGAGACGAGATCTGAAGCTAAAATCGGTCAAAATCAGTGTTCAGGGGCCCTTTAAAGCCTCGAGCCACACTCCAAGCATCGCTTTCCGGCACTTCCTCCAAACTCTGTCAGATTTAGTTACGCCACTGAAGGGGCACTCTTTATCTCCGCGCAGCTGTCCACCGACGCGGTCAGCGCCCTCCAAAAGGTTCGGGTACTTATCACACTCCGAGCATCGCTTTCCGACACCGTTTCTCCAAACTCTGCAAGATTTAGTTACGCCACTGAAGGGGCACTTTTTATCTCTGCGCAGCTGTCCACCGACGCGGTCAGCGCCCTCTAAAAGGTTCGGGTACTAATATGACTGCAGAAGCAGCCTAGCGCCAAAGCACGCACGTAAACATGAGACGCATCCACCCCGGGTAAAAAAATTAATTAGTTCTGTCTCGATTCAAACGATTGTGGTTTTATTTGTGCTGGTATAAACTTTGTTGGTGGCTATAAATGACACGCCTTGTTTTATTTGAGTTGTTTGTAACAAATTTACTACTGTTTGAGCACCAACAACAACAACAAAAAACCGCTCGTCGCGTTAGCTGACAGTTTTGTGGACCCTATGGCGTAACTAAATACGGCAGTGGTTGAAGGAAGGATGTCGTAAACCAGTGCTTGGAGTTTGGCCTCGAGTCTTCGGCGCAATCCTCAGGACAAATTCCAGTTCAGCAGCAGCGTCCGAATTTTCTCACCCCGCAGCATTCTTAATGCCGCGAGCCTTCTCTGAACTATAAGAATACCTTGACGCACGCTTCAGGACAAATTCTAGGTCAGCATCAGCCTCCGGATTTGCAAGACTTCACAATATTTGATGTCACCCCGCTACATTCTTAAAGCCCCGAGCCTTCGATGCAATCCTCAGGGCAATACTGAGGGTATGGTACACTGACTTCATCTTGTACTGATGGCAATACTGAGGGTATGGTGCACTGTCTTCATCTTGTACTGATGGCAATACTGAGGGTATGGTGCACTGTCTTCATCTTGTACTGATGGCAATACTGAGGGTATGGTGCACTGTCTTCATCTTGTACTGATGGCAATACTGAGGGTATGGTGCACTGACTTCATCTTGTACTGATGGCAATACTGAGGGTATGGTGCACTGTCTTCATCTTGTACTGATGGCAATACTGAGGATCTGGTGCACTGTCTTCATCTTGTACTGATGGCAATACTGAGGGTATGGTGCACTGTCTTCATCTTGTACTGATGGCAATACTGAGGATCTGGTGCACTGTCTTCATCTTGTACTGATGGCAATACTGAGGGTATGGTGCACTGTCTTCATCTTGTACTGATGGCAATGCTGAGGGTATGGTGCACTGTCTTCATCTTGTACTGATGGCAATACTGAGGGTATGGTGCACTGTCTTCATCTTGTACTGATGGCAATACTGAGGGTATGGTGCACTGACTTCATCTTGTACTGATGGCAATACTGAGGGTATGGTGCACTGTCTTCATCTTGTACTGATGGCAATACTGAGGGTATGGTGCACTGTCTTCATCTTGTACTGATGGCAATACTGAGGGTATGGTGCACTGACTTCATCTTGTACTGATGGCAATACTGAGGGTATGGTGCACTGTCTTCATCTTGTACTGATGGCAATACTGAGGGTATGGTGCACTGACTTCATCTTGTACTGATGGCAATACTGAGGGTATGGTGCACTGACTTCATCTTGTACTGATGGCAATACTGAGGGTATGGTGCACTGTCTTCATCTTGTACTGATGGCAATACTGAGGGTATGGTGCACTGACTTCATCTTGTACTGATGGCAATACTGAGGGTATGGTGCACTGTCTTCATCTTGTACTGATGGCAATACTGAGGGTATGGTGCACTGTCTTCATCTTGTACTGATGGCAGTACTGAGGGTCTGATGCACTGTCTTAATTCCTTTGTACTGGTAGCAGTACTGAGGAGACTGTTGCACTGTCTTCGTCTTTTACTGATGGTGATACTTGGAGGGGAGGTTCACGGTCTTAATTCATCCTGTGCTGATGGAAAAACGGAGGAGAGTGTTGCACATCTGTCATAATTATGGTACTGATAGCAATAAGGAGAATGTGGCACTGTCTTTATCTTGTAATCATATAATACAGAGTGCATTATTGCACAGTCTTCATCTTGTGCTGATATAATACAGAGGGCATTGTTGCACTGTCTTCGTTTTCTATTGACATAATACAGACTGTCTTCATCTTGTATTGATATAATACCTAGGTCATTGTCTTCATCGTGTATTGATGCGATACACAGGTCACTGTGTTCACGTTGTACTACTGTACAACATCACCTCTGACTAAGAACCCACAGAACTAAAGAAGCTGGGAAGGAGGAGTGCTTTAAAGTGGAACCGAATGTCCATTTGCCTGTGCTCCAAATTTGCAAGACGCCAATCAATCGGATTGTTATCGACAGATGTGGCGAGTACTGCGCTGTTGTGACTCGTGCTCTTCACAGCCGTAATACGCTACGCTGGGTGGATGTCACTGGCGGGAGCTGCCACAAGTAACATTTTTGCCGCGACAAAACACGTCTTTTGTCGCGACAAAAGGATGTTTAAAAAATAAAAAATAAAAATATATATCATACCAATACAAAACTTTGTCGCGACAAAAATGATACTTGTGGCAGCTCCCATCAGTGATAGGTGGATGGATGTGCCGAATCACTGCGTGTTCCTAAGACTTGCTGAACAACAGGTTGCTTCAGAAAAGACTGGCAGTAACTGAAACCTCACGAGGTTAGGACGAGGGGGAGTTTATATTACGGCAGTAGGATAAACGTACTTGTGTGGAGTAAACATGAACGGGGTTGGGGAGTGGAGTTTGTGTAGATGGTTTACACATTATGTACTAGAGCGCGGTGGGTCTGCTCGAGAGTGGATACTTCTGCTACTACTACTACTACTACTACTATTACTACTACTACATTTATCATGCGCTTATCAACGCCCGGGCGCTCACATGATGCAAATTAACTTAAATATATTCTATACACATGTAGAGCACAGTCCTGCCAAAACAATTTACATATAAACTAAAATGTATAAAAGCTACGTCCACAGAAACCATAGACAACCTAGTAAAGTAAATAATCATGATGCTTAACATCCACAGAAACCATAAGGCTTATTAGGGGGGAGGGGGGGGGGGGCACGCGGTCGAGCCACTATGACAACCTAGGCTCCGACTTTTTTTTTATATCTCTGCCTACAGTACCCTTGGTGAAGTACTCTTGAAGCAGAAATTAAGGCCCTCTCTACTGACAGCCCAGGGCTATCAAAGGTTCCCTCTTTTAAGCTCGGAGAGTAGGCCAGAATATAGCTTTACATGCTTCGTCTGCTGTCAGAGATTCTGCCTTTCTAATTGCTGCTCGGTTCATCCAACTTCATTTATTCCTTGACCTCCCCCTTCAACATAAACTGAAGTGCGCAGTGAATCAGCCTTTACCCCTGTGATCTAATGAACTGTGCTTCGCGTTGATATAACCGCCGCATTGACTGAGCTATAAATACCAAGAATCAATCGACCGATCGTGACTGTGCCCTCAGCGAAACTTTGTGGTGACGGACCCACATCGCTGAGGATCTTAGTGCATAAATCATTCCGGTGACGACAGTACTAGTTGGGCGTAGCCTCTGTTTGTGTGTCTGTCTCTCATTCCGATGCTTCTTGTTTTGCAGAACATCCAGACGTGAACATATACGTCCACTTATAAATATGGGCGGTTTAGGCGGGGTTGTTAACTCCCTTGACTTTTGCCCGGCATCGCTTAAGTCCCTTGGCTGCTTTTACTTCCGGTGCGTACTTTCTTCACAATGGAAGGCGGTGACAGTGAATTTGCGAATTTTACACAGCCAACTTTAAAGGCATTTTTTGAGGCCCGTGATCAGAAAGTGTCTGGCAACAAGCAATAACTTGTTGCTCGTGCTATAGGATGCCCCCGCATTTTTTCACGAACTCGCGATCTTCTGGTCAGCCAAAAAACGACGCAAAGACACTTTTTTACCACCCTCCATCCCCCTTCCCCGGTAATTTTTGCAACTGCAACAGTGGTGGCATTTGTATTGCTTCGCAGTTCTAGGTTCAACATCCATTGTTATACATAGCGTGAAGCAACGCCTACTCAAAAATCGACCCGGAAGTGACGCTGCGACCTCTTGCGACTTTTTGCGCGAAAGAGAACAAAGGGCATTCACTCGTGCAAACCAGCTTCACTGAGCCGCCCAACAGACGACCTGCATTGGCTTCCCGTGTCTCACAGAATCGAGTACAAGACAGCTACTGTCTGTTACAATGTGATCTCGGGTTCTGCACCTCCATATCTTGCTGATCTTCAGCTGTACATTCCTTTCAGGTCTCTCCGTTTATCCGCTGATTCATCTATCTTTTGCAGAGAGCGATTTTGGATTGTGGGTGTATACCCCTCCTCCCCTGACTTTTCAAAATTGTGACAAAAAGTCTTTCGTGTGTGTGTGTGTGTGTGTGTGTGTGTGTGCGTGCGTGTAGTGGCAGTACATTTATGATTTGCTTTGACATAAGTAAATGCACATCGGAAGAGAGTGGGGGTGGGGGGAGACGAACGTCCGCACATATGCACGCTCACACACACACACACACACACACACACACACACACACACACACACACAACACACACACACACACACACACCATGACCCAGAGGGGACTGAAAAGAAAACTCCAAAAGTCCAAAAGTCCAGCTTTATTTTAGATTGAAGCAATTGAATATCACTGGTGGCCCGTCGTGTGAATGCCTTATTTTGTCTTCTTCTTTGTTTGTTTTTTGTTACAGCAAAAGCATTTGGCGTTTCACACCACTCGCGGGTCGGATAGCAAAAACACACACACGTGCACAGAGAGAGAGAGAACATCACTTCAATCATAGCCCAGATGAGGATCTGGCATGTACAGCAATTAAATACACACACATACACAAACCATGGCTAAAATCCTTCTTTTGGAAACGGCCGACAGACGATGCCTCTCTCTGTCCTTGATTCTGCGGGGAGAGAGGCGGGAAGTGGAGGGTAGAGGCTTGGTGAGCATCACTGGAAACATTTGTTTCTTTCTCTTTTCTGTTGTTGTTTTGTTTGTTTTGTTTGTTCGGTTGTTGAAGTCCAAATCGCCCTGATATAACCGCAATGGTTGACCGGGCCTAAAACACCAGGTTACTACTGTCCAAATCCAATACTGAAGGAAAACTCATAAACGCTTTGTGTGAAAGGGAAGTTCGCATGTAATTCTACCGTCATTGACAAATCAAGTGAGTCATATCACACATTTCCACTACATACAGGCAGGCAGACAGACAACAGACAGACAGACAGACAGAGACAGATGGAAAGACAGGCGTGATCTATCTCACTTGACTGTATTTTACAAATAAAGGAAAGGTAACTATACAGTGTGACGAATACTGAAAGATGCTGAAGAAAAGAGAAGCCGCTGACACTCACTCTATGGGAGAAGAACTGTGAAAACGAAGAGAAGACACGCGAGGATTAGAAGACTGTTTTGGACAGAACCCTCGGCCGAAAATGACTGAGGACAGTGAATGAGAATTTAACCCAAAGGAAAGAGGAAAGTGGACCTATCAAGAAACTGAAGGAAAGCACCTCCCTCCCAAAAGAGAGAGAGAGAGGGAGGGAGGGAAAGAAAAAGAGATGGAGGGAGGGAGGGAGGGAGGGAGAGAGACAGACAGACAGACAGAGCGAGGAAGGGAGAGAGAAGGAGGGAGAGAGAGAGACGGGGGGAGGGAGAGAGAAAGAAAGAGAGAGAGAGAGAGAAGAAGAAGAAAAGAAAAAGGATCGGATGTTGATAGCAAAAAGCAAAAAGAAACCAAATCTGCGTAGTTCGGGTTCTACCCGAAATATTCTTTCTCCTCTCTTCCTTTCTTTTCTCTTTCTTCCATCTCCAACACGACCTTGCCTTCTACCCCCCCCCCCCCCCTCCCTCCACCTCCCCCAACCCCCTACTACGAACACTGCATCTGCAGCCTGTCTCACTGTCCTGTGATCTAGTCGCTACATGATAGTCACGGACGAAAACTGTGATATGTGATGATATTAAATTATTAAATTATTATAGGTATTCTCTTTTACATGCTCCCGATGACGACTATTTACAATGTCTCAAGGAAAACTAGGATCTAAGGCCGTTTCGGTACGAAATTTAAAAACTACAACAACAAAATCGTCCAAGCTATCGTAAGCAAAATGTAATAAGAACAAAGACGATGATGACGATGACGATGACGATGGAGAGGAGGAGGAGAAGAAAAAGGAGTAAGGTTAAAGCGAATGTCCTTGTGATACGGTCATGTATTTAACCGGTCGGCTACCCAACAAAACCAAACGGTCAACAAAACAAGGACAGACACCTCAGATCGGTTATCTGTCGGGTCTTTTTCCCCGTAGCACTCACTCTGCCTAACGCTACACGATATGTATCATTCTAAGCCACGACGATCTATCGCAGTGAACGCACTGCATCGACTACAGAAAATACCTGGGCAAAAGAATGCCTTTACAATTAAGCAAATAGCACGGAGTGAGGGCAACTTTAATCTGTACAGCTGTAAACACCTATGTAAACGTAGGCTATATTTGGTTGTTGTTGTTGTAATCAACAAGGCACTAGCGGGAACCTCTTTGAACAGGTGTAGGTTATGGCAATGGTTGTGCTTTCACACTGACAGGAACATCCAGAAATAATATTATACAATGTTAAGACTCGAAACGATCATAAAAAGAAAACAAGAAGTAAATAACCACAGTCCAAGACAATGTCGAAATCACAGCTACGTATACCACATTAGAATATACACAAAACGTATACAGTATTGACCTGGAGTCACTGTTATTGAATGAACTAGTTCACCAGATCGAAAGCGAGGCTGGACTGCTATTTTTAGTACATTCCACCCTCGCTTTCGATCTCGTGACCCGTCGCGACCTGTCTCATTAAGACTGACCCTAAGTCAACACTGTGCCCAATCTTGATTTCGATTTCATGACAAGACGTGACCTCCCGCGTGAATAATTATTCGTATGAATGGTCCATGCCCTCTCTGCGTCCATTCATGGCACAGATGGGACAAATACTTTTGATTTTATCTCGAAAAATGTTTTTAAAAAAAAGGAAGACGAAGAAGAAAGAACTGTCAATGTAGTTTTGTCGAAAAAGTGAAGCACTAAAATAGACAAATTAATTAATTCAGTCAACGCGAACCGTCAGAAGTACTTCCTTGCACCTCCCCCCCCCCCCGCCCCCCCCCCCCCCCCCCCCACACACACACACCTCCCCACCTAAGTGTGACTAGCGTACAAATTACAAACTGGACTCGTACACCACATAACATATATAGATGTGTGCACAGCTTTGTTCTCATCACCGGAATCAATGGACTACTATTATATTATGTATCAGTAAAATAAAGCAAAATGATTACTCCCTTTTGGGGGTGGAGGCTGGGGGGGGGGGGGGGGTTGTTATAAAAATAAGTGGACCATTCCTACGTATGAATGCGTAACCTAAAACAAAAAGATCCCCCCCCCCCCCCCCCCCCTCGCATAGACACACACAGACACATGAGTAAACTAAAACATTTTAAAACTCTTTTTTTTTTCTTTTTTTTTAAGCGAGCCACTATTACATTGTGTGTAAGTAAAAGACGATGATAAAAAGCATACAAAATAAATAAGCAATATAACTATCAGTTTCAGTTCAAGGTGGTATCTGCGCGCTCGGAAAAGCCCATAATTTCCAGGCGCTCCACGCGGTCTCTCGGAAGATGTAACCATTGAAGATCGGGAAGACATGCAGTTGTGATCCGTGGATAGTTTTTTTTTTTTTTTTTTTTGTTGTTGTTGCACCCCACGGTCAGCGAAGCGGCAACAAGGAGCTGTGTATAATCAGAATCATTCTAACAGGATGATGCAGCACTAAGCATGTACACGAAAGACCCAAACCTTCAATTTCTGTCCACGCCGATATCTCTTCGGAGACAACTCGGCGTTAACCTAGTCACTGTCATATGAATGGTCTTAGCTACGCGCTTTCCGTTTGTGTGCAAGACGTCATATGGACTCCTGTTTGATTTACAATGAACGGGGGAGCCCGGGGGGGGGGGGGGGGGGGGGGGGGGGGGGGGGGGGGAGGCGATCAACCCCCCCAAACAAAGAAACAAAAATCTAACGTTCTGAAAAAAGATCAAAACATACAAACGGTTAAATGCCTATTTGTTGCCTTCGAAAGGTCTTTGCACTGAGAATCTTTGGCATTTTTATTGTACAATTAAAATAGCGTTCAATATAACCTCTTTTGTGAACAGTGTGCATGTAATGCCGATATTTTGTGACAAGTTTATTGTCAGTTTAACTCCAAAAAAAGCGAGGTATACAGCAACCTATAAATTCTCAAAGATGGCACGCTGAACAAGGAACCTCCTAGAATAGATCGTGACTACAAATATCCACAATTGAAAGACACGATCTGACTGTTCCGGCCAGAGGCATGCGATCGCATCAATTTGTTTACGTGAAAAAAGAGCACGCACGCTTTAAAATAATCTTCTTCGACACAGTTTTCTTTCCTTCTTTTCTCCACCCAGTCCTCCATTCTGTTAATAGACCAACAGACGTCACGGGAAGGAAGAGACCAATCAAAACATCGATGACATTTAACCAACTTTCAATCCAACCTATCGCGACCGCGGACAAAATCCAGCTCTGACTAGCCTTGCACACCACACGTGGGTGGGGTGTGTAGGTGGGGGTGGGAGAGGCGGGAGGGAGGGTGACACGTAGGTGAGGTGCTGAACACATTAATACATCGATTCGCTTGCGCGGAGATGCAAACAGAAATTAATGCCGCCAAAATCACAAGTGAGTTACATTGATCAACAAAATGAATAGCAGAAGTGCAAACGCCCGCGTGCGCACGACATACCATACCACAAAATCACAACGCTTTACCCAACACGAGAGCACGCCTCGTGAACAATGATATTAATATATATATATATATATATATATATATATATATATATATATATATATATATATATATATATATATATACTGAACAAAGATAGGATGGTAATTATTACGTGCTTCCCACACATTTATAACACACAAAGTATAGAACATATCAAATAAATAGAGATTATAGTAACAATCCTCTTACTAGATGAGAGTATGTTTCGAGTTCTCACTCGACGAACAGGGATACAGTTATTAATACGTGAGTTATTATCATTACTGTGATTATTATTATTATTATTATTTTAATTGCTACCGACTCTAAGGTTCATCAGTTGGCTCTGACCTTGTTTGGAAATGACCATAATTAAAAATTAAAAACAAACAAACTTCAAAATATGTCTGTAATGATATTGACAGCTCGGTATTTGGACCAGCTTGTATGTGTGTGTGTGTGTGTGTGTGTGTGTGTGTGTGTGTGTGTGTGTGTGTGTGTGTGTGTGTGTGGTGTGGGTGTGTGTGTGGTGTGTGTGTGTGTGTGTGTGTGTGTTGTGTGCGTGCGTGCGTGCGTGCGTGCGTGCGTGGTGTGCGTGAGTGTGTGGTGGGTGGTGTGTGTGTGTGTGTGTGTGTGTGTGTGTGTGTGTGTGTGTGTGTGTGTGTGTGTGTGTGTGTGTGTGTGTGTGCGCGTGCGTTACAAATGTTGTAAGTTGTAACTTCGGATCACAATCAGCCGCTTTCCCAGCTAAAAACGGTAAAATAACAATACGGCAAACCAAAAGAAACGCAAAGACTTTATTTTTCTGTACGGCTGCGTTTCTTTTGGCCGTAGATATTCCCAGAGTCGTTTTGGAGGGGAAAAGGATGCACACATGGCAACGCAGAAGCTTACTTCTTTTTCACTGTCACTGTCCAGAACAAAGAAATAGCAATAATACTTCTTGTGACATACAATCGTTTCATATCCACACACAATAAATACAAAATCTGGCAATGATATACACGAAAGGCATTTTCAACTCCTGTATATATATAATAAGAAAATGCTACACGGTAAGCCCAACACAAAAGCTTTAATTCATAATTAACGAAAATCTCAACACAACAGACTTAATTTACAGTCATACCATACACAGAAAGGGGAACTTAGAAAAGTTTAGAATTTTCATTTTGTTCCTTGTAGCAAATACAGACACATAGCTGATAAATTATTAACTCTATACAAAACAAGAACAACTCACTCTTAAAAGCGATTCCTCCCACCTCCCTAATCACTGACATTTCACATTCATCATATATTATCAAGGTCTAAAAATGGAACTTAATTTTACCGTACAAGCATACATATATACATCAGTTGCATGCTGTCAGCCGGTCGAAAAACCTATAAAAACAGCCATTTGTTTTATTTTATTATCACAAAACCAAACCCATGAATGGGATGTAACCTAAACGTCGATTGGACGATACTATTAGCACCAAAGTCTTGCACACGGGCATTGGTCAGGAACGCGGGTACACACATAAAATGTAGTCCAATCACAAAAGCAATGGGTCAAATCACAAAAGCATAGATCAAATCACACAGCTGTGGAGTACGTGAATCCCCAAAAAGGAAAATGCTTGTAACGGCTTCTGGTGATTCTCCAGTCAGTGTTTTCCATCCGGATTATGCATTACGTGGATACGTATTTGTTTGATTTTATACATCGATACAGTCTGATATTTACGTGCATTGCAACCAGCAAACTAAAAGAAGAAAAATCCGAGTGAGGCAGAAGAAGGATCCGAGTGAGGCAGAGGACGTTGGCATTGCACGATATAATATTAATAATAATACAGCAAGAGAAAAAAGCAAAACAAAAAAACCCGATGTGTCAATCTGTGTGTCGCCCGTGAGAGAGTTGAGGCTCGCTTTCCGGCAGTCTTCCTCCAAACTCTGCCGTAATTGGTTAAGCAATTCAAGGGGTGCTTCTTAACTCCGTGCATCTATCTACCGAAAATCACCCCTATAAGCACCAGGCTGTCAGCGCCCTCTGTTCAAATTTGCGAAATATTTGGGTCCAAAGACTGTGGAAGCGGCATAGGGCCGAAGCACGCACCTGAACATCAGGAGAGTCCGCCCCGGTTTAAAAAAAAGAAGTAGATCCACCTAGATTCGAACGATTTTGGTTTTATTTGTGCTGGCATATGCAGTTATGAGCAGTTATAACAGACCACCGGCCTGATATAGTTTGCGATGTCTGAGTGGTTACAAACTTAATTGCCATTCAAACACCAACGGAAAACCGTCAGTTAGATGAGAATTTTCTGAGACCTATGGAGGTGATGACAGGGGTTGGAGAGACTGACGATGTTGTAATCCGATGCACTGACTGAGTTTGGGAGGCAGCTGCAGCAAGCGAACCATTAGCACCAACGATAAACCGTCAGCTAGAAGAGAGAGATCGGAGACCTATGGCGTAACCAATGATGGAATGGGCAGTGGCCGTTGGAAAAACGATGTTGAAAACCGAAGCTTGGAGTTTGGGAAGCAGCTGCAGCGAAGATTATAAATACATGTATTTATAAACTTAGGCTGCAGCAAGCAAACCATCGGCGCCAACGAAAAAACGTCAGTTAGAAGAGAGAAAAAAAAAAAACAAGAGAGAGAGAGGAGGAAGAGGGGAGGAGGAGGAGAGAGAGAGAGAGAGAGACAGACAGACAGACAGACAGACAGACAGAGAGAGACAGAGAGAGACAGAGACAGAGACAGAGACAGAGACAGAGACACAGAGAGAGATGGAGACTTATGGTGTAACCAATGATGAGAGAGGCTGGAGAAACGATGTTGTAATCCGATGCTTGGAGTTCGGGAAGCAGCTGCAGCAAGCGAAACACCAGCAGGGTATGTACCCTAGGCTGCCTCACTGTGAACGAACATGCATATCCCAGACTGGGCTTGTGACTCCAACTCCAAGCACTGGTTTACAACACGCTTCCTCCTCCCACTGTCATAACTGGCTAGAAATACACAGGATGCCTCCATGCTTATTTGTGTAGAAAAGACTTTCTCTGTCCCTCTCTATCTACGCCCCCCCCCCCCCCCCCCCCACGCCCTTCTCTATCTATCCCTCTATCTCTGTCTATCGGCCCCCGCCCCGCTTCCTCTCTGTCAGCTAACAGTTTTTGGTTGGTGCTGAAATAGCAGCAAGCTAGTAACATACAACTCAGAATTTCATTGTATTAGGCGTTTCATTTATAACCGTCAATATTGCTCACACCTTTACAAATAAAAACCAAAATCGTTTGAATCGAGACGGAACTCACTGGTTTCGTGCGCGCTTCGACGCTATGTTGCTTTCACAGTTTACTCTTAGCATCCAGACCTTTCGGAGGGCGATGACAGCAGTTTCGCTGGAGAGCTGCGCGGAGACAGAGTGCCCCTTCAGCGGCGTAACCAGTTCTGGCAGAGACTGGAGATTTTTTTTTCGTGCCGCAAAGTGAGGCTTGGAGTGTGTTTGTGATCCACACGAGATCTCGTAGCAGACGATGAGATGTGCGGCTTTGCTGTCGATCATCGAAAGCCACGGACTGCCATACAATGTATATAAATTATGTGTCGAAAAGAGATCGGATACATTTGCTGTCGATCATCGAAAGCGACGGACTACCACAGAATGTATATAAATTATGTGTCGAAAAGAGATATACAGGCTTTGCTGTCGATCACCGAAAGCGACGGACTGCCACACAAAGTATATATAAATTATGTGTCGAAAAGAGATATACAGGCTTTGCTGTCGATCATCCAAAGCGACGGACTGCCACACAGTGTATATAAATTATGTGTCGAGAAGAGATGTACAGGGTTTGTGTCGATCACCGAACGACGGACTGCCACACAGTATATAAATTATGTGTCGAGAAGAGATGTACAGGCTTTGCTGTCGATCACCGAAAGCAACGGACTGCCACACAGTGTATATAAATTATGTGTCGAGAAGAGATGTACAGGCTTTGCTGTCGATCACCGAAAGCGACGGACTGCCACACAGTGTATATAAATTATGTGTCGAGAAGAGATGTACAGGCTTTGCTGTCGATCACCGAAAGCGACGGACTGCCACACAAAGTATATATAAATTATGTGTCGAGAAGAGATGTACAGGCTTTGCTGTCGATCACCGAAAGCGACGGACTGCCACACAAAGTATATATAACTTATGTGTCGAGACTCTGCAACGACTGACGGAGCAGCTTCTTCAACAATGATAAGCCAGCAAGCCAGGTTCAGAGTTCAGCAACAACGAAATTCCACCAAGGTCACAGCCTCAGAGGAATGAGACCTTGGTGGACAGTTGTGTACCTTGTATAATTAATTTGTTTACTCTCATGCCAAGTGGCAGGTGTCGTAGGTGATTCAGGTCTCTGTAACAGCTGTGTCCCTCAACGCCCGTGTCAGTGTATTACCAGTTTCTTGACGCTGCGCTAATTCTCACGGCCTCATTCTGTCTCGGATCACCATCAATTTCTTCTTCCATTAGAAGTAGGAATATATATATATATATATATATATATATATATATATATATATATATATATATATATATAAATTATGTGTCGAAAAGAGATATACAGGCTTTGCTGTCGATCACCGAAAGCGACGGACTGCCACACAAAGTATATATAAATTATGTGTCGAGAAGAGATGTACAGGCTTTGCTGTCGATCACCGAAAGCAACGGACTGCCACACAATGTATATATATCTATATCTATCTATCTATCTGTATGTAACCATAACCGTCGTTTTGATTATTCTGCCACTTACATTGAACGTTCATCTACGAATTTCCACGCCACCGGCCGTTAAGCCTTCTCTCGTCGAATGACGGCCCTGGGGTATTAAACGTGCGCAAGCGATCGTAGTTCCTGCATGTTGAACTGAGGCAGACCATGCTGTTAAATAAGCCTTCCACCTGTGGAGGTCTTGTGGCAGTGGAAGGAGCTTACTGAGGTTTGGACATCTGCATCTGTGCACTGTTGTAAAAAGTCGCTTAAATTTTGAGCTTGAGTAGATTTTACGTGTTTGCCGGTCTAGAGAAATTTGTACCCTCCATCTTGAGTGTAATGGCTATTGTACCCTTTCATGGAAAAAAACCCTGCACGCATCATATGTCTACCTGTCTTTCTGTGTCTGTCTGTGCCCCCCTCTCTCTGTCTGCCCCCCCCCCCCCCCCCCCCCCCGTCCCTCTTTATCTACCCTCCCTCTTCTATCTGTCCCTCTGTGTGTGTGTCTGCCTCCCCTCTCTGTGTCCCCCTCTCTCCTTCTCCTGTTTCTGTTGTTGTCGTTGTTGTTGCCATTGTCCTGTTTTCTACACAAATAAGCATTTCAGTGCATGGAGGCATCCCGTGTATTTCCAAGTTTTGTCTGGAGTGGCTTCTGCTCACTCTGTCAACGGAAATGGTGAAACACTGAAAGGCAAAATCTTACTGGCCAATGCATCTGCATCGTTTGGTCACGAAACGTAAACATGGTGCTTAACGTCCACAGAAACCATGAGGTTTATTAGGGACGGGGAAGTTTGGTCACGAAACAGGAGTACTGCCGTTCTTATACTTATAGTGTAGTGGGTCGGGCAATTTGGCCACACTCAAGCCGGACTTGTTAACTCGTTGTTGTTGGTTTTTTGTTGTTGGTTTTTTGTTGTTGCTGTTGTTGGTTTGTTGTTGTTGCTGCTGTTGTTGGTTTGTTGTTGCTGTTGTTGGTTTGTTTGCTTCTTTTACTCCTGGACGTCTGATGACATCCTCGGTAACGGAAGGATGGGAGCGCGGGGAGGGTCAGGGGGTCAGGGGGTCAGGGGCACACTCAACCCATAGAAAACTGGAAAGATCAGTGGTGATGTGTGGGGTTCGAGGGGAGGGGGAAGGGAGGAAGGGCATCTTTATGTATGTACGGAACAGCCGTGAAACAGACCCGCAAACCACTGGAATCCCGCGATTTACAAGTCCGGGTCGTTTGCTGTTGTGCAGTCACATCACTGGACCGCTCGTCGAATCCTATGGTTTACAAGTGTTGGTCTTATGTTGTTGTGGTTGTAGTAAGCAAACCCCTAAGGGAACTGCTCGAATCTTGTGGGGGTGGGTGGGTGGGGGGGGGTGCGGCGGGTGTGAGGTGGGGGGGGGGGGGGGTGATGTGAGGTGGGGGGGGGGTGGGTGGGGGGGGGGGGTGACGTTCAACAAACAAAATCAAATGCCCCCCCAAAACAAACAACCTCCCTCGCCCACCCACCCCACAAAAGAAAAAGAAAAAGAAATGGAGAGAGAAAAAAAAACCGCGACTTCTTTTCAGTACTGGAAAAAAAACTATACTCCTGGGAGCAGCTGTACCGGCTACCTCTTCATACACCACAACTCCGGGGCAAACTGATATCCAAAGGGGGGCAAAGATCCATTACAACCGACGAGGTTCATACTCGTAATCTGATATGGATCGTAAAAATCCCAGCACAAAGCAATTATCTAAGTAAATAAGTAAACATGGTGCTTAACGTCCACAGAAGCCATAAGGCTTATTAGGGACGGGGACATGAGGGGGAAGAGGGTATGGAGGTGGGGGGAGAGGGAGATCATATACCTATCGTTACACTGTCACCACCAGAATGATTCCTGCATTAAGATGGGCAGAGATGAGAGCCATTTTATTGTTTCATTAATTGTGAGGGACAAACTCACAAGGCAATGTCCACAGACCACAGCTTTTGAAGTGAAAGGAAAGCCGAAGCGGAATCGAACCGAGGTCCCTCTGCTTACCAGCCTAATGCCTTACCGCTAGGCCAAACCGGCAAACGACCAACAGTTGTAAACTCGCCGAATTCGCTTGGTTCAAAGGTCTGAGACTACGACAATACCAACGCACCCTCATTGATTTTGTAAACTGGAGTTCGAGCAGCAAACGACCCACATAATTTGCAGGTCCTAATTATTCGAGCGGTTCAGTGATGTAATTACGTACAAGAGCAAACGAAGCAAACAATCTGTAAACCAGAAAAATTCCAGCGGTTCACCCAAGGGTTTCGTTACAACAACAGCATAAAGACTCACACTTGAAAAAAGATACGAATGGAGCGGTTCACGGTCTGACTACACAACAGCAAACGACTCACACAGCGCTTGCAGACCACAGGATTCCAGTGGCCTACGAGTCTTCTTATGTGCAGTCGCTAAAAAGACGATATCGAAGGATCCCCATTTGTTGCGCTTAAGAAAAAAAAAAAGGGCGGAAAAAGAGAGAAAAAAACATAAACAGGTTGAATGCTAGCGTTCTAAAACAAGACCCAAACGCATAAAAGGTTCAAAGGTTCATTCTTCCAAGCACATAGTTCAGGAGCTGTGTGAGAGTCGAGGTGGCCGTCCTGAGCTGTCCGTCCTAACGAGCCTTCTGGTTTCCGTGGACGTAAAGAATTACTGAACCGTGCTTCGGCATTGGTCACAACTTGTCCCTAATGTGTCAACTGACATCTGAGGACATTAAGCAACACTTCAGCATCATCTTCTTCCAAGCACTGGACAGGAAAACAACACAGCTCAACCCCCCAAAAAGTTATTTCGCTTCTCATCTCATTTTTCATCGTTTTTCGCCGTTTAACTGTTGTTTAAGTGTCGTTTTGTAGCTTGATAAAGGGAATTACCCCGAAAATTTGCAGACTGTGTGTTTGTGTCCTAACAAATAAGCGTTGTGTTGAACCTTTTATGTGTTTGGATCAGGTTGCGCTTAAGGCTACGGCTGCGGATAGTGTCCGCATGTCCCAGTCGGTCTCTTGACAGTCGTTCTTCACGTAGCACTGACAGGTAGCCTTGTTCCGTTTAAAGAAAGTGCACTGAGCGTTTGGTAGCTTGGTAAACCTCAGCGTCAGCATAACTTCGGGTTCATACCATAAACAGCACCTTCCGTCCAAAACGGCGTGTATGTACACCAAGGCCAGAACTCGAAAAAATCACAATCGCAATAACACATCCGTGCCGTTTACCATGCATGTTTTGGTTTGTTTGTTTGTTTGTTTGTGTTTAAGAGTTCGTTCTGGCTGGACGCCCGACACTTCAAAGTTCAGCTGAATTCAGTTTTGATTGGTTTGCTTGGTAAAAGTTCGGGAAAGCGAGTATGCGCTCGACTCGGGATCAGTTAGCAGGTGATGGTGCCTCCTCGTCCTGCACCGCGGAGATGACGCAGCAGCATGTCAGTGATGACGTGCCGGTCGACGTGCAGCATTGCCTCTGGACGTCAACGTGCAGCATTGCCTCTGGACGTCAACGTGCAGCATTGTCTCTGGACGTCAACGTGCAGCATTGCCTCTGGACGTAGTGCATTTCAGCCGTCATGGATCAGTCAACGTGCAGCATTGTCTCTGGACGTCAACGTGCAGCATTGTCTCTGGACGTCAGGGGGCAGCACTGTCTCTGGACGTCAGGGGGCAGCACTGTCTCTGGACGTCAGGGGGCAGCACTGTCTCTGGACGTCAACGTGCAGCATTGTCTCTGGACGTCAGGGGGCAGCACTGTCTCTGGATGACCGAAGGGCCGCGTGTTGCGTGCCAGTGCTGAGTGGTAAAACGTGCCGCACAAGACCCTGTCCACCCAGTCCCACCGCTTTGCTTTTGGTTTTGTCTTGTCTTGTTTTCAGTCTTGACACTGCAGCGACAAGCGCTCACCGACCGACCCACCGACCGTCCGACCGACCAACTGATGGACCCACTCGCACACCCGCTACCCGCCGAAAACCGCTATCACAAAATGGAACACATGCCCGCCCCGTTGCCCTGCGCCGTCGATGCGGCTGCGTGAACACCCCTCACTTTGAGCACAGACGCGATGGCCGAGTTGATGATCTTCCGGAGCTTTTTCTCCACCCCTGGTGAACACTCGATGTAGCACGCCGCCCCGATCCTACGCGCCACCGCGGAACCCTGCGCTTGCGAAACCGGTTCCTGTCTCCTCTCCCTTAGCATGGAGCAAATCTCGTCCACGTCTCGGAGATCCGCCTGCGTCCCCACGAGAATGAAAGGCGTTTTCGGCGCATGCGCACGGATCTCCGGAAGCCAGATGTCCTCCACGTGTCTGAGCGTTTCCGGTCTGACGACGGAGAAGCAGACGACGAAAACGTCGGTGCCTGGGTACTCACTGAGTCTTACCGACGGGCTCTCGTCCTGAAAAACAGAAACGAACATAATAATACATTGTTTTTCGACATTGAAATTAATTCATTCTTATTGCGGTGTGTGTGTGTGTGGTGTGTGTGTTGTGTGTGTGTGTGTGTGTGTGTGTGTGTGTGTGTGTGTGTGTGTGTGTGTGTGTGTGTGTGTGTGTGAGAGAGAGAGAGAGAGAGAGAGAGAGAGAGAGAGAGAGAGAGAGAGAGAGAAAAAAAATAGGGACAAAATCCGCAATTTTAAAGTTTTTGTTTTAATCTCTTAATTGTATCTATTCGAGAAAGGCCGGCCTTTTTGGATGAAGCGTGTTTATGAAGGCTGGCTCCTTGCAACGGACACAAAAGAGCTTGTATATGAAACAAAATAAATTTAAAAACAACTACAACAAACAGACCAAAAACAAACAAAAACAAAACGTATTTAAAAAATAAATAAATTAGGATTTAAATAAAACAAATACCATTAACCAGTGTTCAGAAACACCGCCCGAAGGAGCTGCACAGCATCTTTAACTTAATCTAAAAACCGGGGCTAAAAGAAAACAAACAGG